>OX451736.1:1698059944-1698403244 GCA_948472305.1 Vicia faba | reverse complement strand
CATAATCACACAGGCAATTCTCAAACTTAATAATAATCGGTGAAAAAACCTTGACACGAGACCAACTTTAAAATCGTATATGACGAAATTTGGGACGTTGTACCAAAATGAACGGACGCGATACGATAAAATCGAGCAAGTTATGAATTTTTGAATGGCGAGAAACTTTAGCTTTGACACTATATTTTTCAATAATGCAGAATCTTTCACTTTTCAGTTTGAGAAGCGAGCCAACAACCGAAGTCTTTGGAGATGAATCCGAACTCGAGCTTTGTGACAAACTTGTAGCCAACATCATTTGTGAAATTATGCTGAAAGAACCGCCTCGATACGATAAAAAATCGAAGATGTTACAAATTTTACAATATCAAGAAACGGTGAAATACAAATCTGGTTCAGTAAAAAAATTTCTCTGGTAATTCGCATTTCTGAGGACCTTCCTCAAAGAATCAGTCCTCGACCCGAATATACATGTAATACGGTGGGAGAACTGACTTTTGGTTTTATGTTTAATCGCAAATGTTGCGGATATCAAGAGTCTCCACCGACTTTTCTTTTATCTAATCAAAGAACGGGTGAAAAGAATAGGAAAGACCTTTGAGGACTTTCTGAGTAAGGGGGGTAGGTTATGAAAAGGGGAGGTGTTAGTATCCTTTTCATCCGTAGTTATCTACGGGCTCTTAATCGCTAGCTCACATTGAAAATTCTTTGTGTGTAAGTTTGAAAATATTTTGAAAATGCCTAAGTGCGGCAAAATTTGGAATGATTCTCGTATCGTTGAGAAATGCATACAAAGTGTTTATTTTGAAAATATTTTTTAGAAAATAAGTGTATTGTGTGAAATTTATTTTTGTTTGTGAGCAAGCGACTATGAGCTATATACCTACTCAAAAAGTCTTTCGTGTTATTTTCCTCTTCCTTTAGATAGTGCTATCCTACCATTAGTTAGTAGGAAGCCCTATCATTGGATGTTTGAGGGACATGTGCGGGTCATTGTACAGTCATAAAGGCAACTTGTAGGATGCTTTAGCAATTTGTCGTAAGGGACTAAGATCGTTTACCGAAGGCGGCTTTGAAGGGTCACCGAGGGACTATGATCTTTTAACCGAGGGTATTTTCTAAAGCGTCCCACTTTCGAGGGACATGACTGTTTTCATCTGAGGCAACAAGTGCAGTTATCCTAGAGGTGCGGGTGTGCAAAGTGTGTTGTGATTCAGTTAATTTTTCTTGGATTTATGGTTATCTAGCATTTGCTTTTTAGTCTTTGCCATACAATCCTATTAAACTAGCAGTAATAAGGAAAAATAGTAAATTACAGAAAAATAAATCTAGACTATTATAGAGCTTCGGAGGAAGGGGGTTACAAACCACAAAATGGGGAAAAAGTAAAGTAAACCAGAATTTATCTATTACATCCCTTAACAGTTACATAGTTATGAAAATAATAACGCAAAAATAAATAAGCGCGCGGAGATTGTGAAAAGAGGGGAAGATATTAAAACCTAAAAAATTCTAAGCGTTAGAAAAATATTTTTGGTGTTTTGTATAGAAAAATATTCTTATAGTATAAAATAAAAATTAACCCCAATTATAATTAGCTTACAAATTAATTAATAAAATAAAATCAAAGTGTGATTAAATTAAATCAATTTTTTAATCAAAAATTAAATCAATTAATCCAAACCTAAATCTACTATGGCTGGATCCAAAAAAAAATCCACTAGACCCAAAAACGCTAGCCCAACAGTTTGAGTGATCCAGTATGGCTGGATCTATGTATCCTTTTGGTATGCCTTAGAATCTGGGTGTTGGATTTGACTTGATGAGCATCTGATGAAGAGAAATTGAAGGAGCAAGATGAGACGCGCTGGATTTCTTGCACTAAATCTGTGAGAAATAACATGGAAGATAAAAATACCCGGGGCAGGGATCGAACCCGTGCCCTAGTATGCCAATGCCTCTGTGCGCTTCACTCTACCGTTGGGACGACTATTTCATCTGGTGTCTATATCAAACAAAAATAACAAATACACAAATTGATTGATATGGCGGAGAAGTGATGAAGCCCTAGTGTGATACGGTGGCAGAACCGACTGTTATACTGGTTTGCGTTTTTCATTCGCAAATGTTGCGGTAAGCAAGAGTCGCCACCGACTTTTATTTCATCCAACAAAGGAAAAGGAAAAAGAACAGAAAAAACCTTTTTCGAGATGTTTCTGAGTAAGGGGGGTATATTATAGAAAGGGAAGGTGTTAGAACCCTTTCTATCTGTGGTTTTCCACGGGCTCTTAGGTACTTCCTCATTTTGAAATTGCTTGTGTGTGTTTTGAAAAGTTTTTGTTTAACTTCGTGATAACCCTTGTATCTATCCTCAAGAGTGTGACGAAGTTGTTTTTGAAAATTGTTTTGAAAGTGTTTGTGAAAAAGAGTTTTTATTGTTTTGAGCAAGTACTTAAGAGTTTCTACCTACTCGAAAAATATTGTTCATTTTCTCGTTTCCTTTAGACAACTCTATCCTACTATTAGTGAGTAGGTAGCCCTATCGTTGGATGTTGAGGGACTATCGAAAGGGACGCTATGGTCATCGAAGGCAACATGTAAAGATATCTTAGCATCCGAAGGGACTGTCATCATATAGGCAACATCGAGGGACAAGATCTTTTCTCGTAGGCAACTCGAGGGACAAGTAGGGACTATGATCTTTATGACGACTTTGAATTGTGGGTCATTGCTAAGGTATGCCTACGTTCGAGGGACACGACCATTATTTCCGAGGCAACCAAGTGAGGCAAACCCTAGGAGTGCAAGTGTGCAAAAGTGTTTGATTTCAGTTATTTATCTTGTAATTTAGTGATCTATTTAATTAATTAAGCATACAAACCTAGATTGCTAACAATTATACACAAGCATTCAAAATATAAAAGCGAGAAGGTAAAAGTTCTACGCTATTACAGGGCTTTGCATATACATAATTGTCTTGACTGAAAATAAAAATGCGGAAGTATAAACCCTAATTACTATTACAACCTCGAAACAATTACAATAATAATAAAAGGAATTAAAATATGCGCGGTGATTTAAAATGCAAGAATTAAAGAAAACCTAAAAGTTTAATTGAAAAAATATTTTTGTTATTTTTTGGAGAAAAGATTGAATTATGTACAAATTAAAAAAACTAATTTCTAATTAATTTAAATTATAAAAAAGGAATTAAATTTGCCATAATTTTAATTAAACTAATTAATTAGGGAAAATAAAATATTTTATGAAAAAAAGACTTTTATGTTTTTATGTGATTTTGAGTTAATAAAAAACATGATTTTGTGTTATTTTGTAAAAAAGAAAATGATTTAGAAAATAATTAAAAGAAATAAAAATAGAAAAGATAGAAACTGGACCTGTTTCAGCAATTGTTGGGGGTGCCATGAGGAATTTTTCTTTACGCCCAAAGAGTTGAGCCCAGCCAGCGCGCTTGATTCTGTGTTGGCCAAGTTTGGAAGGTATACCACAGTCTTTCATTGATGGGCGTTGGTTCTGGATTGATGATGAATCTAGTGGTTGAGATCCTAGGTTGCATAGTGGACGTTTAGAGGTATGATACACATGATCTGCTGAAACAAAGTTAGAAAATAAAATTGTTGGGACCTAGGATCGAACCCAGGCCCTCCCACTTTCAAGCGGGCGCCTTTGCCATCTGAGTTGCGTGGATTAGTTGTTATCATAACAATAACAATACATAATATATGAAAAGCAAGTGGATAATTGAATAAAAGAAAACACGCTCCATCCATTCAAATGGTCCAATGATAGTCAGACACGTTAGCTTCTTCTTCCTTGTTCGTCGTATTAGGTCGGTAACCTTTACCTACGGCCAAGCTTCCATGGTTGTAACCCTGTTCCATTTAAAAATTATGTACAAGCAATATAAATAAGATTCAAGACCATGGATCTATTAGGTTTGACACCCTGATCACAATGGTATCCTTCTTTAGGGCCAATTGTTCCTGCATTTGAAAGCCCTAAAACAACAAGGCAAACCCTAGCTATGGAAAATATTTATACATGCATTAAAACTTCAATTAAAGGGTCTAGACATGTTACAAACATGACAACAAACACAAATATACCATTAAAACATGTTCATGATGCAAGAATCATCATAATCGGATTTTAAAAAAGAAGCAAACCGTGACGATCGTATATCCTATTTCTGGGCTTGGGAGGACTGGCAAATGATTGGAACATGTTCTGGAGATGCCCAAGAATCGATTGGTGGCTTTGAAAGTCTTTGAATCGGCTTCTAAACTGGAAATCAGCCTACCACTTTTTGACAATTTTCAGTTCTTGCTTGCAGCTTTTTATGACCTCCAATCCTCCTTTTTTTGCACTGGTTTAGTTCTATATATGTAATAGAACGAATTAGGTCACCAAAAACAGTTGGTATCTTTTTCATTCATGGAGATTTAATTTTGTTTTTATCTTGTACGATATGTTTCTATATCAAGCCAAATGATACCATTTTCATCCCAATTATCCTTGGAACGATTTGATTTGGTTTGACAGCATATTTTCATTATAATTCCATTCAAAACCAGATCAAAAACAAATCTTCCATATTTTATATCTTTTATTTGATTTAATTTGACTTTTAAATGATAAAAAATCAAAATAAATTAAATAAATAAAGTCAATAATATATGGTAGAGTGTTTGGGTCGTGGATCATGTTGGAAGCATAATGCAAGCTTAAAAAGTTGGGCCCATTTGGCAAAAAATGCATTTGTGAGCACATTTGACTTTTGGCAATTTCCAAAAATAGTCAACTTTGACAATGTATAACTCTTCCAATTTTTACCCTAAAGAGATGTTCTTGTACTTTTTAGAAAGATTAGGATGTCCCCTAAACAACCCCTTTGGTCTCATCTCAATTGGGTCTTCCATGTTTATGTAAGAAGCTTTGACCCAAAAGGTGTTTTTGTTGACTTTTCAAAAGGACCTATAATGTAGAAAATCATATCTTTTTATGAGTGCACTTCTTGAACTTGAGGGCTGAAGATGAGTTGTAGGAGCTTGGATTCCCTTCAAAATGATCCTGGGATGAGAAATTTATGTTGAAGTATGAGAAAGTTATGCTTGGTCAAAGTTTGGTTGACTTTTCTTGAGAAACCCTAATTTAGCAACTTTTGAGTTTTGATGAATTATGAGCATTCCTTGAGGAATCATGATCAACCCTTGATAAAATGATGAATGTCACTTCAAAATGTTGATGTTGACCAAAAATCTTGAAGTTTGACTGTATGTGGGCCACAGTTGACTTTTGACCTAGTGCAGTTTGTAAGTGTCTGTTTGTTGGCATTTTTTTTGGTAAAACCAGAGTTGTGAATGTCGTGACTGATGTCATAACATTCTGGGATAAAGGTACATTCTGCAGAAAAGAATGTCATACAGGAACTACTCAGTTTGAAGTGTTTGTCATGATCATTAAACAATGATCATATACAGTATATTCTACCAAAATCAGTGAGCGGGATTCTTGTTGTCATAACCAATGTTAAGACATCCTGTACTGATCTAACATTTGTGCAGATTTATTATTCCTGAGATTTTTCAGGAATCTGGTATGCTTATCTAAGTTGATGTATACAGTCCAGATCAGATGCTCCTGTGGACATTAGGTTAACTTTGCTTAACCCTAATTTGGTTTGATAAAATTCTAAGACCAAGTCTCTTGGGTTAACTAACCCTAGCTATTTCCATGGAAGCCCTAACTGAAGAATAGTCTGCCTATATATTCGTCTTGAAGATTAATGGTTAGATACTCTTAGACAGAAGATCAATAAGGGATTGTATAGTTGTAACTATTGTGAGCCAAGCAATTATCATTGTGATAAGTGACTTGGAGTAGGATTTGATTGTAAGGGTTGTGTATTACTCAAAGCTTTGAAGCACGAGTAATTGTGTCACTTGATTAAAGCTTTGAAGCAAAATCAAGGTAGGGTTGTTTATTACTCAAAGCTTTGAAGCACGAGTGATTGTCACTTGATTAAAGCTGTGAAGCAAAATCAAGTGTATGTACTGAAGAGTGTCTTCATAATTTCATTAATCAATTGTTTAGTATCACTGCTGTGATTGAGGGGGAGTGAGTAGGAACTCAGGTTTAAGTTGAACTTAGATTGAAGTTGCATTGGGTAGGTCTTAAGTGAAGGAGATAAACGGGTTGGTTTATTTCTGAATTAATATCTCTTATAGTGAATTTCCTCCCTGGCTTGGTAGCCCCCAGAGTAGGTGTTGTTACACACTGAACTGGGTAAACAATTGATTGTGTTCTTTACTGCTTTTAAATTTACTGTCTTGAAGTGTGTCAGATACGGTGTCATAACATTCAATGTGACATTAAGTATCTGCTTCCATAATTTCAATTGGCATCAGAGCAGGCACCCTGCCTGTATTACTGGGTGAGATCTAGGGATATTATTTTCTGGCGCTATGGACAAAGAAGGAGGATTTGGGAACAGACCACCCATTCTGGATGGATCAAATTATGACTACTGGAAACCTCGTATGATTGCCTTCTTAAAATCACTGGACAAAAAGGCTTGGAGAGCTGCTGACAAAGGATGGAACCATCCCACCATAACTGGGAAAGATGGGACAACCAGTCTTAAACCTGAGGAAGAATGGAGCAAAGAAGAAGATGAGTTAGCCCTGGGTAACTCCAAAGCATTAAATGCCTTGTTCAATGGAATTGATAGAAACATATTCAGATTAGTACATCAATGTGAACTAGCCAAGGATGTTTGGGACACTCTCAAAACTACCCATGAGGGTACATCCAAAGTAAAAATGTCAAGGATTCAGATGCTGACTACCAAATTTGAGAACCTAAGGATGATGGAAGATGAGACCATTCATGAGTTTCACATGAACATCTTGGAAATTGCCAACACCTCAGGAGCATTGGGAGAAAAAATGTCAGAAGAAAAGCTGGTGAGAAAGATTCTCAGATCCTTGCCTAAAAGATTTGCAATGAAGGTGACTGCTATAGAGGAAGCTCAGGATATCTGCAACTTGAAGGTTGATGAACTCATTGGGTCACTTCAGACTTTTGAGATGGGAATTAGTGACAATGTTGACAAAAAAAACAAGAGCATAGCACTAGTATCTAATACTGAAGGTGAAAACAAAGAAGATGATGAAGAGAATATTTCAGAAGCTATAGCCATGCTTTGAAGGCAGTTCAACAAACTCATCAAGAGAATGGACCCAAAGTCAAGGTCAAATGTTAAGAACATTCCTCTAACATTAACAGATCTTATGACTCCAGCAGAAGACCAAAGCCTGAAGAAAAGGGAAATCAAAGAAAAGGAATCCAATGTTATGGATGTGAAGGATATGGGCACATTCGAGCTGAATGTCCTACCTTTCTTAAGAAACAAAAGAAAGGAATGTCTGTTACTTGGTCTGATTGTGACTCAGAAAGTAATTCTGAAGAAGAATCTTCCAAACTATTTACTGCATTAGCTGGTATTTGTAACTCTGATAGTGACTCTAGTGATGAGGAAGTGACATTTGAAGAACTGGCTGACTCCTACAAGAAGCTATGTATCAGAAGTGCTGAAGTCTGTCAGCAAAATGAGAGACAAAAAAAAACTCATAGTAAAGTTGGAGGCTGAGAAGAAGGCAGACACTGATACTATAAGTCATCTCGAAGGTGAAGTTCAAGTGCTAAACTCAAAACTTGATCAGATGACCAAGTTTGTCAAGATGCTGACAAATGGAACTGACAAATTAGAAGAAATCCTCCAGGCTGGACAAAATGTGGGAAACAAGTCTGGTCTAGGATTTGTGGCAGCAAAGAAATCTACTGTAGAAAAGAAGAAGATCATACCTGATAAACAAATGTCAAAGCAGATGTCACAACATAGCACTCAACATCGAGAACAGAGAAATATGAAGAAAAAGTATCAAAGATGAAGATGTCATCATTGTGGAAGGTTTGGTCACATAAATTCATTCTGCTTCAGATTGTATGGATATCCTAATCAGATCCCAGCTGTCAAACCTAAGTCTAACAAGGCACCATATACTCAGCAGTGGAAGAAAAAGTCTGCAGCCCTGATAGCTCACACCTCCCTTAGAGTCTCTGCAAAGGAAGACTGGTACTTTGACAGTGGATGCTCTAAACACATGACTGGAATCAAGAATCTTCTGAATAATGTTAAACCTCATACTACTAGTTATGTAACTTTTGGAGATGGTGCTAGAGGAGAAATCAAAGGAGTTGGAAACTTGGACTGCCCAGGAGTTCCAAACCTAAATGAAGTACTGCTGGTAAAAGGCTTGACTGCTAATCCCATAAGTATCAGTCAATTGTGTGATCTAGGATTCATGGTCAACTTCACCAAGTCTGAATGTCTTGTAACAAATAAAAAAAAGAAGTTGTAATGAGAGGAGTCAGATCAAAATACAACTGTTACTTATGGGAGTCTGAGAACACTAATTATTCTTCTGTGTGCTCTATAGCCAAAGAAGAAAAGGAAGTGAAACTGTGGCACCAAAAACTTAGTCATTTACATCTAAGAGGGATGAAAAAGATCATATCCATGGAGGCAGTCAGAGGGATTCCAAGGCTTCAAATTGATGAAGGGAGAGTCTGTGGTGAATGTCAGGTTGGAAAGCAAACTAGAATGTCACATCCAAAGACAAGACATCTGACCACCTCAAAGGTGCTAGAACTCCTACATATGGATCTGATGGGTCCAATGCAGGTGGAAAGTCTTGGAGGAAAGAGATATGCGTATGTTGTTCTGGATGATTTTTCCAGATTCACCTGGATTAACTTCATTAGGGAAAAGTCGGATGTATTTGATGTATTTAAGGAACTGTGCAAAAGAATTCAAAGATAAAAAGAAGAATGCATTGTCAGAATCAGAAGTGATCATGGCAAGGAGTTTGAAAACAGTAAGTTTGATGAGTTTTGTTCCTCAGAAGGAATCAATCATGAATTCTCTTCACCCATAACCCCTCAACAAAATGGAGTTGTGGAAAGGAAAAACAGGACTATACAGGAATCTGCCAGAGCAATGATACATGCCAAAGGATTTCCTATTCATTTTTGGGCTGAAGCTATGAATACAGCCTGTTATGTCCATAACAGAGTCACCTTGAGAAAGGGAACATCATCCACCATTTATGAACTATGGAAAGGAAGAAAGCCTACAGTAAAGTACTTCCATGTCTTTGGAAGCAAATGCTATATTCTGACAGATTGTGAATAAAGGAGAAAGATGGATCCTAAAAGTGATGAAGGAATATTCCTAGGATACTCTACCAACAGCGGAGCATATAGGGTATTCAATTCCAGGACCAAAGCTATGATGGAATCTATAAATGTCATAGTTGATGATTATCATGAGGAAACCGATGTCCCATATGATGTTGAGACATTCTTTGAGACTTCAACTCAAGTGTCTAAAAGGGATGATGTACCTAAAACTACTTCATCAGAATCTGAATCAAAGGAAGCTAACAAAGATCCTTCCATCAGAATTCAGAAAGATCATCCTAAGGAACTCATCATAGGAGACCCAAACAGTGGAGTCATTACAAGATCTAGAGAAATTATCTCAAACTCTTGCTTTGTCTCTAAGTTTGAACCAAAAAATGTTAAGGAGGCTTTGACTGATGAATACTGGATTGGAGCAATGCAAGATGAATTGAACCAATTCAAGCAACATGAAGTATGGGAGTTAGTTCCTAGACCAGAAGAAACAAACATTATTGGCACAAAATGGATCTACAAGAACAAATCAGATGCTGAAGGAGTTGTCACTAGGAATAAGGCAAGGCTTGTTGCTCAAGGCTACACTCAAGTTGAAGGGGTTGATTTTGATGAAACTTTTGCTCCTGTAGCCAGACTGGAGTCAATCAGACTTATTTTGGGAGTTGCTTGTCTTCTTAAGTTTAAGCTATTTCAGATGGATGTAAAGAGTGCCTTCTTAAATGGGTACTTAAATGAGGAAGTATATGTGGAACAACCTAAAGGATTTGTGGATCCAAATTGTACTGGTCATGTCTACAAATTGAGGAAAGCTCTATATGGCCTGAAACAAGCTCCTAGAGCCTGGTATGATAGATTGACAAAACTCCTCACTGACAAAGGATACAAGAAATGAGGCTTGGATAAAACCCTTTTTGTCAAAAATGAAGGAGGAAAAATAATGGTAGCTCAAATTTATGTTGATGACATAGTGTTTGGAGGAATGTCAGATAAAATGGTTAAACATTTTGCTGACCAAATGCACGCTGAATTTGAAATGAGCCTCATGGGAGAATTGACCTACTTTCTTGGACTACAAGTCACACAGATGGAAGACTCAATTTTTCTGTCTCAAAGCAAGTATGCAAAGAATATTGTCAAGAAGTTTGGAATGGAGAATGCCAGTCACAAAAGGACTCCTGCACCTACTCATTTAAAGCTATCCAAAGACTCAAGTGGGGCTAATGTGGATCAAAGCTTGTACAGAAGCATGATAGGAAGTCTGTTATACTTAACAGCCAGCAGACCTGACATTGCTTTTGCAGTTGGAGTATGTGCAAGATACCAGGTTGAACCCAAAGTAAGTCACATCAACCAAGTGAAAAGAATTCTGAAGTATATGAGTGGAACTTATAACTATGGCTTGCTGTACTCTCATGGATGTGAACCAATTCTGTCTGGTTACTGTGATGCTGATTGGGCTGGAAGTGATGATGATAGAAAGAGCACCTCTGGAGGATGCTTCTTTTTGGGAAATAATCTTGTCTCTTGGTTTAGTAAGAAACAGAATTGTGTGTCTCTATCTACTGCTGAAGCTCAATACATAGCAGCTGGTAGCAGCTGTTCTCAAATGATCTAGATGAAACAGATGCTTACTGAGTATAATGTCACACAAGATGTCATGATATTGTACTGTGACAATCTGAGTACTATCAACATTTCCAAGAATCCTATACAGCACAGCAGGACCAAGCATATTGACATTAGACATCACTTCATCAGAGATCTTGTGGAAGAAAAGGTGATTAAACTGGAACATGTTGCCATTGAACTACAACTGGCTGACATTTTTACCAAGGCACTTGATGCTAGTCAATTTGAAAATTTGAGGGGCAAGCTGGGTATTTGCCAATATGAAGAGATGTAGCAATTAATTTTGCTTAAAACAAGGGATGATGGAGATATTTTAGTTAAGTCTATTTCTTCCCAAAATTTTAAGAAGTTGAATAGACAATCATATTTCTACCTCCTCTCGCGTCTCTGCAACAATCTCCATTCTCTCAAACGAAGATTCCATTCTCGCTGTTACTTGTTTTCTAAATCACTCAAAATGTCTCAACAATCCATGTCATCATCCTCTTCAAAGGCGATTGCTTCTTCCGCATCCTCTGACAGCAAACCTAGGGCAATCACAAACTGCATGGATACTGATGTTCTTGAGATAACTCCTCTTCGTGAACTGGAAGCTGATCCCACTAAGGTCAAGAAGCTGCGAACCAGACATGCAAGAAGATCTCAAGCCTCTCCATCTGGTAAATCTTCTCAACCATCATCTTCTGTTCCTCCAGAAATAGCAAATAGGGAAGGTTCTGCTTATGTTCATCAAGCTATTGCTAGACTAGTCACTAGGATTCTTAATGAGAATCACTCTGTACCTGGCATTTCTGTACCTTTGAACCAAGAAACTACTAGTCCTAATGTAGATGTCACTCAGAATGTTGAGACACCTGATGACAACATTAGGAAATCTCCAGAAAAACATGATGATCACCAGAAACCTACTGACGAGGCTATTGAACCCCCGGTTATTGATGTTGATGAAGAATACTCTGACAATGATTTGATTGCTAATATCAACCCTAGCATAACTAGAAGGATGATGAGCAGAAAAGAAAAGCAGGATGCTGCCAAAAGCCCCTCCAAAGAGAAGGCTACTGAAGTTGTTCATAAGAAAACCAGGTCTGAGATCAAGACTAGAGTAGAAGCTGAGAAGGATCAAAAAGCTGGATTGTCAAAAGGGAAGGGGAAGGTGAAAACTAGAGTACCTGTTGGTAGTCTGTCAAAACCTTTGAGACAACCAATAGCCAAGAAAAGGAAGGACCATGAACCCTCTGAATCTGATGAGGAATCAGAATTTGAGGTTGATGTTGAGAGCAATGTTCCAGACATTCCTCTCAGGAAGAAACTCTCTTCGAGCAAATTGCCTAAAGTCCCTGAAGTTGCCATTGACAACATCTCCTTTCACCATCCAAAAAATGCAAACAGATGGAAGTATGTATTTCTGAAAAGGATTGCTTTGGAGAGAGAGCTGAACAACAGTGTTATTGAATGTAAAGAAATCATGGATCTAATCAAGACTGCTGGTCTAATGAAAACTGTGGTAAAGTTTACCAACTGCTATGAGATTCTTGTCAAAGAATTCATAGTAAATTTATCTGATGGTTGTGCTGATGGAAAGTCAGCTGATTTTAATAGTGTGTATGTGAGAGGAAAGAAGGTAAATTTCTCTCCTTCTGAAATAAACAAATTCCTAGGAAGACCTGATGATGCTTGTCCTGAGCTGGAGGTTACTGACAACCAAGTTTGTCAAACAATCACTGCCAAGCAAGTCAAGAACTGGCCCTTGAAAGGGAAGCTAAATGCGAGCAAGCTGAGCATGAAGTTTGCCATACTGCACAAAATAGGTGCAGCTAACTGGGTTCCCACTAACCATAAATCCACCATTTCCACAAGTTTGGGAAGATTTATCTATGCTTTTGGAACCAGGACAAACTTTGATTATGGCAAGTACATCTTTGATCAAACATTGAAACATGCTGGAAGCTGTGCTATTAAAGGCCCTATTGCTTTTCCCTCTCTCTTGTGTGGTATAATCATTGCTCAGTATCCTGATATTCGTGCTGAAAAAGACTCTATGCAAAAGAGCCCCTGCTCTTGGTTTGCACTATAAGTTGTTTCAGGGAACACATGTCCCTGACATTGTTATGACATCTGCTGAGACATCAACTGTCAAATCTCATTCCAAGAAGACTGATGATATAGTTGTGTTAAAAGAAACCTGCAGAGAACTTGATACAAGAAAAAGGACTCTAGAAGAGCTGATTGCTAAACTAGAACAGGAAGAGAATGAAGAACAAATAAGGGAAGAAGATGCTGATGAAGACCAGCATAATGCTGAAGATAGTGCTTCCTTGGAAGATGACAGTGCATGAAGGTCAGTGTTGGTGAAAAGATTGCTGCTGGAACTTGTTGCTGCCAAATGACTTCTTATTTATTTGTGTTTTTTTAATTTCTTTTGGATGTCTGTATAACTTAAAAGTACAAGTATCTTTGGCCTCTTTATGGATAAAAAGGGGGAGAAGATTTTGTGGTTATTTTGGTAGAATTAGACTTGGTAGCTGTTATTAAAAATTCTGCTGCATTCTAATCTCTGATTGTTTAGGGGTTTTAGGGGTTTTAGCCAAAAATTTGCCAAATGGGGAGTTTGTAAGTGTCTGTTTATTGGCATTTTTTTGGTAAAACCAGAGTTGCGAATGTCATGACTGATGTCATAACATTCTGGGATAAAGGTACATTCTGCAGAAAAGAATGTCATACAGGAACTACTCAGTTTGAAGTGTTTATCATGATCATTAAACAATGATCATATACAGTATATTCTACCAAAATCAGTGAGCAGGATTCTTGTTGTCATAACCAATGTTAAGACATCCTGTACTGATCTAACATTTGCGCAGATTTATTATTCCTAAGATTTTTCGGGAATTTGGTATGCTTATCTAAGTTGATGTATACAGTCCAGATCAGATGCTCCCGTGGACATTAGGTTAACTTTACTTAACCCTAATTTGGTTTGATAAAAGTCTAACACCAAGTCTCTTGGGTTAACTAACCCTAGCTATTTTCATGGAAGCCCTAGCTGAAGAATAGTCTGCCTATATATTCGTCTTGAAGATTAATGGTTAGATACTCTTAGACAGAAGATCAATAAGGGATTGTATAGTTGTAACTACTGTGAGCCAAGCAATTATCATTGTGATAAGTGACTTGGAGTAGGATTTGATTGTAAGGGTTGTGTATTACTCAAAGCTTTGAAGCACGAGTAATTGTGTCACTTGATTAAAGCTTTGAAGCAAAATCAAGGTAGGGTTATTTATTACTCAAAGCTTTGAAGCACGAGTGGTTGTCACTTGATTAAAGCTGTGAAGAAAAATCAAGTGTATGTACTGAAGAGTGTCTTCATAATTTCATTAATCAATTGTTTAGTATCACTGCTGTGATTGAGGGGGAGTGAGTAGGAACTCAGGTTTAAGTTGAACTTAGATTGAAGTTGCATTGGGTAGGTCTTAAGTGAAGGAGATAAACTGGTTGGTTTATTCCTGAATTAATATCTCTTATAGTGAATTTCCTCCCTGGCTTGGTAGCCCCCAGAGTAGGTGTTGTTACACACTGAACTGGGTAAACAATTGACTGTGTTCTTTACTACTTTTAAATTTACTCTTGAAGTGTGTCAGATACGGTGTCATAACATTCACTGTGACATTAAGTATCTGCTCCCAGAATTTCACAGTTGATTTTCAGGCATCTGAGTAATTGACTGAGCAAACTTCTTGTGCAAGGCATGAAACTTGACATGGATGATCTTGAGAACATATTAGCACCATGGAAAGCATTTGGGACTTTTGGAGTTCACACATCTTGATAAAAATGGAAACCCTAGTTTGAGGTACATTGTCTTAGGAGAGAATTTGTCTGGTCAACTCTTGGGCATCCTTGAGCAAGTTGAGGACCTCAATGGCCATGTATTGAGTAAAATGAGAGGGGAAATTTCGGGGTACAACAGCTGCCCCTGTTCAATCTTCTTAAACTTGAGGATGTAGATTGGCTGTCTGCCTTTCGTAATCTGAAGGTGGAAGATGATTGAACACTAGAGTGCCTAGAAATTTGCACTCGCATGAGGTGATACTTGGTTTGGTGATATCGGGAATGGGCTTACAGATGCCATTTGGAAGTCGACAGAGAATAGTCGAGATGGGCTTAAAGATACTATCCAGAAAAGATATCGGTTGCATAAGAGATTCCTTTGTGAGAATTCCTATACCTGCCGTTGAGGAGGACTTTGCCGGGGAACGCTGATTTATGTCATGGGAAATAGAGTATAGGAGCTTCAGCTATTCATTACTATACTGGTAAATTAACTCCTGATTGAGGAAGTGGAAGTAAACTGCGTATCTGGTCAGGGTCCAGGCTACACAGCGACTTACTGGGGAAAGGTGAAATCGACCGAAACTGGTCGGGTCCAGGTTTTACCGTGTTGTAAACTGTCGTCTAGGGATGAAAGAGAAGGAACCTGGATGGTAAGGTTACATTGAAATGAAAGCCTGAATAGTAGGGCTATGAGAAGGAACCTGGATAGTAGGGTTACTTCGAAATGAAAGCTTGAATAGTAGGGCTATGAGAAGGAACCTAGATAGTAGGGTTACTTCGAAATGAAAGCCTAGATAGTAGGGCTATGAGAAGGAACCTGGATAGTAGGGTTACTTCAAAATGAAAGCCTGGATAGTAGGGCTATGAGAAGGAACCTGGGTCGTAGGGTTACATCGAAATAAAAGCCTGGATAGTAGGGCTATGATAAGGAACCTGGGTCGTGGGGTTACTTCGAAATGAAAGCCTGGATAGTAGGGCTATGAGAAGAAACCTGGGTTGTAGGGTTACTTCGAAATGAAAGCCTGGATAGTAGGGCTATGAGAAGGAACCTGGATAGTAGGGTTACTTCTAAATGAAAGCTTGGATAGTACGGCTATGAGAAGGAACCTGGGTCGTAGGGTTACTTCGAAATGAAAGCATGGATAGTAGGGCTATGAGAAGGAACCTGGGTCGTAGGGTTACTTCAAAGCGATAATGTAGATTAGTTAACCCGTTTGGTTTGGGAAACTGAGTTTCCACTAGTCGTCTGTAGACGTGACCTGCATAACTGTTGGATTTATTGAAGCTAATCGTCTTTCCTGAAAAGATAACAGGGTTAATTATGTGCGATACATGAAATGCATGGTGAGATGATGTTCTCAAAATAAATGAGATAATGTTGTATATGATATGTATGCGCATGTCATGATGTATGTACATGAAATGCTATCGGAGTATGTCCGGGTCTGGGAAAATAAATCCCTGACTGATGCTGGAGATTTATGAAAATTTTGTCAGGGAGAGATTCTGTTTGAGAATAAACTCTGCGGGGAACAAACTTAGGAAGTTCATTTTTGTAGCCAAAGTGATGAACTCTGTCGGGGATTGAGCCTTTGTATCCAGGGAAATAAACTCTGCTTGGGGGATGAAATTTACTGACTCGCCCGTGATTATAAAATTTGGCTGGGGGATATAGCTGTCAAGTTTCTAAATGAACCTGGCTGGGAAGGTTACGTCCTTTTTTGGGAAAGCCGACATTAATGTTTTTGAATACTCTTACTCTGTGGGGAGTGTATGTACTGCGGATTATGCTCCAAAGTTGTATTTGTCCCAATACCTGCTGGGCAGAGTAACTGTCGGGTGTTGACACTTCTTGTTTTTGCCCCTGTTTCTGGAATTACGAGTAATTGTCTTTGTTTATTATGTAAATATTTATGAACAACAATCATTTTCAAATGCATATATAAAAAATGAGTCATTGAACGTTCTTGCGAAACAAAACAGAAAAAGAAAAACAAACTCAAAGTTTCTTGTGAAAATAATTTTGTATTGATTTCTAAAGTTGGCCTCTAATATGCATTTTTGTACAAGGAGGCTGACGCTCTAGTAAGAGAACGCCGCCGAAAAATAGAAACTATACAATTTGTGTAAAATAAAAAAAAACACATATGTGAAACAACCCCATTGGGTTCCAACTCTTCTATTGCCCTTATATCCTCAAGCGTCTCATCACTTTGCTACTTGGCCGAAAGTTGATCAGATTGATTGGTGTCGTCTAAGCTTGATAGCCGATACTGTAATCTGGTCGCAAGATGATCCAATGAGACATATTGATACGCTTTATATCCCTAACTTTTTCTTGGACTGCCCTTTCGGATTTTCAGTCCACCGGGATACCCTTTTTTTGCCCAAGACGCCCTTTCAGGTCTTTGACTTGCCGAGTGTACAGATTTTTCCATTTTCATCCCTTACTTTTGCCCGAACCCTTTTGGTTCGTCGGGAAGCCCTTATTTTTGCCTAGGTATGTTAACCTAGTGGGTCTTTATTATGCGTAGTATTTTCCAACTATATCCACGCTTTCAGGATGTAGAGAGTTATCATTGTCCATAGTATTGTGTTGCAGTACTATCAAAAATGTTTTCTTGATGGCACATGATTCGTTGCTGGAATGCGTGCATAATGCCCCAAGAAATTCAGATGGAGATTTTCCCCTGGTTATTTGTGACTTTTGGAGAGACTTCCCCAGGTGTGTTTAAACATCATGTCATGCCCCTTGCTTATGGAAGACCTGTTTTTGGAAGTGTCTTTCCCACTGAGGTGATTCTGTCTATTGAGAGGATGTTTGTTCATTGAATATCCACTGTGCGGATTTCTCTACTGTCAAACAATTAGTCATATGCAAACAATGTCATTTAAATAATGCAAAACTCATGTTTGTCTTGAATTTTTTTTTGAAAATGTGTTTTGTGTAGTAAAGCGAAATTTGCGAGGATGTGATATCAACTCAGGATTTGTAACAAAGCCTACAGGAGTCAGGATACATTTGTAACAGTATGCTCTCAAACTAACCCATGCTTCAGCTAGGACTTTTAAGGGTTATAACGTGGCCTGGTTCACGGTTCAAGAAACAAAGGATAAAGGCTCAAATTTTATTTGTACCCAACCCGCTCTTCGTGATGTTCTTCAGTCCTATCCTCAATTAATTGCGCATTTAGATCCCGATTGAGTCTGGAATCTTTGCTCTGATACTTGGTGATGATTCAGAAATTGAACCTTTATTTTGAAAAGGCAGTCATTTTTGTAATCTTCTTTTCGTCGAGGATTTTTAGTAACCTCTTTTTTTTTGTTTTCGTTATCCCTTCTTTTGCCTGAACTGTTTCTTTTGTGATTACAGACAGCGGGATACCCCAATTTTTCTCTTAAGTTTCCTTCATAGGTTTTGACTTAACGGGCTTTTATTTCGAGAGATAATGACTGCCTATCTTGACGATTATACGGAACCATCACCGTATTTTGTTTTGGAAGGACGTCTTCGATACCATTCATTATGTACGAAGCAGTAGATTGTGACTGAATGTGCCTCTGAATTAACTGAGAAAACTACCCTGCCCCAGGTTATGATTAAGGGTTTTAATTTGTGTGGAAATAAAAACTCCTACTTCTTTGGCTTGAAGGGGTTGACTAGGGATTATCTTCCTTATAACTCCACTGTTTAGGATTTGAAACAACGTCTGTACATCGTCAGCGGGGTCTGTTCAAAAGCATACTGTAGAGATTGTGGTATCATTTTCCTCATTCTCCCTCTAAGGCTTAGAGTTTTTAATCGAGAGTTGAATATTACAAAAGGAAATAATAACGCATTTTTTAAATAGTGAATACGAATGAATTGATTCAAGACAAACATGTGTAATACATTAATGAAATAATAAAGTTTTGACATGACAATAATTGTTCGAATAAGCAAAGAAAATACAACTTGAGAGTTGAATGAAAAAAATGCTTCCAATCCTAGCCATATTTTGGCAAGGGAGCATTGATCACGTTGAGAGTCTCAGGAGGGTTGAATTCAATCTCCTTAGCATCAACCAGATCCTGTACTTTGTTCTTCAAAACCCAGTAGTCATTGGTATCATGGCCTGGACTTTCCGAATGGTAAGCACAACGAGCATTTGGTTTATAGTAGGGAGAGATGGTGTTCAGATTCTTAGGAGCTTCCCTCAGAGTAACCAGATTGGACTACAGCAAATGAGGTAAAACCTGAGACAACATCATGTTGATCTGAGGGAACTGTCTAGCTGGTCTTTCTGCTCTTGGCTGATTGTTTCTTTGCTGAGCAGGTGCAGGTTTGGGAATCATAACAACCCCTACCGCCGGAAGGTGCTCAGTTCAATTCTAATTCTTTTGGTTATAGACGGCACTGACTTCCTTTTTACCTGCAAACGGCTTCCTTGCAACACTAGAAGAGACATCCTTCTGAATTTTTCCACTTCGGATTCCATCTTCCACTCTTTCTCCTGTTAAGATCAGTTCAGTAAAACCTATCGATGAACTTCCAATAAGATGGTTAAAGAATGGCCCAGTCAAAGTTCCCAGAAACATATCCATGAGCTCCCTGTCAGCCAAGGGAGGTTGAACTCTTCCAGCCAAATCTCTCCACTTCTGAGCATAATCCTTGAAACCCTCGTTCGAACCCATAGACAGATTTTGGAGTTGTGTACGGGTGGGAGCAAGGTCTACATTATACTGATATTGCTTACAAAATGCAGTAGCAAGGTCTTCCCAGTTATGAACATTGACTCTTTCCATGTGATAGAACCAACCCAGTTGTGTTCCAGACAGACTGTCTTGGAAGAAGTGAACTCACAAGTCTCTGTCAACAGTATGAGGTTGTATCTTCCTCACATAGGAACAGAGATGCATTTTAGGACAAGAGACCCCATCATACTTAGAAAATACCGGTGCCTTGAACTTTGGTGGGATGACAACCCCGGAGACCAGACCCAAATCTTCAAAATCCATCCCAGGAACCTTCTGGATTTCCATAGCACTCAGACGCTCTTCTAACTGCTTATACTTTTAATCAGTCGGAGGGTACTGCTCCTCATATAATTAGTTTCATTGTCAGACTCTTTAGGACTAGGTTCCTCTTCTCTGGCTTCATCCTCTTGATTCTCTCCCTCTTTAGATGAAGAAGTTAAATCAACAACCTGTCTTGGCGGCCCTCTGAACCTTCTGCTCATATGTGCCATACCGGCTGTCCTCTTAGTCTTCTTAGTGTTCTTCTTAACAATCAGAGCCTTCAGATTTTCCTATCCTTTGGCCAGAGCCACAATCATTTGCTGGAACTGCGTGTTCTGAGTCTGAAGATCTTTCACAGTTTGTTCAAGAGCCATTGCTGAAATAAACAGCGGAGGAGATGAGAAACCTGTTATGAATCATGTTATGCAATGATATGTATGATATGTATGCAATGTTTTCAAGGATCTCGCAGGGTAGACACAAGAGACTGTTAGAATTTGATTGCAACTTTGATTGAAGAACTTTGTATCATTGAGAGTCCTTCTACAAGAGTCAAGCTCACCATATCAAGTGGGTCATAGCCCCTGACTCAAGTTATCATGTTTTGATCTTTTGATGACATTGGCTAGAGGAAAATAAATCCCCTTGCCCCTTGCTAGACGTTTGGTTCATCATAACCTCCATCACAGGCCCTCGAGATCCTTTAAATGGTTAGTGTAATAAGAATGAATGTTATGTTATGATGCATGATGTTATGATAAATCACAGGTACAACAAACACAGACAAATCACACCAAGTTCTTAGGTTTAAGGCCTGCTTGAGTTTTACGGTCATACCCTCTTGAAGTTTAGTTGGTTTCAAACCTGTCTTAGAAAAGTAACCGGGTTCTAAATATTCTCAATATCACTAATCATCCTTTATCGGGCATTGTTTCAGCTCAAGAAATCTTTTCTTGCGGCCGAAATATCCCGAAAGTCTGATCTCAATGAGTGTAGCATCGAGTATCAACCAATCCTCAGCTTTATACCGAGGTCGGCTATCTCACTACTTTCTAATGGCCAAGTTGGTTCAACTAAGGTTCTAAGGCCCGTTAGTGCTTCACGACACCATGCAGCGGCCCCGTATTCTCCTCGTTTCCCCACGAAGGATACCGGTACCCACCAAAGTGTCACACCAACACAGGCATCGCTTGAACCATATCGGTCTACGCTATACAATCTCCATGATCTATTGTTGTTTACCTAAAAAGTGTCCCCAGATCCGAGTATAGGATCTTTAATCATGCCCAAGCAAAAAACCTTTAAGAATAAAGCATACAAAGCAAACAAGAAAGCAATTTAAAAATGACCTAAATCCTAAGGTAAACCCCACTTTATAAACTATCCCCAGCAGAGTCTCCAGTTCTATGATACGGTGGCAGAATCGACTGTTATACTGGTTTGCGTTTTTTGTTTGCAAATGTTGCAGTAAGCAAGAGTCACTACCGACTTTTATTTCATCCAATAAAGGAAAAGGAAAAAGAACAGAAAAAACCTTTTTTGAGATGTTTCTGAGTACGGGGGGTAGATTATAGAAAGGGAAGGTGTTAGCACCCTTTCTATCTGTGGTTTTCCACGGGCTCTTAGGTACTTGCTCATTTTGAAATTGCTTGTGTGTGTTTTGAAAAGTTTTTGTTTAACTTCGTGATAACCGTTGTATCTGTCCTCAAGAGTGTGACGAAGTTGTTTTTGAAAACTGTTTTGAAAGTGTTTGTGAAAGAGTTTTTATTGTTTTGAGCAAGTACTTAAGAGTTTCTACCTACTCGAAAAAGATTGTTCATTTTCTCGTTTCCTTAAGACAACGCTATCCTACTATTAGTGAGTAGGTAGCCCTATCGTTGGATGTTGAGGGACTATCGAAAGGGATGCTATGGTCATCGAAGGCAACATGTAAAGATATCTTAGCATTCGAAGGGACTGTCATCATATAGGCAACATCGAGGGACAAGATCTTTTCTCGTAGGCAACTCGAGGGACAAGTAGGGACTATGATCTTTATGACGACTTTGAATTATGGGTCATTGCTAAGGTATCCCTACGTTCGAGGGACACGACCATTATTTTCGAGGAAACCAAGTGAGGCAAACCCTAGGAGTACAAGTGTGCAAAAGTGTTTGATTTCAGTTATTTATCTTGTAATTTAGTGATCTATTTAATTGATTAAGCATACAAACCTAGACTGCTAACAATTATACACAAGCATTCAAAATATAAAAGAGAGAAGGTAAAGGTCTTACGCTATTACAGGGCTTTTGCAGAGACATAATTGTCTTGACTGAAAATAAAAATGTGGAAGTTTAAACCCTAATTACTATTCCAACCTCGAAACAGTTACAATAATAATAAAGGAATTAAAATGCGCACGACGATTTAAAATGCGAGAATTAAAGGAAACCTAAAAGTTTAATTGAAAAAATATTTTTGTTATTTTTTGGAGAAAAGATTGAATTATGTACAAATTAAAAAAACTAATTTCTAATTAATTTAAATTATAAAAAAGGAATTGAATTTGCCCTAATTTTAATTAAACTAATTAATTGGGGAAAATAAAATATTTTATGAAAAAAAGATTTTTATGTTTTTTTGTGATTTTGAGTTAATAAAAAACATGATTTTATGTTATTTTGCAAAAAAAAGAAAATGATTTAGAAAATAATTAAAAGAAATAAAAATAGAAAAGATAGAAACTGGGCCTGTTTCAACAATTGGGGAGGGGGGTGCCATGAGGAATTTGTCTTTAGGCCCAAAGAGTTGAGCCCAGCCAGCGCGCTTGATTCTGTGTTGGCCAAGTTTGGAAGGTATACCATAGTCTTTCATTGATGGGCGTTGGTTCTGGATTGATGATGAATCCAGTGGTTGAGATCCTGGGTTGCATAGTGGACGTTGGGAGGTATGATGCACATGATCTGCTGAAACAAAGTTAGACAATAAAATTGTTGGGACCTAGGATCAAACCCATGCCCTCCCACTTTCAAGCGTGCGCCTTTGCCATCTGAGCTGCGTGGATTAGTTTTTATCATAACAATAATAATACATAATATATGAAAAGCAAGTGGATAATTGAATAAAAGAAAATGCGCGCCAGCCATTCAAATGGTCCAATGATAGTCAGACACGTTAGCTTCTTCTTCCTTATTTGTCGTATTAGGTCAGTAACCTTTACCTATGGCCAAGCTTCCATGGCTGTAACCATGTGCCATTCAAAAATTACGTACAAGCAATATAAATAAGATTCAAGACCATGGATCGATTGGGTTTGACCCCCTGATCACAATGGTATCCTTCTTTAGGGCCAAGTGTTCCTGCATTTGAAAGCCCTAAAATAACAAGGCAAACCCTAGCTATGGAAAATATTCATACATGCATTAAAACTTCAACTAAAGGGTCTAGACACGTTACAAACATGACAACAAACACGAATATACCATTAAAACATGTTCATGATGCAAGAATCATCGTAATCGGATTTTTAAAAAGAAGAAAACTATGACGATCATATATCCTGTGTCTGGGCTTGGGAGGACTGGAAAATGATTGGAACGTGTTCTGGAGATGCCCAGGAATCGATTGGTGGCTTTGAAATCTTTGAATCGGTCTCTAAACTGGAAATCAGTCTACCACTTTTTGACAATTTTCAGTTCTTGCTTGCAGCTTTTTACAACCTCCAATTCTCCTTTTTTTGCACTGGTTGTGTTCTATATATGTAATAGAACGAATTAGGTCAACAAAAACAGTTGGTATCTTTTTCATTCATGGAGATTTGATTTGGTTTTTATCTTGTATGATATGTTTCTATATCAAGCCAAATCATACCATTTTCATCCCAATTATCCTTGGAACGATTTGATTTGGTTTGACAACATATTTGCATTATAATTCCATTCAAAACCAGATCAAAAACAAATCTTCCATATTTTCTATCTTTTATTTGATTTAATTTTACTTTTAAATGATAAAAAATCAAAATAAATTAAATAAATAAAGTCAATAATATATGGTAGAGTTTTTGGGTCGTGGATCATGTTGGAAGCATAATGCAAGCTTAAAAAGTTGGGCCCATTTGGCAAAAAATGCATTTGTGAGCACATTTGACTTTTGGCAAATTTCTAAAATAGTCAACTGTGACAATGCATAACTTTTCCAATTTTGACCCTAAAGAGATGTTCTTGGACTTTTTAGAAAGCTTAGGATGTCCCCTAAATAACCCTTTAGGTCTCATCTCAATTAGGTCTTCCATTTTTATGTAAGAAGCTTTTACCCAAAAGGTGTTTTTGTTGACTTTTCAAAAGGACCTATAATGTAGAAAATCATATCTTTTTATGAGTGCACTTATTGAACTTGAGGGCTGAAAATGAGTTGTAGGAGATTGGATTCCATTTAAAATGAGCCTTGGATGAGAAATTTATGATGAAGTATGAGAAAGTTATGCTTGGTCAAAGTTTGGTTGACTTTTCTTGAGAAACCCTAATTTAGCAACTTTTGAGTTTTGATGAATTAAGAGCATTCCTTGAGGAATCGTGATCAACCATTGATCAAATGATGAATGTCACTTCAAAATGTTGATGTTGACCAAAAATATTGAAGTTTGATTGTATGTGGGCCACAATTGACTTTTGACCTAGTATAGTTGATTTTCAAGCATCTGAGCAATTGATTGAGCAAACTTCTTATGCAAGGCATGAATATTGACATGGATGATCTTGAGAACATATTAGGAGCATGGAAAGCATTTTGGACTTTTGGAGTTCACACATCTTGATAAAAATGGAAACCCTAGTTTGAGGTACATTATCGTAGGAGAGAGTTTGTCTGGTCAACTCTTGGGCATCCTTGAGCAAGTTGAGGACCTCAATGGGCATGTATTGAGTAAAATGAGAAGGAAATTTTGGGGTACAACACCTAGCTCCAGTCGTCTTCTCCAGCAACCTGCAAAAACTAAACAATGCAAAAACTCGAATTTTAAGGATCCAAGAAAACACGTCCCCCCTAATTTGAACCTCCTGAATCTAAATTCGTGCTTATTTTTTGCTAAAAGCCCTTGGTCCATGCGTTTCGAGCCAAATTACACCAACCAGAGAAAACTATGGCATCTAGCGAAATAGCGTGCACGGGACTACCATACTAATCCAAACCTGCTCAGACAAAACTCAGAAGATCATTAGAAGCATTAACCTTGTCCAAAACAAAACCAATTTAAAGATACGAGTTTTTCAGAAAAATGAAAAATGGTGATGCTATGTTATGTAATTTTACGGACTTAGGATTGTGATAGTCAATCCAAACTTACTATCTGATGCTCCAGGAAGGGAATAAGCTTGAGGTTTTGGAATGATAGGGGTCTGTAACACTAGTTTTTGGAACTTGGGTTTCTTTGAGAAAATATGAAATTTTTTGCAAGCTTTTTTGAAGCAGGGATGCGTGTCCTTGTGGTCTGGTCTCTTGGTGTTTATATAGAGAAAGGAGAGAAGCATAAAATATGAAACAAAGACAAGGAATTCATAGCCACGAAACAAAAAACCTAACATATTGAAAAGTTTCCATTTTTGAGATTTTTCTTGCCATTTTCAAGTCTACACATTTTTGGCAAGTTATGCCGAGTTGTTTTGGGCCTTAAGAGACCACTCATGCGCCTGGCCTAATGATCTTATAGCCCATTTAATTTATTTTGCATTCATTTGAATAAAAACAAAATAAATATAAATAAAATAATAAGGATATATAAGAAAAGGTATGAGTGAGCTCAAGAGTCTTTCATAAGGTCATGGACATGTTTAAAACCTAAAAAGTTAAGTCAAAAGTCCAAAATTTCAAGTTTGCTCATTTTGCATTTCATGCATTTCCTTATAATTTACCAACTTGCACCGATCATAACTCTCTCAATTTTCATCTTTCGAAGGCGATCTAGGACTTTTTGTAAAGCTCAAGATGTCCTCTACAATTTATCTTTTTTTTTATCATTTTTGCGTTTGGAGACTTTATCTTGATGTAAGTTTCCTTGATAAAAGTGTCTTTTAGTTAACTTTTGAAATGACATGTAATGTATTAGCTCATACCTTTCAAATGAAGCACTTTTTGGACTTGAGAATAAATACAAAGTTGTAGAGAATTTAATTTCCTTCAAAATAAGCTTTGGTTTGGGAAAAGTTGATAAAGTATGTGAAAGTTATGCTTGGTCAAAGTTCAGTTGACTTCTCCTAAGGAAACCCTAGTTTGGCAACTTTTGACTTTTGATGATTTAAGGGCTTTCCTTGAAGAATCATGATCAACCCTTGATCAAATGATGAATATTACTTCAAAATTTTGATGTTGACCATAAATATTGAAGTTTGACTGTATGTTGACCATAGTTGACTTTTTACTCAATATAGTTAACTTTCAATCATCTGAGCTATTGACTGAGCAAACTTGTGATGCAAGGCTTGAAACTTGACATGAGCATTATTGAAGACCTATGATGAACCATGATAACCATTTGAAAGCTTTAAAACCCATTCTTCCTTGTGCAAGATGAAACCCTAGTTGTGGTCTATTTGCTTAGGAGGAGGCTTGACTAGTCAACCCTTGAGTAGCTTTGAGTACTTGAGACCTTTGTGAGCATGCCTTGAAGAAAAATGGGAGGGAAATTTTTGGGGTACAAAAGCTGCCCCTGTTCAATCTTCTTAAACCGGAAGATTTAGATTGGCATGTCCGCCATTCGTGACTTGAAGGTGGAAGATGATTGAACACTTAAGTGCCCAGAAATTTGCACTTGTCGGTGCACGAAGTAACGTTGTTGGTCGATTCTACCGTGAATGGGATTAAAGATGTCATTTAGAGAGGTGACAGAGAGTCATCAGAGATGGGCTTATAGATGCCATCCAAAATAACCGTTGATAGAAATTAGACTTAGTTTACGCCCGACTTTGTCTTAGAAGATGTGTTTGAAGTGAGTCTATGCCCGACTTGGTCCAAAAAGATAATCAGAATAAACCTACACTCGATTTAATCTGATCCAAAATACATCTACGCCCGACTTCAACTGGAAGAAGTATCATAATAAATCTACGCTTGATTTAATCTGAGCCAGAAGATGTATACGCCCGTCTTCAACTGGAAGAAGTATCAAAATAAATCTACGCTCGATTTAATATGAGTCATAAGATGTCTACGTCCGTCTTAAACGGGAAGAAGTATTAGAATAATTCTACGCTCGATTTAATCTGAGCCAGAAGATGTCTACGCTCGACTTCAACTGGAAGAAGTATCAGAATAAATCTACGCTCAATTTAATCTGAGCCAGAAGATGTCTATGCCTGACTTTAACTGGAAGAAGTATCAGAATAAATCTACGCTCGATTTAATCTGAGCTAGAAGATACCTACGCCCAATTTCAACTGGAAGAAGTATCAGAATAAATCTACGCTCGATTTAATCTGAGCCATAAGATGTCTATGCCTGATTTCAACTGGAAGAAGTATCAGAATAAATCTACGCTCGATTTAATCTAAGCCATAAGATGTCTACGCCCGACTTCAACTAGAAAATATATTGGAAAGAGCCTACGCCCTACTTTTCTGAAGGAGTATAAGAATAAATCTACGCTCGATTTAATCTGAGACAAAAGATGTCTACACCTGATTTCAACTGGAAGAAGTATCAAATAAACCTACGCTCGATTTAATTTGATCCAGAAGATGTTTACACCTGAATTCAACTAGAAAATATGCCTCTTTGAGAACGACCTTCAGAGGAAATTGCTTAAGTAGCCATTTGTCAGATGTAGCCTTTGAGAAGACTGTCTGGTCATATAGGTAGTTGATGATATTGTCTGTTGATTGATCTTTCCTGAAAAATTAAAGAGTTAGCTATATGCAATGTCATGATGTATGAAATACATTGCGTAATGAGGTTCCCAAAATAAATGAGATTGTGTTATATGTGTTTCGTATGCATATTCTATTACGTTTATAAATGATGTATGGGTGTGAAATGTTGTTGAAGTGTATTTGTAAACCCCTGCAATATCTTTGTCTAGGAAAAAAATCTCTGGCTTTTGCTGGGGATGAAGAGTATGTGTATCTTCGATCTTGATGGGTATTCCTGCTTTCTATTTGAGGAAGATTCGTTGGGGAATGTTGATTTCTACTTGGGAAGAAGAGCTCTGGAACATTGGTTGTTTATTTCTCTACTGGGGGATTTTAGTTCTTATAAACCCTGACTGGGGATAAAAGAAATGGGCTGGATGCCAACTTGTCTGAGAGAATAAGGTTGAATGATACCTAGTCCATTTTCAATTCAGTAGTAACTCTCTGGGAATAGCAACCCGGATTGTCCTTTGCTAGAGATGGGAATCTTGCCGGTAATTTGTGATAGAAACAACCTCAAGCTGGGGATACTGCAATCTCTTGGGGAAATAAACCCTGCTTGGGAAATAAACCTTGTTGGGGAAATAAACCTTGTTGAGGAAATAAACCCTGTTGGCGGAGAAATACTCTGCCGAGGAAACACCCTTGATATGGAAATGAGCTCTGCTGGAGAAAAGAAATATGCAGGGGGTTTTACAGTTTTGGAAGAATAAACTCAGTTGGGGATGAGAATTTCCATAACTGGACTGATTGGAACTCCGTAGGTGGGCTATATTACCGGGAAAAAGATCATACTCCTTTATATGCCAGAGCGCTCTGCTGGTGAGCTTGTTAAGACTACTCTGTGGGGATAATCCAGTAAGGATCTCTCTGTGGGGATTTATGAACAACTTGAACGTTATCCCAACTCCTAGAGTCTTGAGAAAATGCTCATTCCTGTTTTTATGCATATATTTGTTTAACAGTTAATCATATTCATATGCATATATTCATTCAATTTTAGTCATTGGACGTTTTCGCAAACAAAACAGAAAAGGGTAATATAAGAAGTTTGAATTTTGAAATTTGTATTTTTATTGATAGTTTGCCCAAAAACAGATAGTTTTATATAGAGAGACATAAATCCTAGTAAGAGGAAATTGCCACGAAATGAAAAGAGTACAAATTAAAAATAATACATATAGCTATGTGGAAATAATCTCATTGGGTTCCAACTCCGCTATTGCCCCTATGTCTTCAAGCATCTCATCCCTTGTTGTCGGAAGAAAGTGATTGAATTGGTCTGTACCGCTTGAACTTGACGTTGGTAATAAAGCTTGCTGTAAGTGATCCAACGGGACATATTCATATGCTTTAGACCCTAACTTTTTCCTGGACCGCCCTTTCGGGTTTTCAGTTCACCGGGATATTGTTTCTTGCCCAAGCCGCCTTTTCAGGTTTTCGGCTTACTGGGTGTACAATCTTTTTATATATATCCCTAATTTTTCCCCGAACCGTTTTGGTTCACTAGGATGCCCTTATTTTTACCTAGGCCAGTCAAGCTAGTGGGTTGTTTTAATGCTTAGTATCCTTTGACTATGTCCGCATTCACAGGGTGCGGGAAATCTTCACCATCCATGGTGGTTAGTATCATGGCACCGCCTAAAAATATATTCTTGACTATAAATGGCCCTTCGTAGGTGGGAGTCCATTTGCCTCTGGGATCACCTTGCGGTAGAATGATGCGCTTTATTACCAAGTCACCAGCCTAATATACCCGATGCTTGATTTTCTTGTTTAATTCCTTAATCATACGCTTCTGATACGTCTGACCGTGATAGACATTCGCAAGCCTTTTCTCGTCGATTATATTTAACTGTTCTAGCCTATTCTGAATCCCCTCATCTTCATCTAAGTCTGCATATTTCATAATTCTTAAAGAGGGAATCTGAACTTCGACAGGTAGGATGACTTCCATACCATAAACCAGAGAGAATGGAGTTGCCTCAGTTGATGTTCGTGCCGAAGTGTGATAGCCATGGAGAGAAAACGGTAACATCTCCTGCCAGTCTTTGTAGGTCATACACATCTTCTGTATAATCTTCTTTATTTTCTTATTGGCGGCTTCCACTGCGCCATTCATCTTTGGTCGACACGGAGAAGAGTCGTGGGGCTTGATCTTAAATTGCGCCCAAAGTTCAGTGATCATAGTGTTGTTGAGGTTGGTACCATTATCCATGATGATTCTTTTGGGGATGCCATACCGACAGATAAGGTTATTTTTATCGGGCGACCACATTCTTAGTAATAGAGGCGAACGAGGCTACTTCAACCCATTTTGTGAAGTAATCAATGGCGACGAGGATGAAGCGATGTCCGTTAGAGGTAGTGGGCTTGATTTCTCCAATCATATCAAATCCACACATTGCGAATGGCCATGGAGCAGTCAAGACGTTTAGAGGTACTGGAGGCACATGAGCTTTATCAGTGTAGATTAGGAACTTATGACAAGTTCTCAAGTGGTGATGACAGTCGGTTTCCATAGTCGACCAATAGTAACCTGCTCTTAAAATATTTTTAGCCATAGTATGCCCACTAGAGTTGGTACCAAAGATACTTTCGTGCATATCTTGCATACTTTCTCCGGCTTCCTTATTGTCCATACAATGAAGCATAGTCGAATCATGATTGCACTTGTATAGAATTCCATTGCTCAAGAAGAACTTAGCCGAGAACCTCCGTAAGAATTTCTTGTTGTTGATCGATGCCCCTTCAGGGTATTCTTGAGCCTCAAGGTACCTTTTCACTTCATGAAACCAATGTATTTTCTTTACTCCATCAATGTCAATTTCATAGCAGTGTGCCGGTTTGTCTAATCTCTCAATGGTAATTCTGGGAGCCTCATTGTCCCATCTAACCTTGAACATAGATGACATGGTAGCCAAAGCGTCTGCCAACTGATTCTCTTCTCTTGGGATATGCATAAAAGTAATCTCTTCGAAATATGTAATCAAGGTTAGCACATGTTCTCGGTAAGGGATAAGATTCAGATGCTTCGTAACCCCTTCTCCCTTAACCTGGATGATTACCAGGGCTAAGTCCCCATATATGCTTAAAACCATGATTCTCAAGTCTATAGCAACTTTAATGCCCATGATGCATGCTTTGTATTAGGCCATATTATTGTTGCAGTCAAAGAAAAGTATGGAAGTGAAGGGCGTATGACAACCCTGAGGAGATATAATTACAGCACCAATTCTGTTTCCAAGTGCGTTAGAAGCTCCATCGAAAACCATAGTCCATCGGGATCCTGGCTCAGGTCCTTCATACGGTCCAGGTTCTTCATAATCTATAACTAGCATAATGTTCTCGTCTGGGAATTTGAAATTCATAGGAAGATATTTGTTTACAGCTTGATATGCTAAATGATCTGCCAGTACACTTCCTTTGATTAATTTTTGAGTGGTGTAATGAATGTCGTATTTTGTTAAGACCATTTTCCATCGGGCTATTCTTTGGAGATAGCTGACTTCTTGAATATGTACTTGATGGGATCCATTTTAGAAATCAACAAGGTAGTATGGGTCAACATATACTATCTTAGTCAGAGAGCAGCCCATGCCAAAGCGCAACAAGTTTTCTCGAGCAGTGAATATCTTGTTTCACAGTCAGTAAATTTTTTGCTAAGGTAGTATATTGCATGCTCTTTTCGACCAGACTCGTCATGTTGCCCCAGTACATACCCCATTGAGTTCTCTAGCACTGTTAGGTACATGATTAGAGGTCTTCCTTCAATTGGTGGCATCAAAATTGGAGGTTCTTGTAGGTACTCTTTAATTTTATCAAAGGCTATTTGACATTCGTCATTCCATTTTACTACTTGATCTTTCCTCAACAGCTTGAAGATTGGATCACAAGTAACATTCAAATGAGAAATGAATCGGAAATGTAATTTAGTCGTCCTAAGAAACCTCTAACTTCCTTCTCGATACAAGGAGTCGGCATTTCTTGAATAGGTTTGACTTTTGCAGGATCAACTTCAATACCTTTACCGCTGGTGACGAAACCCAGGAGTTTACTGGAGCTTACCCCAAAGGGGAACTTGTCCGGGTTCAACCTTAGCTTGTACTTCTTTAGTCTTTCAAACAATTTATGCAGATGATCAAGATGCTCTTCTTCAGTCTGAGATCTGGCTATCATGTCGTCCACATAGAATTCTATCTCGTGGTGAATCATGTCATGAAATAAGGCCATCATAGCACGCTGATAAGTTTCCCCGATGTTATTCAACCCAAAAGGCATAACCTTTTAACAGAAAGTGCCCCACTATGTGACGAAGGTAGTCTTCTCCATATCTTTAGGTGCCATCTTGATCTGATTATAACCCGAGAGACCGTCCATGAAAGAGAATACCTTGTACTGAGCGGTGTTGTCGACCAGACTATCAATATGTGGCAGTGGGAAGTCATCTTTGGGGCTCTCCCTGTTCAGATCCATGTAATCTACACACATATGAACCTTTCCATCTTTCTTTGGTATCGAAACAACATTAGCAACCCATTGAGGATATGATGTTACTGCCAAGAAACATGCATTGAATTGTTTCATATCCTCAACTTTGATCTTTTCAGATATCTCAGGACGCATACGACGAACCTTCTGTTTTATTGGAGAACAACCCTCTTTCATTGGTATACGACGAACCACAATATCAGTATCAATCCCTGGCATGTCTTCTTATGACCAATCAAAAATCTCAACATAGTCATGCAACATCTGAATCAGCCTGTTCTTGACACTGCTCTTTAAATTGGTGCCTATCTTGATTTCTTTCTTGTCTGTTTCAGAACCCAAGTTTACAACTTCGACCAACTCTTCATGTGGTTGGATAGCCTTCTCTTCTTGTATTAAGAATTTGGCAAGTTCTCCAGGTATTTCACAATCTTCCTCACCTTCATCCTTGACTTGGTAGATCAGATTTTCAAAGTTATAAGCGGAAATAGCAAAATTGTTATCAACGAGATCCATAGTGGATGGGGATCTGCAATGTAGTGTGTGGGCGTGTGTCAGAATACATAGCTATTTTGAAAATACAATAAGTAAAAGAAAAAACAGGGAGCACAAAATTTGAATGCAAAACGTCCAATGTTTTTATTAAATGAACAATGTTTATGAATTATCAACCCTTAACAAATGAACCATTGCGCCCTGGGTAAGATACAAGGTTTAAAGTCATTCTTTATTACATAACCAAAATAAGAAAACAGAAAAATGGCATTTACTCCTGTCTAAAAGAGATTGAGATAACATCTTCAGTCTTCCAATTGCAGAGCCCATTGTCGGCAGTGGGAAAGATCCAACTGTCAAAGTTACTATCAAGATCTTCTTCATCAGAAACAACATCAATTGCATTCACACCTTTGTCGTGCTTCAACATAGGTGCCGTAATCACATTTGGGGTCTCCGTAGGATCAAACTCAATCTCTTTGTTGTCAATCAGATCTTGAATTTTTCTTTTCAGGGCCAGTAGTTGTTGGTGTCATGCCCATGACTATTAGAATGATAGGCACACCTCGCGTTCATATTGTACTTAGGAGAGGATGTGTTGGAATTCTAAGGAGGATCCCGCAGTGAAATGAGTTCTGCTTTTAACAAATGTTGCAATGCCTGAGATAAAGGCATGCCAATCTTGGTAAACTGCCTTAACGGAGAGTCTGGCCTTTGTCGGTTGCCCTGTTGTTGTTGAACAGAGGCCGAATTAGAGATCAATATCCCTCTCACAGACTGATGGCAGTCATTTTAACTATGACCCTTACAGACAACATTGGCTTATTTTTTACCACTAATTGGCTTCTTCACAACATTAGAAGACGTAGCCATCGCAATCTTCCCACTCTTAATACCACTTTCAACTCTTGCCCCTGTCACAATCAGTTTCGTAAAACCAGACAATGAGCTTCCAATTAACAAATTAAAGAATGGGCCTGTTAGAGTGCCCATGAACATATCAACCAATTCTCTGTCAGACAAGGGAGGCTGCACCCTTCTAGCTAAATTCCTTCGTTTTTGTGCATACTCCTTGAACCCTTCATTTGAGCCCATGGACATGTTTTGTAGTTGCACTCGAGTCGGTGCCAAGTCAGCATTATATTGATACTGCTTGTAGAAAGGAGAAGCCAAGTCTTCTCATGTGTGAATGTTGGTTCCTTCGAGATGATAGAACCATTCAAGTTGAGTGCCAGCCAAACTTTCTTGAAAGAAATGGACCCATAATTTCCGGTCAGCGGTATGAGGTTAGATCTTTCGAACATACAACCTTAGATGAAGTTTGGGACAAGAGACCCCATCATATTTAGCAAAGACGGGGACCTTAAACTTGTGAGGGATGAACACCCCCGGGATCAGACCTAGTTCTCCAAAATCCAATCCAGGCACCTTCTGGATTTCCATTGCTTTGAGATAGTCTTCCAACTGCTTGTACTTGTCATCTGCAGGAGGGTATTGTTCTTCGAAGTAGTCTTCATCTTCATAACCCTTATTATTTCTACCTTCAAGCTTGATACTTCTACCATCCCCTTCTTAGTTGTCGTCTTCCTCAGAGAAAATAACATCCACTTGAATTGGTTGAGCATGACCTTTGAATCTTCTCCCCATATTGAGGATAACAGTCGGCTTTTTAGTCTTCTTTTTCTTTGTACTCCCTAAGTAAAACTATTCTATAAAGTATGAGAAAATATGAGTTTAGAAAAGAAACAAGTACATGCAAAGATACATCGTAGGATGGTTGTAACTGTTGGAATAATATAGTAAGTGTGAGTAAGTGGGAAAGTTTTAGGTGAATAAGTGGTGTGTCTCTCATAAAAGTGTTTATTTCTACACTATGTATCGATGCTCCTAGTATCTCCCCCAACATGGTATCAGAGTCTTTGGTTCGAGGAAAGGGACCAGAAAGAGACTTGTATCGAAATGCGCCAGGAAGTGGTGTTTCGTTGCAAGATGTCAATGACGGTACAACTGAGGGAGCATTGTGGACTCACACTTGAGGGGGAGTGTTGGAGTAATATAACAAGTGTGAGTAAGTGGGAAAATAGTCTCATAATGAATATGAATGTGGAGACTTAAGCATATATAAGTGGGAGAACCCACTCACCTATCACCTTAAGATTTTAGATGGATAAGTGGTGTGTCTCTCACAAAGGTGCTTATTCTTACACTATGTATCAATGCTCATAGTTTCTCCCCAACAGTAACGAGCTACAATGAGGAAATAAGATTGAAGAAGGAACACTCCTAGGATTTATAGGAACCATGGCTACCTCGAACAAAACACCCATTATTACTTTTTTAGGATATCAAGGGATCTACTTCAAGCATGCATCCAATGAAGGCCCGAATTGAACGATCATTCCCAACAAACTTAATGAACCATAACAACATTAAAGAAAAACAAAAAGGTCTCCACATAAGACCGTTAGATCAGAGTACTCAATTGTCTCCACAAACTATACAATTTTGATTAACCCAACCTCCATCACGTGATAATATCACTTTTCTAACACATTGCCTATATATAACCAATTCTCTCTGATAGACTTCGTGCTTGAGGGCATGTAGGTTGTTATCTTTCTTTCTAACCACTTTGTCTTACATGCCTCGCGCTTGGGGATACAAACTATTATCTTTCTTCATAACCACTTTGTCCTTACATGCCTTACATTTTGGGGGCTCACACTTGAGGCCTGTGAACCGTCATGAATATCCTAGTCTAAACTCACACAAATATTAATGACATTGGCCAATTTATGACCATAAAGGATACATAAATAAGACTTTAATAATGTTCGACGACATGAAACACATATTGGAGTTGCGGGCGACGTCGTCACATCTTGAGAGATTCTCGAAGAAGAATCACCCACTAAAGTCTTTAATAGAGCAAGGTCAAACAAGCCAAAACTAAAAATATAGCCTCAAATTTCTGCACGTTAAACTAAATCATATAAGAATAATATATAAACTTTTATTATAAATCACAATAGATATGAACTTTACTCGACTTATCTCTAATAAAATATTTTACTCAACAAATACCTATATACTTTTATACAAATCAATACATCGACGATAATCATTGGATATAGATTCTCTTTAATCATATTTGACTGTAAGATCCCACATTAAGGATAAATGAGCAAAAGATGAGTGGAAAAAAGAGAATTAAAAGAAAAACAAATGACATAAATAACTAACAAAATACACTAACTACATAGAATTGTGTGATTTTCAAGTGCACGGAACTCAAATCCAACATTCATTGTTTCATATATAAATTAATACAATCCATATCACATAAATAAGCACTAAAATTATTTAAATTTGTGCAAATGGCCTAACCACTTAAGAACATGTGGCCACCACATTCACTTTCATGAAGGTCAAAAGTAATTTTTGGCTAGAAACAAAATTTGATTTTGATTGTTTTAAGTTTTTTACTATATTTATTTTTCTCTCAAATTAGTCTATTTTTTCTACTAACAAACCAACCACCCACCCACTTACTCATTCATATCCTACATATTAATGCTAAAGTAATCAAAGGAGGCACTGATCATGATGAATGAATTTCTTTTTTTTCACTTCACATTGCTCCTAAACAGCTAAACAAACCCACGTGATAGATTATTAATGCAATTCAAATAAACATGTTTTCTTTACCTTAAAATTTGATAGTAGCAAGTTAGGAACTTCCCATTTTATAACAATCCACAACCCTAACCTAATCTCTATGGCATATATAAGAATATGGCATAAACATCATTGCTACATGTTCGGAGAAACCTCATAATAGTGTATAAAAATAGCTTACCAAAAAGTTTCAAATTGAAATTTCCTTCTTTCCATATTTGTCAAAAGATTCCTAATAAAATTAAACGTCATGCTAACGAGTTTTCTTAGAGCACTTTTTAAGAATATCAAAAAAAAATTATTTTTGTAAAAATCAATTATTTTAATTTTCAAAATATTAATTACACGTATTTTTAAAAAATCTTATTATTTTAAATATTTAAAAAATGTTATAAAGACACTCGTTAGTATTTTCCTAAAATTAAAGCTTGATTATAAAAATCATAAATAAAGTAACAAAGAAAAGTAATTAAGGGTTGGTGTAAGTTTAACTTTGTTGATATAGCTTTCCATTGATAGGTGGTAGTTCATAAAATATGCATGACAGGAGTTTGTGCTTTCCAAAATCTTCTTTAATCAATTTAATTATTTTGAGCTGAACAAAATAGTTTTACATTATTTAAAAATCAAAGTTAACGATAATCTATATATAATATTTATACATCTCAATTCAACTAATCATCTTATATATAAAACAAAATTGTGAGGATTCTTATTCTCAAAAGGGACAATATTTTCACAAAATCATAAAAATTCTCACACCTAAAACATAATACCTGACAACAACTATGACACAAATTTGAAAGAGACTGAAAACACAAATCATTTAAAGTAGCATGAAAACAAGATGGTACCTACTAAAAGAAGAGAAAGCTAACTATTACCCCGTAGTGGCTACCAAGTGAGTGCCATTTTTCATATAGTTAAAATATTAGGAAAAAAGTAGGCAAATGGTGGCAAAGGGAAAAGCTACTAGATGTTTATTGAAGTTTAATTATAAGACAATAATGTACTATGTGTTTTGGAACAACCTCAAATGGGTTGGATCCACCATTACTTTTACTACCTTTTGTGTTTTTGTCTAGCTTAATATAAGGGATTAGGACCTTTAATTTGCCTCAAAGTTCGTACAATTAGAGTTTTGACCCCACTCATCGTCTTATGAGGGCTCCACCTTATTTTTCATACGAGTCTTGGGGTTAAGACCCTCTTTATTTCTCATTCCCTCCATTTTCTTCTTTTTTTATTTATTTATTATTATTATTATTATTATTATTATTATTTTATATATAAATTATATATATATATATATATATATATATATATATATATATATATATATATATATATATATATATATATATATATATATATATATATATATATATATATATATATATATATAAAATATTTATTTAATTTTATACAAACAAAATTAATAAAGGATTTGTACGTTCACACGAATAGTATATAATCGATATAAATATTAAATAAATATTATATAATTATGATTTAAAAATATATATAAAAATTTATAGGTATTAAGAGAAAAAATATTTTAAGTGATGATTGTCATATAAATATTAATTTTATTTATCATGTTGAAGTAGTTGTCAGGATATACATAGAAATTTTGTTGAAAAATATATGAGTATAAGATGTAGTACACTTCACGCAGATTCATATATAAAATCGATTATCTATCCGTATATTTGCACCGGCCACACAACATCAAAAATATTTATTTTTGTAGAAAAATAAATAAAATAACTAACTAATTATCTACCTATATATCGCACAAGATTATATATATATATATATATATATATATATATATATATATATATATATATATATATATATATATATATATATATATATATATATATATATATATATATATATATATATATATATATATATATATATATATATATATATATATATATATATATATATATATATATATATATATATATATATATATATATATTAGTCTCGACCTATTGAAAAATATCTATTTTAATTAAAAAATTATAATAATTAAATAGTCATCTAAATGTGTGTTTATACAAGTCGAACAGTATGATGATTAATATTAATATATAAAGAATGTTTATTTATATAATTAAATCTAATTATATAATTAAATATAATTATATAAATCACGCGTCTTTTCAATGGATATATATTTATTTTATATTAAACTTTAATTTCTTAATTTATATCCATAATTTTTTGCATTATTACTCTATATATTTTTATTTTTATAATTATATATTAATTAGTATCATTATCATTTATTTTTGTTCATAAATATGAATTTAGATTAATTTATTTTCTTATTTATATTCACAAATATAATTCAATTATCATTTAATAATCTTTTTTAATTACAAATTATTATTATATATTTAATACTATTTAGATAATAAAAAATATATTTATTATTTATTTAATTGTTATTTATTTGATATATAGAAATAATTTAAAGAAACAATGTAACTCTATATCAAAGTTATTAATGAATTTGAAGGGTATTTACATTAATGATACACTGTTTAAAATATGTCTTATAATACTTGAATGTGGAGTTTCAGACAATTTTGACAATATAAATTACATTTCTAATTCATAATAGAGGAAATAAATCCACATAAAAATTTTGTTTGTCTTATTTCAACAAATTTAAACCATATTGCAGGTTTCTCTTAACATGCATTGGTCTAAAGTGATTTACATAATTGGTTCATTGCTTTTTTAATTAATTCAATTATTCAAAGGACTTCCATGTCCAAATCTGAGAGAAAACAGATATACATAAAATAATATATCCAATTATGTACCTGGCTTTGATTACTTCAATATGCTATGACAATTAAACACATTTCAATATGCTATGACAATTAAACACATTTCAAGTACAATTAAATATATTTTAACATGTTATGACAATAAAATAATTGCCAGAAGATGATTCTATATCTACAAACAGAAATCACGATAAAGCAAGGTAAACCTTCCGGCACTCCTTGTCCAATTAACTGAGCTTTTCTACCAGTTTGCTCCATAGTTTTCAACATGGTTTTTACTGGTGTTGAACCAAGAATCCTATCAACCTGATTGTTTAAATCTACCTCCACGTTTTTGATTTCTATAAAAAGTGAGAACAAAATGCAAGAATGATTAAAAGCTCACTTAAACTAATAAGCACTTAAACAAAAAAAAAACATGTACCATGAATCGTTTGCAGATTATTTTTAACTGCACTAACACAACCTTTGCATGTCAAATCCACTGTATAGTACATCTATAACATCAAATTAACAATAAAAACAAAACTCAAACGATTAGGTATTAAATTAAACATCTTAATCTAGCATCATAGTCAGAGGCGAATCCATCCATTATATATTAATGTGGCTAAACATAAAAGAAAGTATGAACTAAAGAGCGCGATGAAACCATTTAAAATAGTTATTTCTACTATTAAGAGAATGGTAAAATCAATTTATTATAAAGAAAATCTTTTATGAGAAATTGAGCAAATTGAATTTTTTAACAAATTGATGTTTTATGGTTTAGCTAAAAAAGGAGAAAAGAATAAAAGAAAATTGAAATACTCACTTTATCTTTGATTTTCAATCACCCATAAATAAATGCAACCAAGTCAAGTGAAAAAATTGGAGAAAGAAAATGAAAGATTAACAAATATGAGGGGAAAAGACAAGCATGGGAGATAGTGAGGTTTGAGAGAAAGAGAAAAAGAAATTACAATTTGAGAAAGAGAGAGGGTGAGTTTTAAAATCGGACTGAACTAAGAAACAGAGAGGTCATCGACCTAGTTTGATTGCTAAACCAGGTAAACTATGGAACCAGTGTAATCCGGCCATAACCGTCAAAATTGGTAAAAATTGGAGTTCCGACGGTTTTCAAAAAGTGGTGGATTAATCGCTAGTTTGATCATTTTTTAGAAAAAATAAAATTAAAATATTTGTATACTTTGTTTAAAATTTATTTGAAACACTTTTCTCTCCTTAAAACTAAATTTATTAGACACGTTATTTTGTTATTCAATTTATGTTGCAATTAAATTTTATTCAAATTTTATTTAGATTTATATTTTGTACAATTTTGTTGTGTGTGATAAATATATTTAGAACTTGAATTTAAATAGTGAACTTGTACAATTATGACATTTGAAAACTTTGAAATTTTATAGGTGTCGTGATATTTTTTTAGAGACCGAGTCATTCGGTTCGACCGATTTAATATCTATATAGTTTTGTTATAGAGATCGATTTATTTAACCGAGTTATGTGTATTAATTCGGTTTAGTCATGCGATTTAATCATTGACCTAATAGTTTGACCAATAAACTATTGATGAAATACCCTTATCATTTTGCTAAACGATCTGATTTTTAAAATATTTGAGAAAAGTGAGAAAAAGAATTACAAAAGAAAAGTGAGTTAGTAATATTTTTTATTAATTATTTTAATAAACCTTAATGTTTATAAATAATTAAAAATTTAATTCTCTTAGTAATAAACCTTAATGTATATATAATATAAAAAAATGAAAAAACTAGTGTGGCTATAGTCATTCCTAGTCACAATGTGAATTCACCCATGATCATAGCTAAGGAAGCTAAAATAATTTAAAATTATAAATCAAATTAAACAAAACAGACATTCTTTCGTCCTTCCTCTCTTAAGCACATAAACAACTCATTGTTACAAAGGAAAGTGAAAATGATACTCTCTCAGCAACAACAACGACTGACAATGCTCATGAAACATGAACTGGAACAAAACTGAATCATAACAAACAAAAAAACGTTGGAGTAGCAACGTAGAAGTCCACCTTGAGCATAATCCTTGTGGTTCGGCAGATCTGACACAGAGAGAGACAACCAACTCATGATTTTTATAAAAAAATCAGATGCTTAGATCCTCTACTCTTCACGTTGATTTCATTTGTGATTTTTGTTTTCATAATATTATTTGTGTTGTTGATGAATAAAGATTGTGTTTGGTGTTAAAGTGAAGTTGACGGGGGTGAATGTTTAAAATGGAGATGGTGAATGTTATGGAAATTGAAGGTTTTCTCTTTGAATTATGTATGCACAGGTGGAAGTGTTTTAGAACGAATGGTTTATTTTCCTAAAGCATAGTGAAAGGCCTTCCAAATTTTACTGTTTCAGTGGTCTGCACATGCATTGAGTGAATGTGTGAAGAAAACACAAGAAGGGGGATTTGAATTGGATTTTTCTTTCTTGACAAACTTTCACTTCTAAGCATTATTCGTTGGACAATGCTTCTGAGTTTTACTTCTAAGCAATGCTTCTAATTAAGTTAAGAAAAAATAAACTCTAAAGCATAAGCAAAAGTAAAGAACACGTGATATATCCTGGTTCACTTGAGAAATTCCCAAGCTAGTCTAGTCCATCCTACCAAGGTGATTTCGTCTTAAACTCAAGGATTTAATCCGCTATAACCAATCTGATTACAATCGCACTGGCAACATCTGGTGACTAACATCTAATGACACGTTCAGTGATCCAGACTGGATATAACGTTCATTGACCCAATAGATTTTGATCCCTCAGAATCTCCTACCAGGATTTCCTTCCAATGATATCCATCAGTAATCTCACAAGGTTGGCCTTCACTCAGTCCCCCTTGAGATATGACTACCATTGACCCAATAGAATCCACTACCAGGATTTCATAATGACCTTCAGTCACTATCTTCTTGAGATATGATAAAGTCTTCTTCTTAAAAAGCTTCTGGAAACTTTATTAATCTTGATGTAGTAAATAGAAGAACTTCTTCATCTTGATTCACCTTAGAACATTCTGAATAACATCCCTTGTTCTATTTTCTTCTATGATCACTTTACAACATAACATTTGTGTTGTGGATTTGTAACTGGAGCTTTCATGATCATCTTCATTATCTTCCACGGCTTAGAAATCATTGTGAAGCATATGAAATTAAGAATATTATGAATCAATGATTTCATTGTAATCTGAAACCACACGGCTGGAACCTGTCATTTGGATGTTAATGAAACATCAATGAAGTCGCCACCGAACGTATTTTATCCCACCGAGAGGGAAAGGTAAACATCGAGAAAACCTGAAAAGGGAGAAATCACGGTCTTTCGACCGAGAGATCGGGTAAGGGAGTCTGTTACGCGAGGGGAAGGTGTTAACACCCTGCACGCCCGTAGTACTCTATGGTATCCACTCTTGTTGTCTAATCTAAATGGGTGTGGTCAAATCCTATGTCTATGGCTTATAACTGGAAAGGGAATGCATGCGAAAGGAAAAAGAAAATAATGTAGGGAAAATAAAAGTTGTGCTCGGTTGGGCCCTACCCCAATGCCTACGTATCCCTTTTAAGGAATCAGAGCAGCCGTAGTTCGGCTTACGTATTTTGATTGGTTTGTGTTTTTTAATTAAGGCAAACAAAAACAGTCAAAATGGCAAAACATCGAATGAAACAACAAACAAAAGAGATGGTCAAACATCGACTAAATAATAACATAGTAACATGTCAAAGATGGCGAAATAACAAATGATAATGCAACACACCTAACAATGATATTGAGAATCAATGTAGGATAACAAACATGTGCAATGGCGAAACATCGGCTTCAAACAAATGTGCGATGGCAAAACATTGGCTAAGAGATAACATGGCAGAGATGGCAACACATCAATGAAACAGATGACGAAACATCACACCTAACAATGATATTGAGAATCAAAGTAGGATAACAAACATGTGCGATGGTGAAACATCAACTAAGAAATAACAAAATATCATGGCAAAGATGGCGAAACATCAACAAAACAGATAACAAAATATCACACATATCAATGATATTGAGAATCAAAGTAGGATAACAAACATGTGCGATGGCGAAACACCGGCTAAGAGATAACAAGACATCATGGCAAAGATGGTGAAACATCAACAAAACAAATAACAAAATATCACACCTATCAATGATATTGAGAATCAAAGTAGGATAACAAACATGTGCAATGGCGAAACACCGGATAAGAGATAAAAAGATATCATGGCAAAGATGGCGAAACATCAACAAAACAGATAACAAAATATCACACCTATCAATGATATTGAGAATCAAAGTAGGATAACAAACATGTGCGATGGCGAAACATTGACTTCAAACAAATGTGCGATGGAGAAACATCGGCTAAAAGATAACAAAGTCGGAGTAAAGTTGGTTTGTATCTTTTACTTTGAAGATAGATTTGAGTTCATTAGACGTGTCTTATGATTTGCCAAGAAAACAAGTTTTTGTTTTAAGATGCAAAAATGCAAAGAAAGAAAAAACAACTAAGGGAAACTAGCTTAGTACTATCCCTAGTGTTATCATATAATGGTTGACCCTAAGGTTGAGGATAAAGGGAAAATCCTATCCTAATTTACATCTTAAAGGGAAATACACAAAACTATCCTATAGGGAACATGCAATGAGAGCGAAGTCGTGATCTCAATTTCTAAAATTGAGTGACTCATCGATCAACAATTAAAGAGGAAAAGCAATAAACATCCTATAGGGAACATGCAATGAGAGCGAAGTCGTGATCTCAATATCTAAATTCAGTGACTCATTGATCAACAATTAAAGAGGAAAAGCAATAAACATCCTATAGGAAACATGCAATGAGAGCGAAGTCGTGATCTCAATATCTAAATTGAGTGACTCATCGATCAACAATAAAAGAGGAAAAGCAATAAACATCCTATAGGGAACATGCAATGAGAGCGAAGTCGCGATCTCAATATCTAAATTGAGTGACTCATCGATCAAAAATCACAACATATGCATCAGATAAAAACTAAAGAGCCTCCTGACATATATCAGCAACCGAGATCCCATCATGCAATCAGAGAATTATGCATAATGAAAATGGGAGAAAGGAAGTAGTACAATACCAAACAGATAATTATCTGTAGCAATCAAGCAAGAATAAAAGAAACCTAGAGAAACTTCAAGCAAGCTGGCATCAGTAAACAAATTGAGTCAGAAATCTATCAGATATGAACAAGTCCCAGGGGCAATGTATGGCATTCACAATCATATGTATATATATATATATATATATATATATATATATATATATATATATATATATATATATATATATCCTGCATAAACCATCAAACATGCCAAGCAAAAAAACCAATGCCAGTATAATAGATTGTGTTCCACAAATAAAGTCAAACACAAAAAAGCCTCTAGCCAGAAGTGGCAACTTTCTCAGAGTACCTCACACATTCAAAAACCAAGTTAGTATTCCATAAGGTGAAAAAGTGAGAACAAACATGATGGCTTTTAGACATGATAAACAAGAAGAAACAAGCATATGCACAAATTAGGTCAAGAAAAGCAGGGGAATGTTGCTCCTTTCTATCACCATGTTGAATTGAAAATTGAATGTCAATCAAGGATCACAAGAGCTTGAGAATAATATGAACAAAAACCAAGAAAGTCAGTAGCAAACACATTTCAATCATGCATAATTGATTCAAACACAACTTCATGAATACAATAGGAGATGAAACCTACATAGTGCATTAGATGGTTCAAAATATTCAAACATGAGGCTTCTAAGTGAAGTGGCTTGAGATAACATGGAAAAGTCAGAACCAACACGATCATTAGGTTCCCAATTATAGGCCTCACTCAAGTTCATTGGCCATCAAACAAATTGCAACAAAAGATGCAAACATAATTGGGTACCTTCACTTCAAAATTACACCAAAAATAGAAACAAGGATCCATAATTCAAACCAAAAAAAATATTAACATCTTGGAAGTGTTTAGAAGTCAGAATGCAAGCCCTAAGTTTATGAATGATTGGGGAGGAGGCCAAATGAAGTGCAAAGTTTAAGACTAGTTGGCAAAACCACCAAACTAGACAAGTTTTCAAAATTATTTGTGGAAAAATGTCAAACCAAGTCAAATAATTCAAGAAAAATGGTTTTCAAATTCCCAATATATTCATGAACCATGATCAAGACCTGAAATCCAATAAAAGTCCAAGGCAAAAGGGTTTTGAACATGAAACTTGCACCATAAGCAACAAAACCCTAGATTTTGACTTTTAATCCTAAATATTATTTAAATAGGATCAAAAGCCAAACAAATCAAACCAAGGTCATGCAAAATATCAAGAAACCCCAAATGTCAGAAAATATATATTTTCATATTTTTTTGAATTAGGAAAAGTCAAGAAAGAAATTAATATTCAAATAATTATGTAATTAACAAATATTCACATATCAAAATGATATTTAAATCAAAAAGTCAGAAAAATGGCCAACCAAAATATATTCAAATATTAGGGCTAAAAACATACATACCTGAATTTTTTGTGAATTTTTGGATAAAAGGAAAATATTAAAAAAAACAAAAAAAAAAACAAACAATTAATAATAAAATTGTTATTCAAGGGCAAGAAAATGCAAACCATAACCAAAAATCACAAAAAAGGCAAAACAAAAATATGATCAGATTCTATGATTAAAAACAAGATTACATGATATTTTTGGAATTTTTGAATTAATAGAAGTATTAAAAATATAAAAAAACAAACAAATATTACAAATAACCTTTTGAAATTAAATTTTTAATCAAAAATAAGAAAAAATGATGAACCAAAGTCAGAATCAATTTTCACATTATTTTGTGGTTCTCAAATAATTTTTGTGGATTTTTTAGATCAATAGAACTATTAAAATAAAAATAAACTTTGATCAATTAATTAATTAAACCTAAAATAATTTTAAACCAATCAAATTATTTTTAAAAAAAATCCAAAAAAATGTGACAAATATTAGAAAGTAATATTGACCTATGGTAATTTTTTTTTTAATTTTTGAATATGTTTTGATCAGAAAACAAAATTAAACAAAATGTCAAATAAAACAAACATTCAAATAAACCAAAAAAATTCAAACAGACCAATCATGATGTGCCACCACATCATCTTCAACCTCTAGACATTCAAAAAACGCGCGCATATCTCAGGCTTGGGGGTCACTTTCAGATCAACATAACACACTCAATTTTGCATCATTTTTTATGAAATCAAAGGCAAATCAAAGCTAGCATGGCAAGGAATCCATAATAATTCGAATCAAATCAAATCATCAACCACATTGTCCACAATCAAGTCATGAATATGAACTAAAACATTCTGAATCGCGAGTTTTAGAGCATCCAATCATGCATAATTCATCAAATTAAACGCTATAAAGCTTCAGAATCATTCCATAGACTTCAAACAACATGATTATGAACTTAAATCACACGAGGCATGGCTAGAAATCATAATTCAAAGTTGAGAATTAAAACCTTTGAGAAAAAATGGATCTACTGTCTCCTTCACTCCAGTTGCAATCCAAGCCTCGATCTACAATCCTTATCACTTGGAGAAGAAAATGCAAGAAGAATTGGCCAAAACGCGCAAGGGAGATGGAAGAATCGAAGAAAAATGCAGAGCAACAAGCTATGGAGTTTCTGACTTTGATTGATGAAATGAAGCACGAACCCTTCTCACTGAGGCTTGCTTCTCAATATATAGAGCATCAGGAGGAGGGTAGGATAGGTTTTTCGCGCTGAAAGCTCTTGGAATCAAAGAAATATTCTTTTGGCCAAAATCAAGTATGCACATGCAGCCTTCAAATCCCTCGTGCGTTGGCTTTCTTTTTGCGTGCATTTTAATCCATTTGTCCCCAGGAAGAGATTAGCAACAAGGTTAGGACTTAAATCCTTGCATTAAGCTAGTGTTGGTGATTAGGCAACTTCATGCCATTTTTTGCAAAACCACGAATTCCCTTTTCATTTGCCCATGTGCAGCTCAAACTTTGGCATGATGGGCCTTGGTGCATTGCATGTTGGTCATGGGCCAAGTTTGAAGTGAAACAAAAGGCCACAAATCAAGTTATCAACAATTTGCAATTTGCATGGCATGCATGAATTCAATGAAAAGTCTCAAAATTCCAAAGTCCACAACTTGCTCATACTTTTGAATTTTGGCACAAATGAGCACAATTTGAAAAGGTCTTGAAAATATCTACAATCCCCTAGTTTTGAGTTTTTTCAATTGAGTTCATTAAGGTCCTCCAAATTTGGCTTGAAATTCACTAATTTTAGAAAATGACCCATAATTTTGTGACTTCAAAAGGCCATAACTCTTGATTCCTTGCCAATTTGGTCATGAGACCAAAAGGAGGTGAAAGATCATTATCTTAGCTTTCCAAGCATATTTCATTTGCATCTTCTTGATCAAGAGTGAATAAAATATGAAATTTTGAACTTAAGCCCTTATTTTCCAAAATTAGAAACTTTTAGGGTTTCTTCAAGAACAAGTTTCATCCAAAACTCCAATATCTTTAATCCAATGACCAAAATGGAATTGAAATATGAAAATTACATCCTTGAATTGATGGTTGGACAAAAATTCACTTGGTCAACCTTGACTTTGACTGATTTTGACCAAAATGACCATTTTGCCCCTCTGAATCAATTGATTCACTTCCCTTCAAAATTGATGATCAAGACTTCAAACATATGATCTTCCAAATGTATAGAGGCCATGTACAAAGTTTCACTTCAAAATTATCAAGAAATCTTGATGAAATCCCAAACCCTAGTTTTGGTTAACACCTTAGGAGACTGATGAATCATCTCCAAAATTTCAAATCCTCTGGGCATCTTGACCAATTTCTTGTACAAAGACTTTTCAAATATCAATGAGATGTTGTAGCTCCATAAATCAAGTCTTGTACATTGTCCAACAACCTTGCTCAAGCAAACCCTAATTTGGCTGATGAATACAAAAAGTGATTCCACTTGTGATCAAACACAAGCTTCAATCCTCTGATGATCTAAAGAGATGAATAAAGCATATTGAGATATGCAAAAACTTTTGAGCTCAAAAGATTCAGAGGTTTTAAATGATAAGATTCTTCTTGAGCAACTTGTCCATGTAATTAACCTTCAAAGCTTTGAGGAAAACTTGATAACGAAAGTACTTTGACCCTATCACAATGTATGAATGCAATGCACTATGATGTTCATGATGAAACATAAGCCTAAATCAAGAGGGTAAATTTTGGGGTACAGCAGCTGCCCCTATTCAAATATATTCATCATGATAAGTGAGAAAAGTGATAACTTTTGAGCGTTCAGGGTTGAAGATGTTTGAATACGAAAGAACCCAAAAATTTACACTCTTGAAAGAAACGGAAACAGAAAAACTCCCAAGACACGCGTCAGAATGAAGTTGCAATGCAGGTTGAGAACGAAAACAAAGAAGAGTAGACGCAACTAAACTTCCGGGCAGATGTGCCAGGGCGAAATTGGGCTTCACAAAAGGTGAGATAAAACTCAAACTTCAGAGTAGACAAAACTAAACTCTGGAAAAGAAAACGTACGCGGGTGAGGAGATGAAACTCTGAACTCGACCCAAAGAAAAAGTGGCTAGAGTGCGTGATTCTAGGAACACTTGTTAATCTCAACTAAGATAGACAATATGAAGGAACTGAAAGAATCTCAGAAATGAGGAACCAAAGCAAGACGAAACTCGACTCAATAACTAGCTGGGCGAAACTAGACTAGATGAGTACCAGGACGGAACTGGATTTCACGCACGGGTAACGAGGCGAAACTTGACCCAAAGCAAAGTGATGAGAGTGCATGTTTCTCAGAGCACTTGCTGGTCTCAGATTAATGGATAAACAGTGACGAAAACTGGTAGGAGAATCCAGGGAACAAAGGAGACTTATTTCAAACCAGGGACGCAACACAAACACTGTACTTGGTAAACGAACACCGTCAAGGAGTCCAAGGTAGGAAAGCAAAATGAGACGAAACTCGACTCAATAACTAGTTAGGTGAAACTAAACTAGATGAGTACCAGGACGAAACTGGATTTCACGCACAAGGTGAGGAGACGAAACTCTGAGCTCAACCCAAAGCGAGGAGATTAGGGCGTACACCTAAAAACCTGCTGAAAGCGAATATCAGGACGAAACTGGTATTCGAAAGGTGCATCAATAGACATTGGAATGAATCGGAGAGGGTAGCGAAGACTAAACCCGAGAAGGACCGTGCCAGGGCAAAACTGAACTACAATCAAGAGTAGACACTCAAACAACCCAATGACTAACGTCAAAAGGATATTGGTATAGGGAGGAAGCTGAGATTACGAGGACAAAGACCTCGCTGGGGATTAAATCTGACGTATTAGCGAATCACTGGGGATGACGGAAATAATAATGGCTTATGTCCCGATGCATGTTGGAATTCTTTTTTATAGCGCAATGTTCAAGATAATGGAGATGCTACGCGTTTTGGTAGATGCAATGTAATGATGCATGTTTGAAAAGTTCCACTGGGGAATGGCCAATTGAGAAGCCAATAACCAAGAAGTCAAAATTTGACATGACTTACAAAAATAAATTGCAAAATCCAAAGGAGAGGAGAAAATATGGGGAACCGCTAGAGAGGGAACCTCGAAGAGACGAAGCTTCGCGGGGAATAACAACGAGCAACCAGTAGAAACGGGCCACAAACATTGAGAGGAGCTGCAAAAATAAATTGAAAACTCCTAAAGAGAATCAGGTCGACATTGCAGCTTCCATAAAGGGCCGCCCATCTGAAGATTTAGACAGTTGAGGGAGAGGATCAAGGTAAGATTGTAATCTCTGGGAAGGACATCACACAGCCGTGCTGAGGATGACACCAAGACAACAAACCCGTCGTGAAGGGTGAACAAAGCCCTACTGAAGAGATGGGAATTCACCAGGGAGATAAAACTCTGTTGAAGATTATCTAGCTGGAGAGATATTCTCGGAATGCAACCAATGAACGGATCATGCAGATAGTCACACGGTATCAAAACTTTACTGGGGAATAAGATTATATCCTTAACATAAAGATGCCCCGGTCAACAAATCGGCTGGGAAATGAGAGGTCAAAGTGAGGGATCTCTGTTGGCAACCTCAAAGGGGAGTTGAAACTTCTTCAGAATGTAGGTTCCTACTTAACGACTCCATTGCAGATAGGCGACATATCCAAACTTGAAGTCTTGGAACGAGGCTTTTTGAAAGAAAAAAAACCTGGAGTAACAAAACCTTGCTGCTGAAACGAAACTTCATCGGGGAAAGGAAACTTCACTGGGGAAACGAAACTTCACAGGGGATCAGCAGAGTCCTAATCAAACACGGGCTCTGTCAAAATAGAAGAAATCCGAACATTCCTTTCTTGACCATCATTAAGCTCTTTACAAGTGTTCAACGTGTAAACTCTTTTGATGTCAAACAGATATTTTGCATACAGAAAAATGTTTATTGAGAATGATAGACCTGATGCGATGATTATTTAAACCTTGAAGAACTTAACAAAGTGTCGCATCTCTGTTGTGAATGAATCACTGGCTAGAGTGCAAAAAAGTTTTAAAACTTTTCTTCCCCTTTTTGAAAAAACAAGTCAAAACGTGGGCGATAAGATACCAACACGGCTATGCAACACATATTTTGGGAGTTTTAAGCAGAGCTATCCTGTTGTAGCATGCTTTCGAGTTAAACCCTTGTTTCAGTTAGGACTTTTAAAGGTTATAATGTGGCCTGGTTCAAGGTTCTTTTGAAAAAAAAAGTTTTTCAAGGCTGAATTTATTTGGTTCCCACCCCTTCGTGATATTCTCCTGTCCTAAGTTCAGCTGGCTTATCACACGCATTCATCTTTCAAAAGGATTTATAACGGTTGAGTGATCACGACAAATTCTCCAACATGATTGTCACTTAACTTTTGCTGCTTTTGTTGTTGATATTATTGTTCCTCTTCTTTTTGATGAAAGTTTTATTGAATTTTTTTTTTGGCCTTTTAGGCTCTCTTTTCCCTAATTTTTGCCTGGACAAAATCTTTGGAGTTTCCATTTTGGGAGTCCAGCGGGATACCCTAACTTTTGCCTAAGCGACTTGTTTTCAAGTTTCGACTTAGCGGGGCTTTTTGTTTCTTTCTTATTCATACTTTCCCTTTTGAACAAGTCGTGTGACCCTAGGTCTTTGAACTTTTCCATTCTTTCTCTCTTTTTTGAAAACAAATGCTTCATTCCTTGGTCAACGAGGGATAGCCATTATTGTATCGATTTGATCTCGACCTTAGGACTTTTGTGAGGAAATGAAAATTATGGTTTAGACATTTTTGATCTTATGATGTGAAAGATAAAGTGTGGTGATCCTCAGATGGGACATTCCTTCTGAAATTTGAACGTTTGGGCAAATCAACTGAACATCTACCCTGCCCCTAGTAAAAAAAGGTTTATTTTTATTTTTTTTAACAGAAAAGAAACTCCTACTTCCAAGGCTCAGAGGGGTTAACAAGGGTCTAACTTCCTTATATCTCTGGTGTTTGGGGATTGAAACAATGCATGTACATTGTCAACAGGGTTCTACTCAAAGGCATACCACTACAGTCATTGTTTTTTAGCTAAACTTCCTCCTCCAAATTCTTGGTCATGCGAAAGAATTGACACAGTTGGTATCAAAATGCCTGGAGAACAATTAAAGAGTGATTTTGTATGAAAATTTTTTTAGGCAAAAACATTCAGCGCATCAAGACTGACATTCAGCTATAAACAAAATCCTATATGCAGACAATGCTTAAAACAATCAATCAAGATGACACATGAGAGCACGACAAAGAAACGTAATAAAAGTCATTATGGGGAAGAAGTAACTCCAACCAGGTTCACCGGTCCCACTGACTTGTTGTAACCTTGATATTACCCTGACCCATGATTTTTACCAACAGCCCAGAGCTGTGAAACAAAATGGCAAGGCAAACACCAACAAAGTGAAGTAGAGATACATCAAACATAGAACCAAACATGCCCCTTGCGCAGTAGCAGTGGTGTTTGTTATCCGCATTTCAAGCGATCGACCAACCATGACTTGTATTACCATTTTCGTGTAAGGTCCACAAAGTTTATATGCACATGCTCATCAAAAATATTGGACGTTTTTGCAAACAAAATAAAAAAAGGAGAAAAGAAAATCATACGTATACTTGAAAGAATATATTCTATTGATTTTGAGAAATCTGCCTGTGAAAAAGGCATTTACATTGGGAAGCAAGAAAGTACAAAATTAAAACAAACAAGTGTTTACAAATGGCAATGTGAATGTGAATATCCACCAAGTCCCGACTCTGCTATGACTCTGATGACTCTCATCTTCCTGCTTTCAGACAAATCATTCTTGGATTAGCTCCGAGCTTATGCCAGGTGACGGAACGAAGGAAAGAAACAAAGAATCTCATGCTGAGCATAGTCATTTGCTTTAAGTCTCTAACTTTTGCCTGAATCGCGCTTCCGGGTTTTCGATTCACCAGGACACCCTCTTTTTGCCTAAACCACCCTTTCGGGTTTTCAGTTTAGCGGGTTTTTATTTATTTTTTATGCAAAGTATTTTTTAACTACGTCAGCATTCACAGGGAGAGGGAAGTACTCTCCATCCATAGTCGTGATCATCATTGCTCCTCTAGAGAAAACTTTTCTGACCACGAAAGGACCTTCATAAGTCGGAACCCATTTGCCCCTGGGATCTCCCTGAGGAAGAATTATCCTCTTGAGAACAAGGTCACCTGGTTTGTAACACCGAGGTCGTACCCTCTTATCAAAAGCTTTTCTCATCCTTTGCTGATATACCTGACCGTGACATACGGTCGTCAATCTCTTTTCGTCAATAAGTTCCAGCTGATCCAGCCGATTATGTACCCATTCACTTTCATCTAGCTCAACATCTCTCATGACCCTAAGAGAATGAATCTCGACTTCTACTGACAATACTGCTTCCATGCCATAAACCAATGAAAATGGGGTTTCCCCAGTCGAAGTACGCACAATGGTGCGATAACCATGCAAAGCGAAAGGCAGCATCTCATGCCAACCTTTATAGGTTACCACCATCTTCTGCATAATTTTCTTGATATTTTTATTGGCCGCTTCTACAGCGCCATTCATCTTTGGTCTATATGGGGAAGAGTTATGATGCTTGATTTTAAAGGACTCACAAAGCTCCTTCATTATTTTGTTGTTCAAGTTAGATCCATTATCGTTAATAATCTTCTCAGGCACTCCGTAGCGACAGATAATGTTGTGCTTAATGAACCGAGTTACCACCTGCTTGGTAACATTGGCATAGGATGCAACTTCGACCCATTTTGTAAAATAATCGATAGCAACCAGAATGAAATGATGCCCGTTGGACGCAGTCGATTCAATTTTGCCGATCATATCAATTCCCCACATCGCAAACGGCCAAGGGGAGGTCAAGACATTCAAAGGTACTGGCGGCACATGCACCTTATCGGCATAGACTTGACATTTGTGGCAAACCCGTGCATGATTGTAACAGTCAGTTTCCATGGTGGACCAATAATAACCTGCTAGAAAAATCTTTTTAGCCATGGTGTGCCCATTGGAATGGGTCCCGAAGTCACCTTCATGTATCTCCTCGATGATTCTAGCTGCTTCTTTCTTGTCAACACATCTGAGTAGTAAACTGTCATGATGCCTTCTGTACAACACGCCACCACTGAGAAAGAACTTAGCTAAAAATCTTCTCAAGAACTTCTTATCTGTGATGGATGCCTCTTCAAGGTACTCTTGTGTTTCCAGATATCGCATAACGTCATAAAACCAAGGGTTACCATCTGGATCCAAACTGGCCTCAAAACAGAAAGCTGGCTCACTCAAACTTCTGATGGTAATGGAAGGTGCCTCATTAGCCCACTTAACCTTGAAGATGGAGGACAAAGTTGCCAGTGCATCAGCTAGATTGTTTTCTTCTTTGGGAATATGCTCAAACGTGATCTATTCGAAGTACGGAATCAGCTTCATAACATGCTCATGATAGGTTCGGATGGCGAGTCTCCTAATCTCCATTAATCTGGCTGATAACAAGATTGGAATCCCCGTAAACTTTCAAAAATTTGATGCGCAGGTCGATCGCTGCTTCAATGCCATAGATGCATGCCTCATATTCGGCCATGTTGTTAGTGCAATCGAAACAAATACGAGCGTGAAAGGAATGTGATATCCCTCAGGGGAAGTGATAATAGCTCCGATGTCGTTGCCCATGGCATTAGAGGCACCATAAAAAACAAGCGTCCAACGTGATCCCGGCTCGGGTCCTTCGTCTGGGTCTGGTATGTTACAATCCGAAGTATACACAATTTCCTCATCTGGAAAATCAAACCTCATCGTTTCGTAATCGTTCACGGGATGATGAGCAAGATAGTCGACCAGTACACTACCCTTAATTGCTTTTTGAGTAGTGTATTGGATATCATATTCGGTGAGTATCATCTGCCAACGGGCTACCCTGACTGTAAGAGTTGGCTTCTCAAAAATGTACTTGATTGGATCCATTTTGGATATCAAGTAGGTGGTGTGAGTTAACATGTACTGCCTCAAACGTTTGGCGGCCCAGGAAAGCGCGCAACAAGTCTTTTCCAGCAATGAGTACCTTGACTCGCATTCCGTAAACTTCTTACTCAAGTAGTAAATAGCCTGTTCTTTCTTCCCTGTCTCGTCGTGCTGACCGAGGACACAACCCATTGAGGTCTCCAACACAGTTAGGTACATGATTAGTGGCCTTCCTTCCACTGGTGGCATGAGTATCGGGGGTTCGTGTAAATACTCCTTTATTTTGTCAAAGGCCTTCTGACAATGCTCATTCCATTTCACTGTCTGAATTTTCTTTAATAACTTGAACATAGGTTCACATGTGGCTGTGAGATGAGAAATAAATATGGAAATATAGTTTAATCTCCCCAAGAAACCACATACTTCCTTCTCTATCCTTGGCTCAGGCATTTCCTGTATCGCTTTGACTTTGGCCGGGTCCACCTCGATACCTTTCCGACTTACAATAAAGCCCAATAACTTTCCGGATCTCACCCCAAAGGTGCACTTATTCGGATTCAACCTTAGCAAAAACTGCCTCAGTCTCTCGAACAATTTTTCCAGATGAACAAGATGTTCCTCTTCCGTGTCTGATTTAGCAATCATATCGTCTACATATACCTCAATCTCTTTGTGAATCAAGTCATGAAAGAGAGTGACCATGGCACGCTGATATGTTGCCCCGACATTTTTCAAACCAAACAGCATCACTTTATAACAGAAGGTTCCCCAAGGCGTGATGAATGTTGTTTTCTCCATATCCTCCGGAGCCATCTTAATCTGATTGTAACCTGAAAAGCCATCCATGAACGAGAACACCTTGGAATGAGCAGTGTTATCGACCAACACATCAATACGCGGAAGAGGGAAATTATCTTTAGGGCTGGCCCTGTTCAAATACCTATAATCCATGCACATCCTGACTTTACCATCTTTCTTGGGCACAAGAACAATATTTGCAATCCATGGTGAATAATTGACAACCTTTAGGAAATTTACGTCCAACTGCTTTTGGACCTCCTCTTTGATCTTCTTGGACATCTCAGGATGAGTTCTTCGTAGTTTCTGCTTGACAGGAGAACAACCTTCTTTGAGCGGCAGTCAATGCACCACTATGTCTGTATCTAACCCAGGCATATCCTCATAAGACCAGGTGAAGATATCAGAATACTTACGGAGTAACTTAATCAATCTGGCCTTTACACTTTCTTTGAGATCGGCCCCTATCTTGACTTCTCTTCTTACCTCTTTTGTACCAATATTCACCACCTCAATCGAATCCTGATTCGGCTGGATAACCTTCTCCTCTTGTTTCAACAGTCTTGCTAATTCCTCAGGAAGATCGCACTCCTCATATGCTTCTTCTTCAGCTTGATAAATAGGGCTATCAAAGTCATAATGAGCCATAATAGAGTCGTTATCGATAGAATCGGTGGTGGAAGTGCATCTGCATGAATGACATTTTTGCGTTTTTTAGTGACAGTGTGTGGAAAGAGAAACATTTCCATTTTAAAAAAGAATAAAAAAGAAAAATAAGCAAAATTTTGAATGCAAAAACGTCCTTTATTTCATGATAAACTTGCAAAATAAACATGGTGGCCCTACACAAATGATCCACTATGCCTTGGGCAGAGTGTAGGAATTATGATATGATAATAAAAGAAACAAGAAAATTACTCCTCAGCGCTTGAAACTTGGATAACATCCACAGAAGTCCAATTGTTGAGTGTTTGGCCTATCGTCACCAATTGCATTGGCGTGTCCTTCTTGAGTAGCACAAGGGCAGGAAAACTTTATAGGAGTAGATAAACTGGATGCTCTGGGAGCTGCACTCTGCTGACTTGGGCTAAAACGAAGACCAAATTTATCAAACTTTGGAGTAACGTCCAGCACCTGACCCCAACCTTCAGGGTTACCACCTTCCACTACAGCTTTTGTATCTTTGAGAGAAGACATAACAGTTTCCGATTTCCTTTTCTGCTCTGGAGGAGGAAAGTTGATAGCATGAACTGTCTCAAATGCCTGAAACGGAGTTTCATGTATCTCGCCTTCAACTTCAACATAGCGGAATGACGTCAAATGACTCACAATGTACTCTTCTTTTCCGCATACACTTATCACCTTTCCCTCTGCGGGATACTTAAGTTTCTGATGAAGAGTAGAAGTGACTGCTCTTGCTCTACGAATCCACGGCCTCCCCAACAAGCAACAATATGCTGGCTGTATATCCATCACAAAAAACGTGGCCGTGAAGGTGCGAGGACCAACCTTGATTGGTAACTCCACCTCCCCAAATACGGACCTTCGAGACCCATCAAACGCCTTCACCATCAAATCACTAGGGCACAACTCTAGTCCAGAATAATCAATCTTCATCAATGCTGACTTGGGCAATACATTTAAAGACGATCCGGTATCTACCAAAACCCGGGATAAAGTAGTGCCCCTGCATTCCATTGAAATATGCAACGCTTTGTTATGGTCTGGCCCCTCCGGAGGAAGATCAAAATCGGTGAAGCCCAAACCATTCCCGGCAGATATATTAGCACATACATTTTCAAACTGATTGACTGTTATTTCATGTGGCACGAACGCATTCTTTAACAACTTCATCAAAGCATTTCTGTAAGGTTCTGAATAAATCAACAGAGATAAGATAGAAATCTTAGAAGGAGTATGGCTCAAATGATCAATTATGCTATAATCACTCTTTCTGATAATTCACATCAACTCTTCAACCTCATCGGGAACTGAAGAAGCTTCTGGTATCAGAATCGGTTGAGTCACATTGGCTGGCGTAACCCTTGGATTACCAATCATTACCTGTTGTTTCCCTTTTTCTCTTGCAGAAGCATCTGCCGCATCTTGGACATTGGAAGGACCAAATACTCTCCCGCTTCTAGTCATTCGACCCACACCAGAAAAGTTATGGACTTCCTCTTCATCACCTTCAGCATGTTCTTCCTCGGACAAACGAGCATTAACCTCATGCTTTACCCCATGGTAATAAACATCGGCACCGTAATGCCACGGGACAGCCTTCTCACAGGTATACAGCATGGGACCAGGTACTGTAATCATCAGAGGGGGCGCCCTTGATGGGGCAGGAATGCGTGCAGGGGTGTAATGAATCGATATTACAGCAACATCCTCTTCAGTAACCTTGCGGTAGCTTGGTTTTCTATCGAACTGCAGTGAACCCTCTTTTATCAACAACTGGATACCTGCTTTCAAATCATCACAACCCTTCGGTTGCCCTCTACACTTGGCACACTCTAAAGTATAACCTGGGAAAATAGAACTGTCAAGCAAATACCTCTTAACACAACTCAACAGAGTAGTTACTTGTTCCATATTCATGATTAAGTTCAACATTTCACCATTATCATCAATCATGTTAACAACACCCGCTCCATGCCTAGGCATTAGGTTCTGAGTAACGTTCAGACCAGTTATCGGGGTAAACTCAATTGCCTTAGCATCCAACAAGTCTTGTACCTTGAACTTCAACGCAAAACAATTGTCGGTAGAATGACCAACTCCGCTCGAATGGAATTCGCATCTTGCATTAGCATCATAGTTAATAGGGAGTCGTGCGGGTGACGGTGGCATATTTCTCAAACTGATCAACTTCAAATCAAGAAAATGGTGGAGTGCTTCAGTAAGAGTTACCGGCAAGGGATCAAAATTTCTGGGTTGTCTCTGTTGTTGATTATTATACTGACGGGGAGCATCTTGCTTCCTTTGTTGTTGCGGCACTGCATTTGGTCTTTGTTGCGGAGGAGTATTAACAGGAATAGAAACATCATTGATTTGTTGGTGTTGACGATCCTCTCTTCTTCCTCTATAAGAGTAAACCGCGCTTGCGTCGCCTTCCCTTTTCTTAGGTTAATTGTTGAATGGTTTCTTATTGCCTCCTAATGAGCTGCTAGAACCTCCAATCTGAATTTTCTCCAATTTCAAACCTACTTCAATCCTTTCACCAGCCATAACCAAGTCCGCAAATCCTGCCGAAGTACTTCCTATCATGTGCTCATAGAACGGCCCTTGCAGGGTACTCATAAACATATCAATGAGTTCTCTCTCCATGAGTGGAGGTTGAACCCTCGCAGTCAACTCACGCCACTTCTGAGCGTATTCCTTGAAAGATTCTTTTGGTCCTTGTGACATATTTTGTAACTGAGTGCGATTAGGTGCCATATCCATATTGTACTGATAATGTTTGACAAAAGCCCGAGCAAGATCATTCCAGCAACGAATATGAGTTTTCTCCAACTTCATGTACCACTCTAGGGATGCCCCAGATAGGCTATCCTGGAAAAAGTGAATCAAAAGCCCTTGATCTTCAGTATGTACTGACATCTTCCAGAAATAGGCAGTTGCATAAGTAATAGGACACGTCGTTCTGTTGTACTTTTCAAATGTAGGAGGCTTGAACTTCGGAGGAACTTTCACCCCGGACACCAACCCGAGATCATTAGCATCCATACCAAGGACTCCTTGCCCTTCCACAGCCTTCAGACGCTCTTCCAACAAACGATACTTCATATCCTCAATGTGAATCCCAGGCTCTGAACGCCGCACAGAAAACTGATCTTCATCCTGGTCAAAGTCAAAATCTTGATCCTGATAATTCCTTACACCGCCCTGATTAGCTCTCCTGTTCCCCACAAGATGGGGTCCATGAGACGGGGGAAACTGCCCTACGTTGCGCACAAAAGGGTTTCTCGGCATCCCGTGAAAATTTCCAGCAGGCTGATCTTGCACATCCCCCAATCCTATAGAAATGTCCTGATGAAGCCCTTGATTTCCACCATCCCCCGGATGGTGGTGCTGGTTGTTGACAATGGCAGCTAGTTCCACCTGTCGGCGATTCACAATGGTGATGAACTCCATGAACTAAGTCATCTGAGTAGCCACCTGGACCCTCATTTCAGCGAGTTCGGCTTGAACCTGTTCCATCTGTCTTGGCAAGTTGTTTCTGGTGGAATACCGATGAGTAGTCGTCTTGAATTCTGAATAAGAAAAGCAGCAGAGTAAGAAAGCTATCTTGAGATAACATGTAATGTTATAAAATGCATGATGTGCATGATATGTTTATCATTTCCAGATATCCAAGAGTCCTTTTATTCATTAATCATGGCATCCAATCATACAAACAAAAGAGAGAGGATAATAAGATGAACACTTCAATTATTTACAAACAAGAGAAACGATGTCTAAGTGACGATAAACAACTAAATACATGTCTTTAACAATAAAGTAAAAATAACTGACTAATAACAACAAACAAATGGTCCCTTCCAACAATTATGGGGGTGACCAAACATACTAAAAGTAAATAACAGAACTAAATCTCCAGAACTAAACATGCTTCAAGATGTTGATAATACTCTTCAAGTCTGGCTTTCTCCTTCAAAAGTTGAGATGCGACTACTTTACTTTCCTGGAACCGATCTTCTGCAGCACACTTCTGGGCCACTTCCCTCTCGAGCCGAGTATCTTTGTTTTTGAGTTCTCTTTCTAAGTTCTGAATCTTCTTCTTGTAACTATTTTCCGAGGCCTGAAGCTTCCGACACTCTTGCTGAGTCTTACTCAATTCTTCTTCCATTTCAGCATGAGACCTCTTCCTAAAACTGGTTGCATCAGAAGTTTCCCCTTGAGCTTCCTTGAGTTTACGAGCTAAGTTGGCCCTTTCTTGATCTGCCCAATAAAGTTTCATCCCCGCCTCACGGTCTTTTACACGAAGCTGAATATGCTCAACATGAACCTAGGTGAACATCTCAGTAGGCACCGTGTTACTTAGAACAGTAGGAGGTTGCTCGTATAGAGGAGCCGACCTTGCAAATGGTAACCGTAAAATCTTAACCCTGGATTTAACCCACTCCAGGTAAGGAACCCTAGCAATAGGAACCTTCTTGCCCAAAGTAGTTCTATCCTTCCTATGAATTCCCTTCCAAGCACTTGTCACTCTTTTTAACATCACTGGATCACTTCCTCTAGTGAAATAAACTGATTCAGACACCTCCTCAACCTTTGGCGGTTCATCCATTACATATCCTAATTGACGATAAGCAAGCACATGATTATAGTTGATACACCCCTTAGTTCCTATGAGGGGAACGTTAGGGAAATCTCCGCAGCTAGCAATAATACTTCGTACTTCCCCCATGTCATAATTCCACCGGATATCAAATGAAGTAAGGTTGACAAGCCTTGATGACCATCGGAGAGAATACTTGGTATCCGTGACAGGGCCACTTACTGGTAGATGTAACTTAAGCCATTGATACAGCATCGAATGACATAAACTTACATTACCAACTTTTTCGTGCCTGGAATGGATGGTATAAAGAGTATTTGCCAAGAGTGATGGTATCGGGTTCTTGTTTCTAAAAACACAGATAGCCGCCAAATCCAAAAAATTTCTCTTGCAAGGGAAGAGAACGATCCCGTATATCATGAGAGAAAATAGATAACTGAAATCACTCCAATTGCCTTTCTTTGCCTAGTCTTCAGCTTTCTTCACTAAGAAATCCAAATAAAAGCCTGTAGTACCTTCACTCGACTTCCAATTGTCCTTCACCTCTTTCCAACTCAAATGAAGAATTTCAGCAACAACTTCGAACTTCGGCTTCTCTGACACTTAGACAAAAGGAACTTCATCGGACAACCTGATATTAAGCAGGTACGCGTACTCTTCTAGGGTAGGAACCAGTTGATAATCTTGAAAAGTAAAGCACCGTAATTCTTTGTCATAGAACTGGAAGAGAGTGATCAAAGCCATTGGGTCAACTAGAGTGTTAAGGACTAGTAACAAGTTGCCATAATTTTTGTTAAAATTATTTAGAACATCACTCTTCAGATAAGAACTCAACCTCTTCAACTCGGCCACATCAATGGTAGGAATATGATAAGAGAAAGTATGTCTGGTGATCTCTTTAACACGAACTGAATCAGACTCAACTGGAGGGAGATCAGCCATTTCTGACGGAAAGAAGACTCTTGAATGTCCCTGGAAAATGACATGCGCATGCTAGTTATTTTTTTTACATCATTTTTTAGAAATAAACATGCTATGATGCAATATGACAGGATCAAAGTTCACACTGGATCGTGGCTGTACCATTATAGAATAACACCACTCAAGATCAAAAGAGAATCTCGAAGCTTCAAAACTAACATGGGAACCTGAGTCACCTTCACAACACAAAGTCACCAACAGTACCTGTACCTGTAAAAAAAGTTTTCCCGCCCCTCTCACGGGTGTAGTCTATGTTAAGGTAAGGTTAAATCCAAATCAGAGTACGAGAGCTCGAATGTCGGTATCATCATACGATGACACCTATCCGAACTACCTCCGAAGTCGTGGATCTCATGGTCACGTCTACAAAGCATCCGCCTCGTAGCTGCCATGGCCACTTTATTCCTAGTTCCTATGGAATTCACTCATAGCCTGGGTATGAGGCCTTTTACCTCATGGAACAACCCACCCACCAAGAAAATCCAGAAACTAAATAGTCCATCCAAATTCAGTATGCAGAAAGGAAAGCGCACATAGGATGCAATGCAAACAGATAAAAATGCAAAGCGGTAAAATAAACACCCAAAAAGAAAACAAACAAGAGCTAGGATCGACTCTAGGATGGACCAGCAAGAGGTCAACGTTTCCCCAGTGAAGTCGCCAGCTGAAACCACGTGGCCAGAACCTATCATCTGGATGTTAATGAAACATCAATGAAGTCGCCATCGAACGTCTTTTATCCCGCCGAGAGGGAAAGGTAAACATCGAGAAAACCTGAAAAGGGAGAAATCACGGTCTTTCGACCGAGAGATCAGGTAAGGGAGTCTGTTACGCGAGGGGAAGGTGTTAGCACTCCGCACGCTCGTAGTACTCTATGGTATCCACTCTTGTTGTCTAATATAAATGGGTGTGGTCAAATCCTATGTCTATGGCTTAAAACTAGAAAGGGAATGCATGCGAAAGGAAAAAGAAAATAATGTATGGAAAATAAAAGTTGTGCTCGATTGGGCCCTACCCCAATGCCTATGTATCCCTTTTAAGGAATCAAAGCAGCCGTAGTTCGGCTTACGTATGTTGGTTGGTTTATGTTTTTTAATTAAGGCAAACAAAAACAGTCAAAAGGGCAAAACATCGAGTGAAACAACAAATAAAAGAGATGTCAAACATCGACTAAATAATAATATAATAACATGTCAAAGATGGCGAAACATCAAATGATAATGCAACAAACCTAACAATGATATTGAGAATCAATGTAGGATAACAAACATATGCGATGGAGAAATATCGGTTAAGAGATAACATGGCAGAGATGGCAACACATCAATGAAACAGATGACGAAACATCACACCTAACAATGATATTGAGAATCAAAGTAGGATAACAAACATGTGCGATGGCGAAACATCGACTAAGAAATAACAAGATATCATGGCAAAGATGGCGAAACATCAACAAAACAGATAACAAAATATCACACCTATCAATGATATTGAGAATCAAAGTAGGATAACAAACATGTGCAATAACGAAACACCGACTAAGAGATAACAAGATATCATGGCAAAGATGGCGAAACATCAACAAAACAAATAACAAAATATCACACCTATCAATGATATTGATAATCAAAGTAGGATAACAAACATGTGCGATGGCGAAACACCGACTAAGAGATAACAAGATATCATGGCAAAGATGGCGAAACATCAACAAAACAGATAACAAAATATTACACCTATCAATGATATTGAGAATCAAAGTAGGATAACAAACATGTGCGATGGAGAAACACCGTCTAAGAGATAACAAGATATCATGACAAAGATGGCGAAACATCAACAAAACAAATAAAAAAATATCACACCTATCAATGATATTGAGAATCAAAGTAGGATAACAAACATGTGCAATGGCGAAACACCGGCTAAGAGATAACAAGATATCATGGCAAAGATGGCGAAACATAAAAAAAAAACAGATAATAAAATATCACACCTATCAATGATATTGAGAATCAAAGTAGGATAACAAACATGTGCGATGGCGAAACATCGGCTTCAAACAAATGCGCGATGGAGAAACATCGGCTAAAAGATAACAAAGTCAGAGTAAAGTTGGTTTGTATCTTTTACTTTGAAGATGGATTTGAGTTCATTAGAGGTGTCTTATGATTTTCCAATAAAACAAGTTTTTGTTTTAAGATGCAAAAATGAAAAGAAAGAAAAAACAACTAAGGGAAACTAGCCTAGCACTATCCCTAGTGTTATCATACAATGGTTGACCCTAAGGTTGAGGATAAAGGGGAAATCCTATCTTAATTTACATCTTAAAGGAAAATTAACAAAATTGTCCTATAGGGAACATGCAATGAGAGGGAAGTCGTGATCTCAATATCTAAATTGAGTGACTCATCGATCAACAATTAAAGAGGAAAAGCAATAAACATCCTATAGGGAACATGCAATGAAAGCGAAGTCGTGATATCAATATCTAAATTGAGTGACTCATCGATCAACAATTAAAGAGGAAAAGCAATAAACATCCTATAGGGAACATGCAATGAGAGCAAAGTCGTGATTTAAATATCTAAATTGAGTGACTCATCGATCAACAATCACAACACATGCATCAGATAAAAAACCAGAGGGCCTCCTGACATATATCAGCAACAGAGATCCCATCATGCAATCAGAGAATTATGCAAAATGAAAATGGGAGAAAGGAAGTAGTACAATACCAAACAGATAACTATCTGTAGCAATCAAGCAAGAATAAAAGAAACCCAGAGAAACTTCAAGCAAGATGGCATCAGTAAACAAATTGAGTCAGGAATCTATCAAATATGAACAAGTCCCAGGGGCAATGTATGTATTCACAATCATATGTATATATATCCTGCATAAACCATCAAACATGCCAAGCAAAAAAAAAACAATGCCAGTATAATAGATTGTGTTCCACAAGTAAAGTGAAACACAAAAAAGCCTCTAGCCAGAAGTGGCAACTTTCTCAGAGTACCTCGCACATTCAACAACCAAGTTAGTATTCCATAAGGTGAAAAAGTGAGAACAAACATGATGGCTTTTAGACATGATAAACAAGAAGAAACAAGCATATGCACAAATTAGGTCAAGAAAAGCAGGGGAATGTTGCTCCTTTCTATCACCATGTTGTATTGACAATTGAATGTCAATCAAGGATCACAAGAGCTTGAGAATAATATGAACAAAAACCAAGAAAGTCAGTAGCAAACACATTTCAATCATGCATAATTAATTCAAACACAACTTCATGAATACAATAGGAGATGAAACCTACATAATGCATTAGATGGTTCAAAATATTCAAACATGAGGCTTCTAAGTGAAGTGGCTTGAGCTAACATGGACAAGTCAGAACCAACATGATCATTAGGTTCCCAATTATAGGCCTCACTCAAGTTCATTAGCCATCAAACAAATTGCAACAAAACATGCAAACATAATTGGGTACCTTCACTTCAAAATTACACCAAAAATAGAAACAAGGATCCATAATTCAAAGAAAAAAATTTTAACATCTTGGAAGTGTTTAGAAGTCAGAATGCAAGCCCTAAGTTCATGAATCATTGGGGAGGAGGCCAAATGAAGTGCAAAGTTTAAGACTAGTTGGCAAAACCACCAAACTAGACAAGTTTTCAAAATTATTTGTGGAAAAATGTCAAACCAAGTCAAATAATTCAAGAAAAATGGTTTTCAAATTCCCAACACATTCATGAACCATGATCAAGACCTGAAATCCAATAAAAGTCCAAGGCACAAGGGTTTTGAACATGAAACTTGCACCATAAGCAACAAAACCCTAGATTTTGACTTTTAATCCTAAATATTAATTAAATAGGATCAAAACTCTAAAAAATCAAACCAAGGTCATGCAAAATATCAAGAAACCCTAAATGTCATAAAATATATTTTTTCATATTTTTTTGAATTAGGAAAAGTCAAGAAAGAAATTAATATTCAAACAATTATGTAATTAACAAATATTCACATATCAAAATGATATTTAAATCAAAATGTCAGAAAAATGGCCAACCAAAATTATATCAAATATTAGGGCTAAAAACATACATCCATGAATTTTTTGTGAATTTTTGGATAAAAGGAAAATATTAAAAAAACAAAAAAAACAAACAATTAATAATAAAATTGTTATTCAAGGGCAAGAAAATGCATACCATAACCAAAAATCACAAAAAAGGAAAAACAAAAATATGATCAGATTCTATGATTAAAAACAAGATTACATGATTTTTTGGGAATTTTTGAATTAATAGAAGTATTAAAAAAAAAACAAATATTACAAAAAACTTTTGAAATTAAATTTTTAATAAAAAATAAGAAAAATGATGAACCAAAGTCAGAATCAATTTTCACATTATTTTGTGGTTCTCAAATAATTTTTGTGGATTTTTTATATCAATAGAACTATTAAAATAAAAATAAACTTTGATCAATTAATTAATTCAACCTAACAATTTTTTAAACCAATCAAATTATTTTTAAAAAAAATCCAAAAAAAGTGAAAAATACTAGAAAATAATATTGACCTATGGTAATTTTTTTTTTGAATTTTTGAATGTGTTTTGATCAGAAAACAAAATGTCAAATAAAACAAAAATTCAAATAAACCAAAAAAATTCAAACAGACCAATCATGATGTGCCACCAAATCATCTTCAACCTCTAGACATTCAAAAAACGCACTCATATCTCAGGCTTGGGGGTCACTTTCAGATCAACATAACACACTCAATTTTGCATCATTTTTTATGAAATCAAAGGCAAATCAAAGCTAGCATGGCAAGGAATCCATAGTAATTCGAATCAAATCAAATCATCAACCACATTGTCCACAATCAAGTCATGAATATGAACAAAAACATTTTGAATCGCGAGTTTCAGAGCATCCAATCATGCATAATTCATCAAATTAAACGCTATAAAGCTTCAGAATCATTCCATAGACTTCAAACAACATGATTATGAACTTAAATCACACGAGGCATGGCTAGAAATCAGAATTCAAAGTTGAGAATTCAAACCTTTGAGAAAAAATGGATTTACTGTCTCCTTCACTCCAGTTGCAATCTAAGCCTCGATCTACAATCCTTATCACTTGGAGAAGAGAATGCAAGAAGAATTGGCCAAAACGCGCAAGGGAGATGGAAGAACCGAAGAAAAATGCAGAGCAACAAGCTATGGAGTTTCTGACTTTGATTGATGAAATGAAGCACAAATCCTTCTCACTGAGGCTTGCTTCTCAATATATAGAGCATCAGGAGGAGGGTAGGATAGGTTTTTCGCGCTGAAAGCTCTTGGAATCAAAGAAATCTTCTTTTGGCCAAAATCAAGTATGCACATGCAGCCTTCAAATCCCTCGTGCGTTGGCTTGCTTTTTGCGTGCATTTTAATCCATTTGTCCCCAGGAAGAGATTAGCAACAAGATTAGGACTTAAATCCTTGAATTAAGCTAGTGTTGATGATTAGGCAACTTCATGCCATTTTTTGCAAAACCACGAATTCCCTTTTCATTTGCCCATGTGCAGCTAAAACTTTGGCATGATGGGCCTTGGTGAATTGCATGTTGGTCATGGGCCAAGTTTGAAGTGAAACAAAAGGCCACAAATCAAGTTATCAATAATTTGCAATTTGCATGGCATGCATGAATTCAATGAAAAGTTTCAAAATTCCAAAGTCCACAACTTACTCATAATTTTAAATTTTGGCACAAATGAGCACAATTTGAAAAGGTCATGAAAAGATATACAATCCAATAGTTTTGAGTTTTTGCAACTGAGTTCATTAAGTTCCTCCAAATTTGGCTTGAAATTCACTAATTTTAGAAAATGACCCATAATTTTGTGACTTCAAAAGGCCATAACTCTTGATTCCTTGCCAATTTGGTCATGAGACCAAAAGGAGGTGAAATATCATTCTCTTAGCTTTCCAAGCATATTTCATTTGCATCTTCTTGATCAAGAGTGAATAAAATATGAATTTTTGAACTTAAGCCCTTATTTTCCAAAATTAGAAACTTTTAGGGTTTCTTCAAGAACAAGTTTCATCCCAAACTCAAATCTCTTTAATACAATGACCAAAATGGACTTTAAATATGAAATGTACATCCTTGAATTGATGGTTGGCCAAAAATTCACTTGGTCAACCTTGACTTTGACTGATTTTGACCAAAATGACCATTTTGCCCCTCTGAATCAATTGATCCACTTCCCTTCAAAATTGATGATCAAGACTTCAAACATATGATCTTCCAAATGTATAGAGGCCATGTACAAAGTTTAACTTCAAAATTCTCAAGAAATCTTGATGAAATCCCAAACCCTAGTTTTGGTTAACACCTTAGGAGACTGATGAATCATCTCCAAAATTTCAAATCCTCTGGGCATCTTGACCAATTTCTTGTAAAAAGACTTTTCAAATATCAATGAGATGTTATAGCTCCATAAATCAAGTCTTGTACATTGGCCAACAACCTTGCTCAAGCAAACCCTAATTTGGCTGATGAATCCAAAGAGTGATTCCACTTGTGATCAAACACAAGCTCCAATCCTCTGATGATCTAAAGAGATGAATAAAGCATCTTGAGATATGAAAAAACTTTTGATCTCAAAAGATTCAGAGGTTTTAGATGATAAGATTCTTCTTGAGCAACTTGTCCATGTAATCAACCTTCAAAGCTTTGAGGATAACTTGATAACGAAAGTACTTTGACCCTATCACAATGTATGAATGCAATGCACTATGATGTTCATGATGAAACATAAGCCTAAATCAAGAGGGTAAATTTTAGGGTACAACATAATCATTAACAACATGATTGGAGAATCATTTTGATAACAATTATTCTTATTGTTGTTATAGTGGTTGATAGATTTTTGCTTGCATTCTAATAATGACAGCTTTTTGGTTGTGTTCCAATAATGACCACTTTCATTTTTAACATTGAACACCAACAAAATTTTAAACACACAATTCTTTTCTTATATAGCAAAGCAAAATAGATTTGTTGGCTATTTGAAAAAGAGTCGTTACAAAAGTACTACTACATCCTTTTCTCATCCATAATTCAAGCTAGTAGAGAGGTAGCGGAATAATGCTTTTCATGTTGTGTACTATTGTACCATGTTAACGTTATATTTTTTCCTTATGCACTTTAGAGGCTTCTGCGAGCATGAGTTTAGAAGCGAGAACATAACATAAGGTTTTTAGAACTTCAAGTCTTCAGAGTCTTCAGAGTCTTTAGAATTGCATCTTCGGAGTCTTTATCACTTGGTCGTGAAAACCCACTGTAGAGAACCTTGGATCGGAAGAGCTTCAAGTCTTCAGAGTCTTAAGAATTGAGTCTTTAGAGTCTTCATCACTTGGTCTTGAGAAATCACTGTATAGAACCTTGGATCTTTAGAACTTCAAGTCTTTGGAATCTTCATAACTTCCGCCTTTAGAATCTTTAGAACTTGGTTCTTTAAGAATCCTTTTAAGAACCTTGTTATTTGAAACACAAGTCTTCAGCATCTAGACTTCAGTAGAAATGTTGTCTTCAAATCTTTTAACTTTGTCTTCCTTAAAACAAGTTGTCTTTTAGAAACTAAGTTTTTAGCATCTGGACTTCAGTAGAAACTTTGTCTTCAGATCTTCTAACTTTGTTTCTTTAGAATACAATGTCTTTAGAAACTTGAGTCTTTAACATTTGGACTTTAGTAGTCTTCAGATCTTCTGATTGTTTCCTTAGAACATGTTGTCTTTAGAAGCTTGAGTTTTTAGCATCTAGACATAAGTAAAGACTTATGTCTTCAGATCTTCTGACTGTTTCTTTAGAACTTGTTGTCTTCAGAAACATGAGTCTTCAGCATCTGGACTTAAGTAGCAACTTTTGTCTTCAGATCTTCTGAATGGTTTCTTTAGACAAACATCAAAGCTTACACTTCAGAACCTTCACGAGTGTCTTGCTACTGTTCAACAGAACTTGTGTAGTGCAGAAGCGAAAGTAATTCTATTCTAATGTCTTGACCACACCATCCATCAGAAGAAGAACCTGTTTGTTAAGTACTTAACAATAACAAACATTAGAGTATCAAAATTTTTCATACAAACATACTCATTTGTTATCATCAAAACTCAGATATAGTATTGCAGAACCAAATCTTATTATTATAATCTCCCCCTTTTTGATGATGACAAAAATATGTATTTTGATGACACAATCTTGTACATAACCATAATCAGTGAAATAAGAAGGTTAACAAGTACTTATCCTTCAGATGAGAAACTCCCCCTGGGTCACAAATTAGGTGAGGATCAAATATCCTGAGTGTGAACCTTCTGGGTGACATCTGCTTCTATTTTTTATTCTTATGTTCTGAATTTTATTTTCTTAGATAGTTTACATCTTCTGAACATTATGATACCCATATCAATATGAATTTAACTTTCAGAAAGTTCTCAACTTCTGAACAGTATTGGGTCTATCTGATATTTGAATATATGTTCACAGAGTATACATCTTCAATTATATGAACAATCATTCTTAATAAATTTAACAAATTTCTTTCATTTAGAGTTGTCTTAGAATGCCTAGTGAACGTGTTCAGAGTTCCTCGGTTAAATCATCAAACAATCAAACAGGCGTCAGCGGTAAATGTACATTTTATATCATTTTATTTTGATGAGTTTTTGCATTTCTTTAGGTTCATCAAAATCATTATATTTATCCACCTTTTTGACATCATCTAAATGCAACTATGTGTGAAAAAAATAAAAAGTCAACAAAAGTAATTTTTAAAACAGTCACATAATCAGAAGAACACAAACATATTTCTATAGTTCAGAAGCAAAAGGAAAGAGAAAATCCTAGATCCTAAGGTTCAGGAGCAGGAGCAAAAATCTTTTGCAGAATAAACTATAGGATATTCTGAACCTTTTCATTGATAACCTTTTGCTCAATGATGCTTTCTCTGAACACCTGTTGTTTTCCTCTAATCTCACCAATTGCATTTTCCAAACGCGTAATGGCAGGATCAGAAGATGAAGCAACCAAAGGATCTTCTTTAGCCTTAGTATCTTATTCTACCAATCCGGCTTCTTCAGCTTTTCTAGCTTCTTCTGCCTCTTGAGCCTTAAGCCTGGATTCCCCTACTTCTTTTAGTGCTCTAGCTTCTGCTTCTCTTTGTCTTTCAGCAAGTAGTTCAATAAATCTGACTCTTTCCTTTGTTTCTTTTCTTTTAGTTACCATCTGAACATCCCAAACTCTGGATGCTTCAGCAAAAGAATTTATTTTTTCAACTTCATAAGACATCCACTTCTGAAACTTCTTCCAAGAAACATCCATGTCCTGAGGCTCAGCACTTGTGCTTGCCTCTTCCCTTAATTTCGAAACTCTTTTCATAGCTTTAGTTCTAAAAATATTAATGCATCCATCCAAGGTTTTAGAAATAGATTTTTCATAGACAACTATGGCTAGATCCTTTTACGAAGGAATGAACTCATATGTTATAGGTTCAGTTTGGTTGAGTTGTTCAGTTATATCAAAAATATCGGACATAGAACAAGATTCAGTTGTTGGGTTTGCAAGGGCTTCAAGGTCATAAGAGATTGTTCTCTCGGACATTTTAAGAACAGAAGATGTTTGGAGGTCATGATTTTGAGAGTTTTGGAGTGATTGATGGGGATGAAAAGCAACGTGGAGATTTTGACAAAGATCAGAAACAATAGGAATTTCTAATGAAGGTTGAGATGTGATGATTTGTGATAACGATGAGACAAGTGGGGAAGAGAAGGTAAAGATGGGTTGAGATGGTATGGGTGTAGAGATGAATGAGAGCAGGTTAGGAACGTGTGTGGTTGATGAGGTCACAAGGTAGGAAGTGGTTATATTGTTTGGGGTAGAGGAAATTGTTGTTGGTTGTAAAGACAATTTCATAATCAAGGTTTTCCGTAGTTAAGGGAGCGGGATTGGAAATAGAAATAAATATGGTGGATGGTGGAATAGAAAAAGAATTGAAATTATTAGATAGAGGAATGGTGATTGTTGGTTGATATACATGAATTGTCAAAATTTATGGTGTAAAGGAAATATATGAAAAAAGGATTAGAAGTAGTAACAAAGTCAGAAACAATTATAGTTCTGGTTGATGGCGAGAGATGATTAACTTGTGCAATGGAGGTTGTGGATGAATATACATTAATAGTATTAGAAGCAGACAATGAAATTATTACAGAAGTATCAGTAGCAGACTTACTAGTTGTTACAGAAGTTTCATTCCCTAGAATGGCATCTTTAAGAAGTTTATACTTTCCCGTCTTCTTTCTTTCAGGATTAGAACCACCTGATCTTTCTTTCCTTTTCCTTTAGAACAATTAACTTCATCAACAGATTATTTGGTGATGTCGCAATTAGATATATCATGTCCTACTCTAGCCATTCTTATATTATATGCAGTCGCGTCAGTTAAGTTACCGGTCTTGGAAAATAAAGGAAAATTGTCAACAGGGATTCTTCTATTCTTGGTGACTTCAGTTGGCTCATCCAAGTGTTTCTTTTTCAGTTTTGGGATTATCTTCATGTTTCTCAAGGTCTGTCCATTAAATGGTTCTCCAACACTAGGAATCAGGTATTCAGTGAACTTGGCCTATTTTGTCAGAAGGTTTACCAAGCCACTTTCAACAAATATGTCCGTCAGAAGACGTCCATTGGAATATTGGAAGATACTTTTTTCTCTTGATTTGGACTGGTTCTTGATTTTCTAATAGCCTCCTTCAACTGACTAAACAAAACAATGAAAAGATTCACCTTCTTTTTAGCAAGAAAATAGTACACTATGAACTGCTGGCTGATGTTGAAATAATCCGAAGAACTTTTTGGAGGTCTAGGATTTATGCAACCCATAATGATCTTGTGCCAAATTCTTAAATTGTCATACACATCTTTGCTCTTGTATTCTTTCTTCTCAACGGTGTAACTCTTAAACAACAATTGACGAAGAGCGTTCTTTTGAGCATTAGACCTAAACTCCATTCCAAAAGTACATTTTCCTTTAAAAAATTCCAGACCTAGAAGATCGGCAATGGACTTTTCTGTGATGATTATTCTTTGACCAATCACATATGAGATAATGTGAAGATCATCACAATCAGCATTCTTCCAAAAGTCCTTTACTAAGGCTCCATAGATGGGACCATATAGCCTTCGAAAGTAGTTTTCCCACCCTTGAGATTTTAACTCCTCTCTAATGTCACACCCATTTTCATCAAGATTATCAAAATCGACCATGTATTCACGAAGAACTACTAACTCCAATGGAGGAACGATGCAATGAACTTGTAACAATTTCTGAGTGATATGGTTTGCCTCAATCACTAGATTAGAAGATGAGGTTGAAGTGATTGCAATTGTAGGAAGAACAGTTGAGGATGATAAAACCATTGTTGAAGATGAAAAATCAATAGTTGATGACTTTGTGTTGGATATTAAGGGCTTGTTCTAATTCACCAGAAAACTTAACAGCTTCTTCTTGATTAGGAGTCATCATCGTTTAAAGCAGATAGAAATGATGAAGACGGTGTTTTGGAGAGAATGGAGAGCTCCGGGAGAGATGAAGAAGAGTTGAGAGAAAAAGGGTTTTTAGGGTTTCTAACTAGTGTGGAAAGTGATGTGAGATTGTGTGTTGAAAAGAATAAAATAAATAATGGGGGGTAATTAATAAAAGTAATTATGACAAATCAATTCAAGAAATTACACATTGTTCATGATCTTGCTTAGGTAGCGTGTGATGATTAAGAATAATCAAGGGTTACATGAGTTAATCACTTTATCTAACTAAGTGAAACGATCAATATACTCATGGTCTGGATAACCAAAGGCTTCCATCTGATCAAATATATTTTTGACCGAAACATATTCTAATAATTGAGTCTATAAAATAAAGTTAGCAGAAGTATAATAAGTAAAGAGAAGGAGAGAAATGATATTGGCATATCGTTGAAGATATTTGATCTATCTTTAACTTTAGCTTTCTCTTAGATATAACTTCTGATCAACTTCTTTCTTCTTATGCTTTCTTCAAAGTGGTCTTTTAGAGGCTCTAAATTATCTTCATATTGATTCCTCTTATTTCTTTGAGTATTCTCAGTTTTCTGATTTGAGAAGAATAACCTTCTTCTGAACTCTAATCTCTAATCTGGGAGCTAGGATTAGTCTTCTCTTCAGATGATCTCTTTATTCTTCTGTTTAGAATCACCCGTTTGACTTATTGAGAATAATCCTCAGAGTACATATATTATGATCCTTTATTATCAGAACATCCATCTGTTTGTCAAACTTCCTTTGAATAGAAACTTATTTTTTAGAAGGTAAATGTTTCATGAACTTCTGAAAGCTATGTGCTAGAGAGAATTAACTATCATTGCCCAACGTCTTCTGAATTTTTATTTATTCCTTGAACAAATTGCAAAATCTGTTCTAATACAAATATCGTCAAACTTTCACGATTTTGAATGACAATCTTGTTCTTGCAATGCTGAGCTAACTTATTTAGAGATAGTCTTTGATCATACTTTTGATGAATCAATGAGTGTTCTTTCTTCAGCAATGTTTGGTGTTCTGCAAAGCCTCCTTCGATAGAGAAAATGTTTAGATCTTCTTTATAAGATCTTCTGTTGCTTGAATAGACAACTTTATTACGAGGTTCTTATGTATCATAAGACAATAATCTTTCTTCTTTTGAAAATATTCCTAATGATATCTTATGAGAAAGTCAATGGTGGACTAATTTGTTTCTTGAAAACATCTCATACTTGCAAGGAACTTAATCAAAAGCATTCAACATATATAACTTCTTATATGATGAATCTTTTCTTGTTAGCTTGTTCTTAAATTTTTTGATTTTAGATAGTAATTGAAAATTGAATAACTATTAACTTAGAGTATTTATACACACAACATCTGTATCTTTATCTGACATTGTTAGGTGTTTGATATCCATCAATAACATAACTGGGCTCTGATACCAATTGGAGTTGTGGAGAAAACGCAAGAAAGGGGAAGGGGTTTGAATTGGGTTTTCCTTTCTTGACAAACTTTCGCTTCTAAGCATTATTCGGTGAACAATCATTCTGAGTGTTACTTCTATGTAATGCTTCTAATTAAGTTAAGAAAACATAAACTCTAAAGCATAAGCAAAAGTAAAGAACACGTAATATATCCTGGTTCACTTGAGAAATCCCCAAGCTAATCCAGTCCATCCTACCAAGGTGATTTTGCCTAGAACTCAAGGACTTAATCCACTATAACTAATCTGATTATAATCGCACGGTAAACCGCTAGTGACTAACATATAATGACACGTTCAGTGATCTAGACTGGATATAACATTCATTGACCCAATAGAATCCGATCCCTCGGAATCTCCTACTAGGACTTCCTTCCAATGATATCCATCAGTGATCTCACAAGGTTGACCTTCTCTCAGTCCTCTTTGAGATATGACTATCATTGACCCAATATAATCCACTACCAGGATTTCATAATGACCTTTAGTCATTATCTTCTTGAGCACATACCTTGACTCAGCCTTTCAAGGTATCATCAAACAAGTGTTTGATTTACATTTGTTTACAATAATATGCTTCTACACAAGCTGGATGTAAAAAAAAATTTAAGCATACATCATAAGATCTTAATACACAATAAATATACTATATTGTATTGTAGCTTGATGCGTGGTCTTCTTTTCTTTAAGTAGTTTCTTTTAGGAAAATATCCCAAAACACTTGAATTGCTGAAGTCTTCTTTTTAATAAGCTTATGGAAGCTTTGTTGATATTGATGTAGTAAAGAGACGAACGTCTTCATCTTGATTCACCTTAGAACATTCTGGACACCAGCCCTTGTTCTATTTTCTTATATGATCACCTTAGAGCACAACATTTGTGTTATGGATTTGTAATTGGAGCTTTCATGATCGTCTTCATTATTTTCTACGGCTTAGCAAGCTTTGTGCATCATATGAAATTAAGCACATTGTGAATCAATGATTTCATTATAATTATTATCAACATGATTGAAGAATCATTTTGATAATAGTTGTTCTTGTTATTGTTATAGTGGTTGATAGCTTTTTGGTTGTGTTACATAATGACAGCTTTTTGGTTGTGTTCTAATAATGATAGCTTTCAGTTTTAACATTGAACACCGATAACATTTTAAACATACAATTCTTTTCTTATATAGCCAAGCAAAATAGAGTCGTTGGATATTTGATAAAGAGTCGTTACAAATAGTACTGCTACGTCCTTTTCTCTTCCACAATTCAAGCTAGTGGAGAGGTAGTGGAATAAGGATTTTTCATATTTTGTACTATTTTATCATGTTAACCCTATATTCTTTCCTTCTGCACTCTAGAGGCTTCTGCGAGCATGAGTTTAGAAGCGGGAATATAACATAAGGTCTTCAAAACTTCAAGTCTTCAAAATTGCATCTTCAGAGTCTTCAACACTTGGTTGTGAGAACCCGTTGTAGAGAACCTTGGATCAGAAGAGCTTCAAGTCTTCAGAGTCTTATGAAATGTGTCTTTAGAGTCTTCAGCACTTGGTCTTGAGAACCCACTATATAGAACTTTGGATCTTTAGAACTTCAAGTCTTTGAAATCTTCAGAACTTCCATCTTTAGAATCTTTAGCACTTGGTTCTTTAAGAATCCTTTTAAGAACCTTGTTATTAGAAACACAAGTATTCAGCATCTGAACTTTAGTAGAAACGTTGTCTTCAGACCTTTTAAATTTATCTTCTTTAAAACAAGTTGTCTTTTAGAAACTAAGTTTTTAGCATCTGGACTTCAGTATAAACTTTGTCTTCAGATCTTTTAACTTTGTTTCTTTGGAATACACTGCCTTTAGAAACTTGAGTCTTTAGCATATGGACTTTAGTAGAAACTTGAGTCTTCAGATCTTCTGACTGTTTCCTTAGAACAAGTTGTCTTTAGAAGCTTGAGTCTATAGTATCTGGACATAAGTAGAAACTTTTGTCTTCAGATCTTCTGACTGTTTCTTTAGAACCTGTTGTCTTCAGAAACTTGAGTCTTCAGCATCTGGACTCAAGTAGCAATTTATATCTCCAGATCTTCTGACTGGTTTCTTTAGATAAACATCAGAGCTTACACTTCAGAACCTTCTAGAGTTTCTTTCTGTTGTTCAACATAACTTGTGTAGCACATAAGTAGGACTAATTCTCTTCTAATGTCTTGACCACACCATCCATCAGAAGCAGAACTTGTTTGTTAAGTACTCAACAATAACAAACATTAGAGTATCAAAATTGTCCATACAAACATACTCATTTGTTATAATCAAAACACATAGATAATATTGTAGGACCAAATCTTGTTCTTACATTGAGAATATTGTATTTTGAACTTTTATTGAAAAATGATGAGTGACTGTTAAAATCTGCATTATAAATGGTAAGCATGTGCGAAGTAATGATTACAATAATGTAATATATTATTTGAAATTATATTAAAAGTATAAGTAGATGATTAATTAGTTGAAATTATATTTAAAGATATAAAATATGGTTGTTAAACTGTTTTAATTAGGGTAATGAAATACTTTTGGTAATTGTAATATGGTGGGAGAACTGACTTTTGGGTTTTACATTTTATCACGAATGTTGCGGATAGCAAGAGTCGCCACCGAATTTTCTTTTATCCAATAAAGGAAAGGGTGAAAAGAACAAGAAATACCTTTTGAGAATTTTGAGTTCGGGGGATATGTTATGAAAAGGGAAGGTGTTAGCACCCTTTTCATCTGTATTTATCTACGGGCTCTTAATCGCTAGATCACTTTTGAAATGCTTTGTGTTTATGTATGTTTGCAAATATTTTGAAAATTCCTATGCGCGGAAATTTTGTAATGATTCTCGTATAATTGAGAATGTATACAAAATGTTAATTTTGAAAATATTTGTGAAAGGAAGTGTTTGTTTTTGTGAAAAATTCCAAAAGGAAATTTTCTTTATAATAAACCTTGTATCAGTCCTCAAGAGTGTTTATAAAGCATTTTTTTAAAGTAGTTGTTTTTGAAAGTGTGAGGTGTGAAAATTGTTTTAGTTTGTGAGCAAGAAATTATGAGCGATTTATCTACTCAAAAAGTTTTTGTTCTTTTCCTTCTCTTTTAGATAGTGCTAACCTACCATTAGTTAGTAGAGAGTCATATCATTGGATATGAGGGACAGACGTGGGTCATCGTACAATCATAGAAGGCAACTTGTAGGGACGTTTTAGCAATTTTTCATAAGGGACTAGATCATTTACCGAAGGCAACATCAAAGGGGTCATCGAGGGACTATGATCTTTGTTTTCGAGGGACTTTGTTAAAGCGTCCCCAATTTCGAGGGACATGACTGTTTATATTTGAGGCAACAAATGAGGTTATTCTAGAGGTGTTTATGTTTGAATAGTGTTTTGATTTCAGTTACTTTGTCTTAAAATTATGATTTTGTAATGTTTGATTTTTTCATACAATCATATTAAACTAACAGTAATAAGGAAAGCAGTAAATTACGGAAATTAAATGTCATACGCTATTACAATGCTTCAGGAATGGGGATACAAATTTATGAATGGGGATGAAAAGATAAAGAAAATCCTAATTTATCTATTACAAGCTTTGAGCAATTACATAATTATATAAATGCGAAAGATAAGCAAACGCGCGGAGATGATGAATATGTCAAAACCCTAAAACATTTTCTAAGTGTTTTTTTAGAAAAAAGTATCTTTGGTGTTTTTGTTTAGAAAAAATAATTTATAGTGTGAAATAATAGTAAAAGCCTAATTTTAATTATTTTACAAATTAATTAACAAAATAAAACAAAGTGATTAAATTAATTTTTATTTATGAATAAATTAAATTAATTAATTAAAATGTAAATCTTAATTTTTGTGATTTTATTATTATTTTTTATTAAATAAAAAAGATTTAGAAAAAGAAAAATTAATTAAAATAAAAAAAAGAAATAAAATGGGTCTGTATTTGTAAAAGAAATTTGGGGGGTGTACGAAAAGAAATAAAAGTGTTAGGCCCCAAAGCAAGTTTTTTTGTTTGAAGCAGAAAATTTAGAAAAGAGTTAGAATGGGCCTAACAATTCAGTAAAAAGGAGGGTGTTGAAAGCAGACAGCTTAGGCCCAAGAAGAAATTCATGGATCCTGTGTGAGAAACTCAGGGGGTTATTGTAGGGATGCCAGTTTGGAGCGTTGGATCTTGGTCTGTAGAGATCTGATGGTGAGGAGTTGAGGATGCATGGTGCGCGCATTGGATTGCATAGCATGGAATGTGTAAGAGAAATGTTAGAAAATAAAATGCCAGAGGCAGGGATCGAACCCCTGCCCTGGCACACTAACTCCTTACACACACACACGCTTGCCAATAGGGTGGCTGTTTCATCCGGTTATGAAACATCACCCAATAAATATATTATAAACTATGTTCACAAGTTCAAACTTATGAACTTCACCTTCTTCCTCGTGCCAGAACAACAACAACACCATTTTCAAATATCAAACTCTTCCATTTCTCAACCATTTTAAAAACTGTAAACATGAAAGTTCTTCTAAATGTCACCACGAATTCAACCATGCCATTAACTTTAATTAACACTCAAAGAATAAAAATAATTTTACTCAGTACCAAAAATGAACCCTAACTGGTCAGGGATTTGATTCTCACTCCACAAGCAAAATTAATGAAAACTAATGATATGGTTAGCTTGAGGATATTGATATATACATTTTTGCTTTAGAAAATAAATGCAAATGATGCTTGTACATAGATTTCATAGTTTGGAAAACTTACCTCTTGATACAAAATTTGAATGCCCTCTACACGACTTCCAGAGGTGAAATAATGATTTGGTGGTCTTGCTTGGACCCAGAGGAAGATGTTTGGATGCTCACTTGGTGCTGTGAACTTCTGGATACCTTTCACCAAGTCAACTTGAAATTATGAAAAGTGAAAACCGTGTATGATGAAGATAATGTTACAGTGATGAAACGGGGGTGTGGGTGAGTTCTGTAAGGTGTATAAATGATGTTTGAATAATAAAAAGGGAAAACACACGAGTGGGTTGAGAGTTGGCTTCTTAAGGCTCAAGATATGCACTAATGGAGTTTTCTTGGTGATTCTGAGTTTTAGAATGTTTGAGGGCTTTTCAAATCGTGTATTGGCTTGCAAATGGACCCTATATTTATAGGCAAAAGGTTTTAGAGGTTGAAGTAAACAAATTTAAAAGATCACAAGTTATGGTTTGGAAGCTTAGTTTTGAAGTAACTTTGAAGAACATGGTTCAAATGCAATGTAGGGTGGTTGGTAGGCTTAGAGATGTTACTTCTTGGTGCTGAGATGTTTTGAAGTCAGAAGCAACAATGTATGGGCTCAAGGAGTGAACTTTTTCATAAATCATGTTTTTCCAAAATGGAAGTGTGGTCTTTTTCCCTTTAATGGAAAAATGGATTAGATAATGCTTGAATCAAATGTACCATAGCTCATAAAGTTGTGTAATCTTCTGATTATGGATAGATTTAGAGGTTTAGAGGCATGCAAAGTGATATTATGCAGCATGGTGTGAGATTTGGCCATATGTTCATCACAAAAATGACCTATAATTTAAGTTTGACATGTCATCTTCATCTCTTCGAAAATTCTAGCTCAAGCATGATAAATTTGTGTTCTTGGAAATATTGGTAAGCTTGAAACATTGTCTACAACTTTCATGTTGACCACTTTGGCTAAATCAAATGGGAAGTTGGTGGAAATTGGCCAAGAAGTTCAGATAAAAAACTGATCAAAACTTGTTGAAATTTTTTCTAAGTGTTGGATAAAAAATATCACAATTTCATGGGCTCATATCTCTTAAATTAAGCAATTTTTTAGGATCATCCCACATTAACAAAGTTGTAGAATTCATCAATCCCTACAACTTTCATGTTGAAAGTTTCCTTTGAATCAACTTGGATCTTAGTGAAAAATGGTCATGAAGTAGTGACTTTGTTAAGAACAAAAACACTTAGAATTTTTCTAAGTGTTGGAAAATTTTCCAACTTTTGACTTTTTTGGACTTTTTTTATTCTTGATGATCAAGTTTGATATTTTTGATGATTCTTGATTTTTGAATTCCAATGTTGACCAAAAAGTCAAAGTTTAACTTTTGTATGACTGTTGGCTTTTCATCAATTGATTAGAATTTTCAACTATCAATCACTTGTATCTTTGGAAATGTCTTAAGCCATGTAATTAGGTCAAGATGTTGTATTTGAGCCCTTGAGATCATGCTTCAAGCCATTAGGTCATGCACTAGGCCAATAGTCAATGATCAGTCATCTTCAATTAAAACCCTAATTTTGGCAATTTTTGACCTTTGATGATTTGAGGGTTTTCCGTGAGGAATAATGATCAACCCTTGATCAAATGATGAATATCACTTAACAATGTTAATGTTGACCAAAAGTCTTGAAGTTTGACTGTATGTTGACCATATTTGACTTTTTACTCAATATAGTTGATTTTCAATCATCTGAGCCATTGACTGAGAAAACATGTGATGCAAGACTTGAAAATTGACATAAGCATTATTGAGGACCTATGACGAATCATGAAAGTCATTTGAGACCTTTGCGACCCAATTTTCTTTGAGAAGCACCAAACCCTAGTTGAAGACCCTTGCTTAGGAGGAGGTTTTGACCAGTCAACTCTTGAGTAGTTTTGAGCAGATGGGTGCCTAATGAGAATGTCTTGAAGAAAATAGGAGGGAAAATTTTGGGATAAAACAACTTCCCCTGTTCAATCTTCTTAAACCTGAAGAGTTAGATTGGCATATCCGCCATTAGTGACTTGAAGGTAGAAGATGATTGAACACCTAAGTGCCCAGAAATTTTCACTCGTCGGTGCACGAAGTAATGTTGTTGGTTGACTATACCGGGAATAGGCTTAAAGATGCCATTTGGAGAGGTAACGGTGAGTCATCGGAGATGGGCTTATAGATGCCACCCAAAGTAACCGTTGATAGAAATTAAACTAAGTCTATGCTTGACTTAGACTGCAAGAAGTATCATAATAAATCTACGCTCAATTTAATATGATCCATGAGAAGTCTTTTTATCTTTAATTGGAAGAAGAATCAGAATAAATCAATGGTTGATTTAATCTGATCCAAAAAATGTTTACTGGAAGAAGTATCAGAATAAATCTACGCTTGATTTAATCTGAGCTAGAAAATGTCTTTGTCTATCTTTAATTGGGAGGAGTATAAGAATAAATCTATGGTCGATTTAATTTGAGCTAGAAAATGTCTACTGGAAGAAGTATTAGAATAAATCTACGCTTGATGTAATCTGAGCCAGAAGATGTCTACGCATGTTTTTAACTAGGAGGAGTATCAAAGTAAATCTATGGTTGATTTAATCTAAGCCAAAAGAGGTCTACTGGAAGAAGTATCAGAATAAATCCATGGTCTATCTAATCTGAGCTAGAAGATGCCTGTTTGAGAATGATCCTCTGAGGAAATCGCTGAAATAGCTCTTTGTCAGATGTAACCTTGGAGAATACTGTCGGGTCATATAAGTAGTTGATGATGTTTGTCTGTTGATTGATCTTTCCTGAAAAGGTAAATAGTTAGCTGTATTCAATATCATGATGTATAAAATGAATTGCATAATGATGTTCTCAAAATAAATGAGTTGTGCTATATGTGTTTCGTATGCATATGCTATGATATGGGTAAATGATATATGAATGTGAAATGTTGTTGGAAGTGTATCAACAGTTCCGTATGACATCTTGTTGGGGGAAATGAATCTCTGACTAGTGTTGCAGACGAATACCATATGTAATCTTAAACCTTTCCTAGATTGCTTCCGCTAGGGATTCCTGCTTACTGTTTGAGGAAATTCCACTTGGGGAAATGTTGACTTCTGTTTGGGGAGAAGAGTTTTTAGGAACATTAGTCGTTCATCGCTCTACTGGGAAGTTTAATTCTTATATACCCTTACTGGGGATAGAAGAGATGGATAACCTTCTGACTCTTCTGGGGAATTTAATTCTTATATACCCTGACCAGGGATAAAAGAGATAGATAAACTTCTAACTTGTCTAGGGAGGATAAAGTTGACTGATATCTGGTCCGATTCCAGGTTTTGTAGTAACTCTCTAGGGATAGTGGCGATTTCGCTGGAGAGGAATTTTTCCGGTGATTCATAGCCATCCGAGGAATATATTTAAGTCGGCGAGACTATAATCTGTTGGGAAAATAAACCCTGTTGGGGAAATAAACCATGTTGAAAAAAAATACTATGCTGAGTGAACACCCTTGTTGAGGAAATGAACTCTGTTGGAGAGCAGAAATCTGCATGGGTTTTTACAGTTTTGGAGGAATAAACATAGCTGGGAAAGAGAACTTCCAAGAACTGTACTGATTGGAACTCCACAAGTGGGTGATATTGCCGGGAAAAAGATCATATTCTCTTATCCACTGAGCGATCTTCCGGGGAAATTACGGGGAATGTATCTTTATTGAAGATGAATTTATGAAGATTACTCTACGGTGATAACCTCATGGAAGTGGCTCTGTGGGTATTCGTGGACAGCTTGAATGTCAACCCAACTCCTTGAGTCTTGAGTAAACGCTTATTTGTTAACAGTTAATCATGTTCATATGTACATGTTCATTCAATTTTAGTCATTGAACATTTTTGCAAACAAAACAGAAAAACAAAAGTTTGAATTTTAGGGTGTATTTGTATTGATAATTTGCCTATAAACAGGCGATTTTGTACAAAGAGACATAAATCATAGTAAGAGGAAATTATTATTAAATGAAAAGAGTACAAAGTGAAAACAAAACATATAGCTATGTGGAAATGATCTCGTTGGGTTCCAACTTTGCTATTTCCCCTAGGTCTTCGAATATCTCATCCCTTGTTGTCGAAAGAAGTTGATTGAACTGATCTGTACCATTTGAACTTATGACTTTGGTAATAAAGCTTGCAGTAAGTGATCCAATGGGACATAGTCATATACTTTTAATCCCTAACTTTTTCCTGGACCTCCCTTTCGGGTTTTTAGTCCATCAGGATACCCTTTTTTGCCAAAGCCGCCTTTTCAGGTTTTTGACTTGCCGGGTGTACAATTTTTATATATATCCCTAATTTTTTCCCGAAACCTTTTGGTTCGTCGGGATTCCCTTATTTTTTCTTAGGCCATTCAACCTAGCGGGTCATTTTCATGCGTAGTATCTTTTGACTATGTCCGCATTCACAGAGTGCGGGAAATCTTCATCGTCTATGGTGGTCAGTATCATAGCACCGCCAGAAAATAATTTCTTGACAAAAAATGGCCCTTCATAGGTGGGATTCCATTTGCCCTTGGGATCACCTTGTTATAGGATGATGCGCTTTATTACCAAGTCACCATCCTAATATACCCGATGCTTTATTTTCTTATTGAATGCCTTGATCATACACAAGCCTCTTTTTGTCAATCAGATTCAACTGGTCTAGCCTGGTCCGAACCCACTCGTCTTCTTCTAAGTATGAATCTTTAATAATCCTTAGAGAAGGAATCTGAACTTCAACAGGTAGGACAACTTCCATACTGAAGACCAGAGAAAATAAGGTTGCCCCAGTTGATGTTCGGGCTAAAGTGCGATATCCATGAAGAGAAAATGGTAACATCTCGTGCCAGTCTTTATAAGTCACAACCATCTTCAGTTTGATCCTCTTAATATTCTTGTTGGCGGATTCCATTGCGCCATTCATCTTTGGTCGATATGGAGAAGAGTTGTGGTGCTTGATCTTGAAGTGCGTGCAAAGTTCAGTGATCATAGTGTTGTTGAGGTTGGTACCCTTGTCCATGATGATTCTCTCGGGGATGTCATACCAGCAGATAATGTTATGTTTTATGAATCGGGCAACCACATTCTAAGTAATAGAGGCGAATGAGGCTGCTTCAGGCCATTTTGTAAAGTAGTAAATGGCGACGAGAATGAAGCGATGTTCGTTAGAAGCAATAGGCTTGATTTCTCCGATCATATCAATGCCCAACATTGTGAATGGACAAGGAGAAGTCATGATGTTCAGAGGAACCGAAGGCACATGAACCTTCTTAGCACTTATGACAAGTTCTCGAGTGATGGTGACAGTCAGTTTCCATAGTCGACCAATAGTAACCCGATCTTAGAATCTTCTTAGCCATAGTATGCCCGCTAGAGTGAGTACCAAAGATACCTTCATACATATCCTCCATAATTTTCTCTGCTCCCTTCTTTCCCACACAACGAAGTAGGGTTGAATCATGATTACGCTTGTATAAAACTCCATTGCTCAAGAAGAACTTAGCCGAGAACCTCCGTAGGAATTTCTTGTCATTGATCGATTCCCCTTTAGGGTATTCTTGAGCTTCAAGGTACTTTTTCACTTCATGAAACCAAGGTTTTTCTTCTACTCCATCAGTGTCGATTTCGTAGCAATGTGTCGGTTTTTCAAATATTTCAATGGTAATTTTGGGAGCCTCATCGCCCCATCTGACCTTGAACATGGATGACATGGTAGCTAATGCGTCTGCCAACTAATTCTCCTCTCTTAGGATATGTTCAAAGGTAATCTCTTCGAAGTACGTAATCAAGGTTAGCACATGTTCTCGATAAGGGATAAGATTCAGATGCTTCGTATCCCATTCTCCCTTGAACTGACTGATTACCAAGGATGAATCCCCATATACACTCAAGAATTTAATTCTCATGTCAATAGCAGCTTTAATACCCATGATGCACGCTTCATATTCAACCATATTATTGGTGCAGTCAAAGCAAAGTCTGGCGGTGAAGGGTGTATGGAAACCTTGAGGAGAGATAATTACAACACTAATCCCTTTGCCAAGTGCATTATAAGCTCCATCGAAAACCATAGTCCATCGGGATCCTGACTCAGGTCCTTCGTACAGTCCAGGCTCTTCACAATCCGTAACTAGCATGATGTTCTCGTTCGGGAATTCTAAGTTCATAGATTGGTAGTCGTCTATAGCTTGATGCGTCAAATGATCTGTCAGTACACTTCCTTTGATTTCTTTTTGAGTGGTGTACTGAATGTCATATTCTGTCAAGACCATTTGCCATCGGGCTATTCTTCCGAAGAGAGATGGATTCTCAAATATGTATTTGATGGGATCCACTTTAGAGATCAATAGAGTAGTATGAGTCAACATACATTGTCTTAGTCAGCGAGAAGCCCATGCCAAAGCGCATCAAGTTTTCTAGAGCAATGAATATCTTGTTTCACAGTCGATAAACTTTTTTCTAAGGTAGTATATTGCATGCTCTTTTCGACCAGACTCATCATGCTGCCCCAATACATACCCCATTGAATTCATTAGCACTGTTAGGTACATGATTAAAGGTCTTCCTTCAACCGGTGGCATCAGAATCAGAGGTTCTTGTAAGTACTCTTTGATTTTATCAAAAGCTATTTGACAGTCGTCGTTCCATTTTACTACTTGATCTTTCTTCAGCAGCTTGAAGATTGGCTAACAGGTAGCAGTCAAATGAGAAATGAATCGGGCAATGTAATTTAGTCGTCCTAAGAAACCTATGACTTCCTTCTCGATGTAGGGAGCCGCAATTTCTTAAATAGATTTAACTTTTGTGGGATCAACTTCAATACCTTTACCATTGACAACGAAACCTAGGAGTTTTCCAGACCTCACCCCAAAAGTGCGTTTATTCGGATTTAACCTTAGTTTGTACTTCTTCAGCCTTTCGAATAACTTATGTAGATGATCAAGATGTTCTTCTTCAGTTTGTGACCTTGCTATCATGTCGTCGACGTACACTTCTATCTCATGATGAATCATGCCGTGAAATAAAGCTACCATGGCACGTTGATAAGTTGTCCCAGCATTCTTCAACCCAAAAGGCATGACCAAAGTTCAAGTTCAAATGGTCCAAAATCAATCCAATCAACTCCTATTCAACGACAAGGGATAATGTTCAAAGACATATGGGAAATAGTGGGGGTTGGAACACAATGTGATCACTTTCACATGGCTATTATTTTTTTGTTTTCACTTTGTATTCTTTCCATTGTTTCAACGATTTCCTCTTACTAGGATCTCGGTCTCTTTGTAGAAAAATGCTTATTCATGGGAAAAACATCAATACAAATATACTTTGAAGTGCAAACTTTCTGTTTTTTCTGTTTTGAGTGCAAAAGTGTCCAATGAGTAAAATTGAGTGAACATATGCATATGAACATGGTTAAACTTTTAACAAATGTATGCTTAAAAATAGTTACAAGCATCTCCTTAAATGCATTTGAGATATCCCCACAGAGTTATTTCAATAACATTATTTGGATTCATAAAATCCCCAGCCAGAGTTTCAATCTCCGAAAGATCCTCTCCCCAGCTAAGTTGGTCTTAAAAGGAAGCCTTATGGAATTCTTCCTAAAAAACATCCCCCCAGAAGTTCGTCAAATATCCTCTTCAACAGGGTTTATTTCCCCAAAAAACCACAGATTCCCCAACTTGAGTTTGCCTCTCAGACTATTACAAATCAAGGTACCACAACCCCTAATCCCCAGTGAAGTCACCAACAGAGGCATTGCTATCTCCGAAATTTGTTGTAAAGCCTGGAACCCGACCAGATAATAGTCAACTTCATCCTTTCAAGCAAGTAACTACGAAGCTCGGACACGACCATATACTTGTTTAACTTCATCCTACTCTTAACTTACTGTGAAGACTGGGCCCGACCAGATAACAATAAATTTCAATTCCAAGTTACTAAAGGCTAGACCCGACCAGATAATAGTTTAACTTCTCAAATTGCTTAAGCCTGGACCCGACCCGACCAGTCAATAGTTCAAGCCTGGATCCAACCAGATACTAGTTAACCTCAAGTATAAATTGATGAAGCCTGGACCCGACCAGTTAACAATTTAAAATTCTGAAGCCTGGACCCAACCAGATAACAATTCTAATTTCTGAAACCTGGACCCGACCAGATAACACTAAATCTCAAATTTAGTTGCTAAAGCCTAGACCTGACCAAATATTAGTTTAACTTCTTCAATTTCAGAGCTTGGACCCGACCAGTTAACAGTTCGAGTTGCTAAAACCTGGACCCGGCCAGATAATAGTTTAATTCTTACAAATCACTAATAAAACTCCTCTTCCCTAGTAAAGTTTTCCACCATCCCAACGAGTTACTGCAAAGCCTAGAATCTTACCAGATGACAATTAACTTCTTTATTCCCAGCAAGTTATTGTGAAGCCTGGAATCCGACAAGATAACAACTTACTTTCAAGAGATAATTCCCCACCAGAGAAATGGACAACTAAAACTCTTGAATTCTATTTCCCAAGAAAAAATCAACACTCTCCACATATTCTTCTCAAGCAAAGTCAATATTCCTTAGCGGAGTTTCTTCTCAGCCAAGCATGAATCCCCAACGGAAGAATTTTAACAAAATCTGAAGATACACATACTCTTCATCTCTAACAACAATCCTAGATTTAACTTCTCAAAACTCCCCAGTATCTGTCAAGGATACGCTTCGACAACATGTCGCATTCATACATCATATGACATACATAACATATACATATAACATAATCTCATTTATTTTGAGAACATCATTACACCATGCATACATTCGCATACAACTAACCCTTTTGTTCTTTGTAGAAAAAAATCATTGATCCAAAGACCTCTTCTGGATCAGAATTAATTCTTCCAGTTAAAGACAGGCAAGACACCTAGTTTTTAGCATGAATCGACCAAACATTTATGCTAATGTCACTCCCAGTTTCTACCATCATATCTCCAAATTACATCTATAAGCCCATTCCCGAATCAATACATCATCGAGTGCAAATTTCCGGGCACTTTAGTGTTCAATCATCTTCCAGCTTCAAGCCACGAATGGCGGATTCGCCAATCTAACTCTTCAGGTTTAAGAAGATTTAACAGGGGAAACTGTTGTACCCCAAAATTTGCCCTCTCATTTTCTCATGATTTCTCTCACAAGATGTCCATTGGTCCAAGAAGGCATAAGGATGGGTCAGCTCAATACACCTCTTTAAGCACTAATGAATAAATATTAGGGTTTGAGTTTGCACAAGTACAATTGGACTTTTAAGGCCCCATATGACTTTCATGGATCACTTTGGACTCTTAAGATTTCTCATGTCAAGTTTCAAGCTTTGATTCACATTTTTGCTCAGTCAATTGATCAGTTGACCTAAAATCAACTATATTAGGCAAAAAGTCAATTGTGGTCAATTTACAGTCAAACTTCATAATTTTTTATCCATATCAACATTTTGAACTCATATATGTCAATTGGTTAAGTTTTGATCACAATTCCTCAAGAAAGTTGATCAGATCATCAAGAGGGCAAAATGGTCAAAGTTAGGGTTTTGATTGAGAAGGCTCAATTTTTGACTTTTGACCAAATACAAGACTTATTGGTTTGAGACATGATATCAAGAATTCAAATGCATCATCTTGACCAAACAACATGGTTCAAAATACTTCTCAAGATCAATTGATTGATAATTGAAATCTGGTCAACTGATGAAAAAGTCAACTATACACTAAAAAGTCAAACTTTGACTTTTTGATCAAAATCAAGTTTCAAAAATCATATTTCATCAAGACATGTCAAAATATGAATATTGTTCATCAAGAAATAAAAAAAAGTCAAATTTATCTTTGAAAAGTCAAAATTCTAAGACTTAAAATTTTTTCTAAGTGTTGGAAAGTTAACCTTTTTTCATGATATTGTGCCAAATTTTCACCATGATGCAAGATGATTCAAGGAAAACTTCCAACATGAAAGTTGTAGATCTCAATGAGATCTAAAACATTGTAGGACATAACCTTTTCTATAAATGCTTTTATTTTGAGTTATAAATTCATGAAGTCATGACATTTTCATCTAACACTTAGAGAAATTTTCAACAGACTTTGATCAGGATTTTATCCCAACTTCTTGGCATTTTTTCATATAGTTACAATATGATTTTGTCAAAATTGACAACATGAAAGTTATAGAGGGTTTTTCAAGCTTTCCAAAACATCCAAGAGCATGAATTTATCATACTTGAGCTAGAAGATTCAAGGGCATGAAGTTGAGCATCAATTCTTGAATTGTAAGTCATTTTATTAAAGAACACATAACAAAACCCTTATGCTATGCTGCATAATCTTGTGTTGCAGGAATCCTTGCTTTCAAATATCATCATAATTTAATGCTTACGCCCACTCTTGAGCTATTACCCAAGTGTTTAAGCCTTTTTCCAAAAGATCTTTCCATTTATGGCATAAAGTTACCATTGCTATTCTTGAAAAGAAAACTTTTTGGTACAAATTTGTCTTGAGCCCATACTTTGTTTGCTTCTGATTTTGCTCCACCATAAATCATGGAAAGCAGCCCCTCTAAACCAGCAACTTTGGTACCTCATCTTGGGATTATTGAGTACTTGACATAGTTTGATCTTTGCAATCCAACTAAACCATAACATGTTGTCTTGCAAACCTAATCAGCTCATATACACAAACCTCTTGCCTATAAATAGAAGAAGCATTTGCAAGAGAAAGTGGTCAAAAAAATAGAGAGAAAAGCCAGAAGTTTTGTTAATAAACCCTCAAAATCTCATTTTCCCAAAAGGCATAACAGTCCACAAAGCTTCCACTCTTGAGTTTTGAAGTCCAAACCTTTGAACCTCCCATACCTTGCAAAAATCTTCCCAAATAAAATATCCAAGCACTCCACATACATCATATAGAAGTTTGTTCAAACTCAAGAACAAGTTTCTGTAACACCTCTATTTTTTCCAAGTTCAAGAACAGTCAAGGCAGCAACTCAAGCTCAAATCATAAATTCCAGCTTCAAGGTAAGTCTTCTTGACTTTAACCCTTCATTTCAAGCATCATTAATGATTCATCTTTGAAGATAAAATGTAGTAACCATTGCCTTTGAATCTAACCTTTTGCTTGTCTTCAATCCTTGTCAATTATATGTTAAGAACTGACTTGTACAAACCATAAAACAATGTTGGAGTGAAAAAATTACAGTATGAGTCGACACATACCTATATGAGTCGACTCATCTTAGTGGAAAAATAGGTTATGAGTCGACACAAAGCCTTCATGTGTCGACACATACTGTTATACAAGCACAAAATAGAAGGAATAAAGGGTGTATGAGTCGACACAAAGCATGAATGTATCGACACATGCATGGAATGAGCCGACACGTACCCTTATGCATTGACTCATACTGAGTTGATTTGGACTTACATGGGCAAGAAAAGCTTATGTGTCGATGCAAAGGAGCATGTGTCAACACATAATGTTCAAAAATGCAATTTTCCTCTCTTTGACACTATTTTTACATATTTTCTTAATTTCTATTCAATATGGTTGTAATATTTAAACTCCTATTCCATCCCCATTCATAAATTGTATCCCCATCTGCCTATTGTTGTAATAGCGTAGGATTTTAATTTCCGCAAATTTATCGTTTTCATATAATTGTTAGTAACTAGGGTGTATATGGCAAGATAAAATCGATGCTTAGAAAAACCCTAATCTCAAGACAAAAATGCATGCAATCAAACACACTTTTCACACTTGTACCTCTAGGGTTAACTCCACTTGTTGCCTTAAAAAATGGTCATGTTATGCATGTGAGACATCTTAGCAAAAACAAACAAAATACAAGATCAAAGTACCTCGATGACGCTGCGAATGTTTCCTTACAAACGATCTTAGTCCCTTAAGAAAAATGCTAAGATATCTCACAATATTGCATATTATGACTATACGATGACCTGCGCCCGTCCCTTCACATCTAAAGATAGGGCTTCTTATTAATCAATGGTAAGATAGCAACATCTAAAGGAGGAAGAAATAAACAAAATACTTTTTGAGTAGGTAGAACGTTCTTAGTTGCTTGCTCATAACCCGTCTTCAAAACAAACATCTTTTAAAATACACCAAACACTTTCAAAACATGAAATATTTTCAAAAAAGTCCAACACTTTGCCTAAACGAAGGCGCTTTTAAAAAATACTTTCAAAACCCACCACAAACACATTTCAAACAAAGCAATTTCAAAAGTGATATAGCAAGCAAATAAGAGCCCATAGATAACTATGGATGAAAAGGGTGCTAACACCTTCCCTTTTCATAACCTACCCCCCGAACTCAAGAAAGTATCTCAAAGGTCTTTCCTGTTCTTTTCACCCTTTCCTTATTGGATAAAATAAAACTCGGTGGCGACTCTTGCTATCCGAAACAATTGTGATAAAACGCAAAACATTCAAGTCAGTTCTCCCACCGTATTACATCATTCATGTCTTGAATTTTTTCAGGGCCCAACAATTGTTGGTGTCGTGCCCAGGACTATTAGAATGATAGGCACACTTTGCATTTGGATTGTGCTTTGGAGAAGATGTGTTGGGATTAGGAGGAGGATCTCGTAGTATTACGAGTTCAGCTTTTAACAAATGTTGAAATGCTTGAGCCAATGACATATTAATCCTGGTGAAATGCCTACTTGGAGCGTCTGAACTACGCTGGTTGCCCTGTTGTTGTTGTTGTTGAACATGTATCGGATTAGAGATCAACACTGCCCCCACAGACTGATGACGATCATTTTTACTATGGCATTTCCGACCATAGACAACATTGGTTTTTCTTTTACCTCCAAATGGCTTCTTCACAGTATTAGAATATGTAGCCATCGGAATCTTCCCACTCTTAATACCACTTTCAACTTTTTCCCCGGCTAGGATCAACTCCGTAAAACCAGATGACGAGCTTCCAATCAACAGATTAAAGCACGGGTCTGTCAGAGTGCCCATGAACATATCTACCAACTCCAGATCAGTCAAAGGAGGTTGCAACCTTCCATCTAAGTCCCTCCATTTTTGTGCATATTCCTTGAACCCTTCATTCGAGCCCATGGACATGTTTTGCAATTGTACACGAGTTAGCGGCAGGTAAGCATTATATTGATACTGCTTGTAAAAAGCAGCACCCAAGTCTTCCCATGTGTGAATTTTGGTTCCTTCCAGTTGATAGAACCATTTAAGTTGAGTAGCAGACAAACTTCCTTGAAAGAAATGGATCCATAACTTTTTGTCAGCAGTATGAGGTTGGATTTTTCGAACATACGACCTCAGATAAAGTTTGGGACAAGAGACCCCATCATATTTAGCAAAGATATGGACCTTGAATTTGTGAGGGATGTCCACCCCCAAGATCATACCTAGCTCTCCAAAATCCAATACAGACACTTTCTGGATTTCCACATCTTTGAGTCGGTCTTCCAACTGCTTATATTTGTCATCTGCAGAAGGATACTATTCGTCAGAGTAGTCTTCATCCTCAGAATCCTAATTGTTTCTATCTTCACCCCTGAAACTTCTGCCATCCTCCTCTTGGTTGTCATCTTCCTCAGAGGAAACATCATTCACTCGAACTGGTTAAGAATGACCTTTGAATATTCTCCCCATGTTGAGGATAACAACCCGTTTCCTAGTTTTCTTTTTCATGGTGAGGAGTGACATCATCTCTTGTTGCCCTTTAGCCAAATTCAGAAGAGTCTCTTGAAATTGTGCACTGTGAGTTTGGAGATCCTTGACAGTTTGTTAGAGGGTCATCTTATACTAAAATAAACAGTAAATAGATGAGGAAACCTGTATTAGAAAACTTGTTTATGAAATTATGCATGATACGTGGATGCAATGTTTTCAAGGACCTTAGGAGATTTAAATTTGCTTATCAAAAGGAAACAAAAACAAATATTTTTATTAGTAAGTTCAAGATTACATTTTCCTCTTAGGCTTACCATGAAAAGCAAAAGGGTCTCAAAGAGACAACAATAAAACCTAAAAATCAAATCTCTCATGGACTCTTCCTCTTCGTGTCGATGTACGCATTAAGGCTTTGCTCATCCTGAAGTTGCTTTGTGAGCTCCAACACTTTCTTTTCACTTGCATAGAATTGTGTTTCAAAGGCGTCTCATTCTTCCTTGAGTTGAATCCAGAACTTCTGCAATTCTTCGAGGTCAGTGGGCATGTCTAGATGGAGGATGATGCGAGAAACGTCTCCTTTGTCAACAAGCTCTAAGATCACAGGTAGAATAGCTGGATACAACATTATAAGGTTTTGAGTGCGAGCTCGTACCCGTTTGAGATAAGGCTCCAAAGGGATATAATTCTTTTGTCCTGAAGTTTTTCTATCAACCTTATTTACCATGCCCCAAGCACGTATAAACCTTTGACGATAACTTTGAGGATCATTTTCGTAATCTAACACAATACCCTGGATAAGTGCGTCATGAGGACCATCTATTCGAGCATAGCCAAATTTTCGAAGAGCCAGAGAAGGGTTGTAAGTAATACCTCCCCTAATGCAAAGGAGTGGAAAATTAGGGAATTTCCCGCAGTGGTTAATGATAGTAACATCCTCCAGAGACCAGGAACACCAATAGATATCCGAATGAGATAGTGACATCATCCTTTGAGACCAACTTAAACCTTGTTCATTCTTCAATACTGATCGAGGAAGGTGCGAAATAAACCACCTAGATAGCAGAGGTATACAACACAGAAGAGTCCCTCGTTTCCTCATATTACGAGTGTGAAGAGAATGCAAAATGTATCCAAGCAAGGTAGGTGTTGTACCCAAAAATTTTCCTTCCCATTTTACTCAAAACATGCTGATTGAGGTCCTCAATTTCTCAAGGTTGACAAAGAATTGACCAGACAAATTCTCCTCCCAAGCAATGAACCTACAACTAGGGTTTCACTTTTCACCAAGATGTTTGGGCTGCAAAGGCTCCAATTTATTTCCATGGTCCCTAATATGTCTTCAAGAATGTCCATGACAAATTTCATGCCTTACACTACAAGTTTGCTCAATCAACTGCTCAAGTGTTTGAAATCAACTATACTAGGTCAAAAGTCAATTGTAGCTAATATACAGTCAAACTTCAAGATTTTTTTGTCAACATCAACATTTTGAAGTGATAATCATCATTTGATAAAGGGTTGATCATGAATCAAGGAATTCTCTTAATTTATCAAAAGTCAAGATTTGCTAAATTAGGGTTTCTATAGGAGAAGTCAACTGAACTTTGACCAGACATAACTGTTAGAACATAGTTTGATTCTACAACCCTTGATTAGAGTTTTGATGATAAAAAAATACAAAGAATAAATTATTTCTAAGATATATACAAAGAAAAATTATGCTCCTTAAAATTATGTTTTGTATATGCAGAAGTTCTGATGGAATCAGCATAAGAATGAAATCAACATCAGAAGATCAACAACCTGTGCTACACGCTGAAGCTACCAGATTATACGCTGAAGCTTGATGACCAGAATATGCGCCTAAACTAATACACTCTGACTCTGATCAAAGACATCTTTACCAAGTCATCAACACTCTGAAGCATTATCAGCAGATACAACAAAGAAGACTCTGAAGCGTTACTGGTTATTCAAGACAGAATTAAATGCTAACGGCTTTCTTCAGACAAAAATCTTCTACAAAAGGAAAGTGCATTATTATCATTAAAACCTGCTTTATGGACAACGTATCCTTGCTTGCCTATATAAACAGGTCTGCTTGTGAAAAGAAGAACGTACGTACGCACTCAAAATTTGCCAAGCTATCCAAACCACGCATATTCAAAGCTTTAGCAAATTCACTTTATTCCAAGCTTATTTTGTGTAATTATCACAGTTGTGATATACAATTTTGTAAGAAAACAACAACACACACTTGTTCAATTCATTTGTAAAAGAAGTTCCTTGAGATTAACCGGATTGTGGTTGTACTCAAGAAGACTTTAACAGTTGTTAAAGTAGCTGTTGTAATCCTTTGAGAATAGTGGATTAAGACCTCGTTGGAGAGAGGCGAAATCACCTTGACGGGTGGAATGGAGTAGTTTGAGATCAAACGAACCAGGATAAAAATACTGTGTTGTTAAGCCTTTTGATTTAAGTTTTACAATTCAACCCCCCTTTCTTGTGTTTTTCACATCTTCAATTGACATCAGAGCGCCTGGTTCTGAGCTTTAACACTTAACCGTGTCAGTACAAGATCCAGCGTCATAAAAACACAATGGTAGGACCAAGTCAAAACATCAGCAATGACAACAATGAAGAAAGGGACAGATTCAGTGGCAAACCTACAGTATTTGATGGATAAAACTTTGACTACTGGAAAGACAGAATTGAGAGAAGCAGATGAACCTCAAAAGCAAGGTTAGCCATTAGCTTTAAAATCTAACATAAAATCTGACTTCAAAGTTTTGCAGGCTGTGGAAGAAACCTCTGATGGATCCTCATCAGAAGAAGATGAACTGTCTCTTCTCTCCAAAAGGGTGAACCAACTGTGGAAGCAGAGGCAAAGGAAGTTTAGAAATCCCAGAAGATCAGAAAATCAGAATGAATCTTCCTCCAGATACAGAAGGACAAAATCCTCCTCTGGACACAAAAGATCTGAAGGCCCTTTAGGATACAGAAAGCTAAACAACAAAGACATCATCTGATATGAGTGTAACGAGCAAGGGCACTACAAAAGTGATTGCCCAAAGCTTCAGAAGGAGAAGCCCAAAAAGAAGTTTGGCAAGGAAAAGAAGAAAAGTCTCATGGCTACATGGGATGATTCTGATACATCTGAAGCTGACTCAGAATCAGATGATGAAAGAGAAAACATAGCTCTCATGGCAAACGTCTCTGAAGACAGTGAAGCGTCTGGTTCAGACTCAGAATCAGATACAGAAGAGGTATTCCATGACTTTACTATAAACTTTACTAAGACAGAACTAGCTGAAAGCCTTAATGAAATTTCGGAAAGGTATCAGCAGATCAGAGTCAAATTCAGAAACCTGAAAAGGAATCTTGCTTATGACTCTGATAAAACTGAGAGTCTCAAATTGGAGAATTCCGAGTTAAAAGATAAAATTTCAAAACTAGAAAACCAATTGCAAAACTCTCAGAAGGAAACAATCCCTGAAACTCCTAGCAATGCTGATGAGATCATCAAAGAGTATGGCCACAACTTTCAAAAGTTTCTGGCTAAAAACATAGACAAAAGCAAAATGGCTTCAATGATCTATGGGGTTAGGAGAAATGGCAGAAAAGGGATAGGATATCAAGGTAAGGTTCCTACACCAAAAAATGCCATGGATTTAGTTATAAAGCGTACTCCACTTGATTCACACTTTATATATGGGCACACACATGACATAAAATATACAAGTAATAATTACTCTGTCAAACCAAAATTCAACCAGAGTTTTGGTAAAACTAACAAATCAGGACCCAAGAAAATGTGGGTACCTAAGGATAAAATAATACATGTGGCAGATATCTTTAGCAGCAAAGCAAAGACACCAGTCATGGTACCTGGACTCTGGCTGCTCACGACACATGACGGGAAGAAGGCATATGTTCCAAATCCTGGAACTTAAGCCTGGAGGCCATGTAGGTTTTGGAGGCAATCAGAGGGGAAAGGTTATTGGCTCTGGAACAGTAGGTAATGGAAATCTTTCCTCTATTAGTAATGTTTTATTAGTTGATGGATTAATGCATAACCTGTTATCCATAAGTCAATTAAGTGATAACGGTTATGATATAATCTTCAATCAAAATTCATGCAAAGCTGTTAGTCAGAAAGATGGGACTATCCTATTTAATGGAAAGAGGAAAAACAACATTTATAAAATCAAACTTTCTAAACTGAAAAGTCAGTATGTAAAATGTCTCTTGTCTGTTAACAACGAGCAATGGATCTGGCACAGAAGATTAGGACATGTTAGTATGAGAAGAATATCTCAGATCAACAAACTCAATCTGGTCAGAGGACTTCCTAACTTGAAGTTCAATTCAGATGCTCTGTGTGAAGCATGTCAGAAAGGCAAGTTTGCAAAACCTGCTTTCAAATCCAAAAACGTTGTTTCCACCTCTAAGCCATTAGAACTTCTGCACATTGACTTATTTGGACCAGTAAAAACTGCTTCAGTCAGTGGCAAGAAGTATGGGTTAGTAATCATAGATGACTATAGCAGATGGACATGGGTAAAGTTCTTAAGGCACAAGGACGAGTCACACTCTGTGTTTATTACCTTCTGCAACCAAGTTCAGAATGAAAAGGATCTTAGAATTGTCAAAGTTAGAAGTGATCATGGTGGAGAATTTGAAAATAAAGATTTTGAATTATTCTTTAATGAGAAAGGCATTCTGCATGATTTCTCTTGTCCTAGAACTCCCCAGCAAAATGGAGTTGTAGAACGAAAGAACAGAACATTGCAAGAAATAGCCAGAACCATGATCAACGAGACTAACATTGCTAAGATCTTTTGGGCAGAAGCAATAAACACAACGTGTTACATTCAGAATAGAATCTCCATAAGACCTATTCTGGAAAAGACTCCATATGAATTGTGGAAGAACAAAAAGCCCAACATTTCTTATTTTCACCCATTTGGATGTACATGTTTTATTTTAAACACAAAAAATTATTTGAACAAGTTTGACTCTAAAGCACAAAAGTGTATTATGTTAGGATACTCTGAACGCTCAAGAGGGTACATAGTATACAATACAGAAACACAGATTGTTGAAGAGTCAATCAGTGTTCGGTTTGATGATAAGCTTGACTCTCAAAAGTCAAAGTAGAATGAATTCCTTGCAGGTATGGAAGTTGAACTCACAGGTACTGAAGACAACTCAGAGGCTCTCAACAGAGACACTCCCTCAACATCAGTAAGAGTCACTGCAAGCAACCCATCACCTTATGTTGATCAACTCCAGAAAAGACCATCCAGAAGCAGCATTGATCACCTAGAAGAAACAATCTTAGGAAGGAAGGAAGATCCAATCAGAACAAGATCTACCTTCAGAAACTCTGAAGAATCCCTCATGGGACTGGTTTCTATGATTGAACCAACAACAATTGATGAAGCACTTATGGACAATGATTGGATTCTGGCAATGCAAGAGGAGCTAAATCAGTTCACAAGAAATGACGTATGGGATCTGGTTCCCAAACCAAAAGGATTCAACGTCATAGGTACAAAATGGGTGTTCAAAAACAAACTGAACGAACAAGGTGAAGTCATCAGAAACAAAGCACGGCTGGTAGCACAAGGTTATAATTAGCAAGAGGGGATATACTATCTTTGCTCCAGTCTCCATGTTAGAATCTATCAGACTTTTAATTTCATTTGCTGTTATAATTAGGGTATCCATACAATCTGAAGCAGAATGGCTTTATGTGACCAAACCTCCCACAATGATGACATCTCCATCTTTGGTACTTTTTCTTCATATTTCTCTGTTCCCGATGTTGAGTGCTATGTTGTGACATCTGCTTTGACATTTGATTATCAGGCCTAATCTTCTTGTCTGTACCAGTTTTCTTTGCTGCCACAAATCCTAGACCAGACTTGTTTCCCACATTTTGTCCAACCTGAAGGATTTCTTCCAATTTGTCAGTTCCATTTGTCAGCATCTTGACAGATTTGGTCATCTGGTCCAGTTTTGAGTTCAGCATTTGAACTTCCCCTTCTAGATGACTTATAGTTTCAATGTCTGCCCTTTTCTCAGCCTTCAACTTTATTATGAGTTTTGTTTGTTTCTCATATTGCTGACAGACTTCAGCACTTCTGATACATAATTTCTTATAGGTATCAGCCAGTTCTTCAAATGTCACTTCCTCATCACTAGTGTTACTGTCAGAGGTACAAATACCAGTTAGTGCAGTAACTAGTTTGGCAGATTCTTCTTCAGAATTACTTTCTGAATCACAGTCAGACCAAGTAACAGACATTCCTTTCTTTTGTTTCTTAAGAAAGGTAGGACATTCAGCTCGAATGTGCCCATATCCTTCACATCCATGGCATTGAATTCTGCTTTGATTTCCCTTCTCTTCAGACTTTGGTCTTCTGCTGGAGTCATAAGATCTGTTAATGTCAGAAGGAATGTTCTTAACATTTGACCTTGACTTTGGATCCATTCTCTTGATGAGTTTGTTGAATTGTCTTCCAAGCATGGCTATAGCTTCTGAAATATTTTCTTCTTCATCCTCCTTGTTTTCATCTTCAGTGTTGGATACAAGTGCTATGCTCTTGTTTTTCTTGTCAACATTGTCACTGATCCCCATCTCAAAGGTCTGAAGAGACCCAATGAGTTCATCCACCTTCAACTTGCTGATATCCTGGGCTTCCTCTATAGCAGTTACCTTCATTGCAAATCTTTTAGGCAAGGATCTGAGAATCTTTCTCACCAGTTTTTCTTCTGACATCTTTTCTCCTAATGCTCCTAAGGTGTTGGCAATTTCCAAGATGTTCATGTGAAACTCATGAATGGTTTCATCTTCCATCATCCTTAGGTTCTCAAATTTGGTAGTCAGCATTTGAAGCCTTGACATTTTTACTTTGGATGTGCCCTCATGGGTAGTTTTGAGAGTGTCCCAAAATTCCCTAGCCAGTTCACATTGATGTACTAGTCTGAATATGTTTCTATCAATTCCATTGAACAAGGCATTTAATGCTTTGGAATTACCCAGGGCTAACTCATCTTCTTCTTTGCTCCATTCTTCCTCAGGCTTCAGACTGATAGTCCCATCTTTCTCAGTTATGGTGGGATGGTTCCATCCTTTGTCAGCAGCTCTCCAAGCCTTTTTGTCCAGTGATTTTAAGAAGGCAATCATACGAGGTTTCCAGTAGTCATAATTTGATCCATCCAGAATGGGTGGTCTGTTTCCAAAAACTCCTTCTTTGTCCATAGCGCCAGAAAGTGATATCCCTAGATCTCACCCAGTAAGACAGGCAGGGTGCCTGCTCTGATGCCAATTGAAATTCTGGCAGCAGATACTCAATGTCACAGTGAATGTTATGACACCGTATCTGACTTTCTATAAGACAGTAAATCAAAAAGGCAGTAAAGAACACAGTCAATTGTTTACCCAGTTCAGTGTGAAACAACACCTACTCTGGGGGCTACCAAGCCAGGGAGGGAATTCACTATAGGAGATATTAATTCAGGAATAAACCAACCAGTTTATCTCCTTCACTTAAGACCTACCCAATGCAACTTCAATCTAAGTTCAACTTAAACCTGAGTTCCTACTCACTCCCCCTCAATCACAGCAGTGATACTAAACAATTGACTAATGAAATAATGAAGACACTCTTCAGAACATACACTTGATTATGCTTCATAACTTTTAATCAAGTAACACAAACACTCGTGCTTCAAAGCTTTGAGTGATACATAAACCTAACTTGACCTTGCTTCAAAGCTTTAATCAAGTGACACAAACACTCTTGCTTCAAAGCTTTGAGTGATACACAACCCTTACAATCAAAACCTACTCCAAGTCACTTATCACAATGATACTTGCTTGGATTACTGTAGTTAAAACTATACAGCCCCTAGTTGATCTTCTGTCAAAAAGTTGATTTTCCCAACAACCTTCCTGTTGAATATATATGCAGTTGTTTCTTCAGTTAGGGCTTCCACGAAAAGCTAGGGTTAATTAGGGTTAACCTTAAGACTTGGTCAGAAGACTTTATCAACCAGTTTAGGGTTGAGCTAGGTTAACCTAAAGACCACGTGAGATTCTGTTCTGGAATGTATGAACCAAATTCCTAAAAAATCTCAGAATTAACCAAACTGCATAACTGTTAGATCAGTACAGGATGTCTTAACATTGGTTATGACAACAGGAATCCTGTTTACTGATTTTGGTAGAAAGTAATAAATGTGATCATTGCAAAATGCTCAAATACACACTCATAAAGAGCAGCTACTGTATGCCATTCTTTTTCTGCATAAAGTACCTAATAACCCAGAATGTTATGACATCAGTCATGACATTCACACACCTGGTTTTACCAAAAATACATGCCAATAACTAAACACTTACAACACTTGTAGGTTCAATGCACCCCTAGTCCAAACGTCCTACCGTGCGCTACCAATCTCCAGCCAATGGATTCATCATCCATTCAATCCAATGTCCCACATGTCAAGGACCATGGTATACCCTCAGGTCAACGCCACATGGAATCAAGCGCTGACTGGGCTTGGATGGCTAATGGGCCTAGAGAATTCTAACAGACACCCCCATTCAGCATAACACAGGCCCAATTCTTCTCTTTTTTCTATTCTTTTTATTTTTAATTCTTTTAATTATTTCCTTAATTATTTTAATTAACATCAAAAATCATTTTTTATTTAATAAAAAAAACCATGAACACACCAAAAATATTTTTTCTTTCATAAAAAATATTTTTTCTTTAATTAATTAATTTAGTTTAATTAATTTAGGGCAATTTAATTCCTCTTTATAATTAAAAATAATTAGAAATTAGGGTTAATTTTGTACATAACCTAATTAATTCTTTTCTCAAAAATAACCTAAATATTTTCATCAATTAGATTTTTAGGGTTTTTAACCATTCTCGAATTTAATTCGCCGCACGCATTTTAATTCTTTTTATTATAATTGTAACTGCTCCAAGTTTGTAATAGTAATTAGGGTTTTAAATTCCGCATTTTTATTCTCAGTCAAGATAATTATGTAACTGCCAAAGCCTTGTAATAGCTAGGACCTTTAAACTTCCCGCACTTTTAATATCCAGAAACTATAAACTGTTAGATGCATGGTTAATAGGATTGTATGGAAAAAATGCTTGAAGATTAAAATGGTAGATAATCTAATTGTGCAAAGATAAATTAACTGAAAATTACACTCGCACATGCTCACTCCCAGGGTTTACTCCACTTCGGTTGCCTTCGGTAAAACAGTCATTAAGCATAAGAGATTTTAGTGGTTGCCCTCCTGTTTAAAAGATCAAATGTCCCATTTGAATGTTGCCTCAGAAAGATCTTAAGGCTCCAGGGTTACTACTAAAGTTTCCTACCCATTTCTTTAGTGACTGTACTTGTCCCTTTCGGACGTCCCTTACAAACTCCAACGACGGGGCTACCTACTCCTTAATAATAGGATAGCATTAAGGAAAATGAACAGTCTTTTTCGAGTAGGTAGATTAGTTACTAGGTACTTGCTCAAACAAACAAAAACTTTTTCACACCAAACACTTTTTCAAACAAAGTTTTCAAAAACAACTTCGTAACACTCTTGAGGACAGAAACAAGGGTTAAAATAAAGTAAAACAAAACTTTTCAAAACAAGCACACGCAAGCAGTTTTCAAAATGAGCAAGTACCTAAGAGCCCATGGAAAACCATGGATGGAAAGGGTGTTAACACCTTCCCTTTCTATAATCTACCCCCCGTACTCAGAAATATTCTCGAAAAAGGATTTTTCTGTTCTTTTTCCTTTTCCATGATTGGATGAAATAAAAGTCGGTGACGACTCTTGCTTACCGCGACATTTTGCGAACAAAAAATGCAAAACGCAAACCAGTAAAAACAGTCGGTTCTGCCACCGTATCACAGAACTGGCGACCCTGCTGGGGAAAATTAAGTGGGGTTTACCTTAGGATCTAGGTCATTTTTAAAAATTGCTTTCTTGTTTGTTTTGCTTGGGTTACTATAGATCCTACACCCGGATCTAGGGGCACTTATTAGGTAAACAACAACAGATCGTGGAGACTGTATGGCGTAGACCGATATGGTTTAAGCGACGGCTGTGTTGGTGTGGTTTTGTTGGTACCGGTATCCTTCATGGAGAAACGAGGAGAATACGGGGCCGCCGCATGGTGTCGTGAAGCACTAACGGACCTTAGAACCTTAATTGAACAAACTTATCCATTAGAAAGTAGTGAGATAGCCGGCCTTGGTGTAGAGCTGAGGATTGGTTGATACTCGATGCTACACTCATTGAGATCAGACTTTCGGGATATTTTGGCCACAAGAAAAGATTGCTTGAGCTGAGACAATGCCCGATAAAGGATGCTCAGTGATATTGAGATCCCTTAGAACCCGGTTACTTTTTAAGACAGGTTTGAAACCAACTAAACTTCAAGAGGGCATGACCTTTAAACTCATGCAGGCCTTAAACCTAAGGACTTGGTGTGATTTGTCTGTGTTTTCTATACTTGTGGTTTATCATGACATCATGCATCATAACATAGCATCTATTCTTATTTCAATAACCATTTCAAAGACCAAGGGAATTTATCTTTGTTCTGTTTTGCAGATCATGGATTCCATTTGTAGAAACACTATCCGAATCAGCTTTGTGAAGATACCTTCCCAACTAAAAGAGCTAGTATCAGGGGTTTCTGAAACTTCTGCGTTCACTAAGAGACATGGTCAACTTCTCAACCTGGTTACTTCAAACTTTGATGAAAAGATGATGAGTGTACTCTTTCAGTTCTTTGATCCCAAGCACCACTGCTTCACCTTTCCAGACTATCAGTTGGTGCCTACCTTGGAAGAATTCTCTCAGCTGTTGGATATACCCATTCTTGAACAGTTGCCCTTCACAGGTCTAGAGGAAGTTCCTAAGCCAGAAGTCATTGCCTCAGCTTTGCATCTGAAATGGGCCGACATGGAATCCAATTGGGAAACAAGAAGCGAAGTCAAGGGTTTTTTAGCTAAGTTTCTGATAGACAAGGCCTAGCTGTTTTGGGATGATATGGATTTTCAGGCTTTTGAGGAGGTTTTGGCTCTTCTAATATATGGGTTAGTCGTATTCCCTAATCCATAATCATTCATAGATGTGAATGCTATCAAGATATTCCTCTCCCTCAAACCTGTGCCTACCTTGCTCGGAGATATTTTGCACGTTCTCCATACTCGTACCATGAAGAGAAGAGGGGTTCTTATGTGTTGTATGGCATTGTTGTCGAGGTGGTTTATTTCTCACCTTCCTAAGCCTGTACTGAAGAATGAAGAAGTTTTGGGTTGGTCGCAAAGGATAATGTCACTCGCTCACATGGATATTCTATGGTGTTCCCGAGCTATGGAAAACACTGCTATTATTGACCGCTGCGGGGACTATTGTAATGTCACATTACTTGGCATCAGAGGGAGTATAACCTACAATTCTTGTTTGGCTCTGCGACAATTTGGTTACGCTCGAAGAGATGGTCCCCATGAGTTACTTATTTAGGGAATTGTATTCAATTATGAGGATGATGTTCAAGAGTATCGCTAGAGGTTCATACGAGCTTGGGGCATGGTAAACAAATCTGGAGCCAAGGCTTTGGGGCTAAAAGCTTCCATTATTATGGAACCTTACCTCCAATGGGTACGAGCTCGCGCCCAGAAGCTTATGATGCAATATGTGGCCGTTTTACCAGTGATTGTGGAACCCACTACTGAAGGGGGTATTCCTTACACGGTTCTCTATCCTTATATGCCCACTGATCTTGGGGAATTACAGAGGTCTTGGATTCAGTTGATGAAGGAGCGAGATACTTACAGAGATCAGTTCCATGCTCAGGAGAAGAAGGTTTTAGAGCTCATAAAGCAGCTCCATGAGGAAAAAGGACTCAATGATTATCTCGGCACAAAGAGGAAGCATCCATGGGAATGTTTTTGTCTTTTATAATTTTAGATTTGTTTTTAATTGTAACGCCTAAAAGGCATTCGAACTTTGCATTCAACTAATAAAATATTTGTTTATTTTGGGTTGCAAATTTAAATTTCCCAAAGTCTTTGAAATCATTGCATGCGCATCCCATTCATAACATTGCATGTACAGTTACCATTACAGGTTTCTCATCTTCTTCGCTGTTTATTTCAGCATAAATGTCTTCCGAACAAAGCATCAATGACCTTCAGGCACAGAACGCCCAGTTCCAACAAATGTTCATAAGTCTGGAAAAAGGGCAGGAGGATCTGAAAGCCCTCATCCTGAAAGAGAAAAATAAAAAGAAGAAGACAACTGGTATTCTGAATATGGGCAGAAGATTTGGAGAGCGGTTGAAGCGACAAGTCGATCTGACCTCTTCATCTAAGGAGGGGGAGAATCAAGAAGAAGAGAAGGACCCCAGTTCTGCAGTTTCTGACAACGATACCGACTACAATAATGAGCAATATCCTCCCGCTAAGGATAAATACAAGTAGTTGGAAGATTGTTTGAGTGTGTTGTACCCCAAAATTTTCCCTCTCATTTTACTCAACAAATGTCAAGTGAGGTCCCCAATTTGTTCAAGGTTGCCCAAGAGTTAACCAGACAAACTCTCTCTTAAGGCAGTATACCTCAAATTAGGGTTTCCATCTTCATCAAGATGTGTGAACCACAAAGGACTCAAATGCTCACCATTATCCTAATATTTTCTCAAGATCATCCATGTCAAGTTTCAAGCCTTGCAGAAGAAGTTTGCTCAGTCAATTGCTCAAATGCCTAAAAATCAATTGTACTAGGTCAAAAGTCAATTGTGGCCCATATACAGTCAAACTTTAAGATTTTTGGTCAACATCCTCATTTTGAAGTATTATCCATCATTTGATCAAGGGTTGATCATGATTCCTCAAGGATTGCTCACAATTCACCAAAACCCAAAATTTGCCAAATTAGGGTTTTATAGGAAAAGTCAACTCAACTTTGACCAAGCATAACTTTCTCATACTTTATCAGAAATGACCCATCCAAAGCTCATTTTGAATATGATGCAATTCCCTAAAATTCATCTTCATCTCCCAAGTCCAGAATATCCACTCACAAAACGATATGAATTTTGACATTATAGGTCCTTTTGAAAAGTTAACAAAACACCTTTTGGGTAAAAGCTTCATACATGAACATGTAAGACTCAATTGAGTTGATACCAAACGGGTTGTTTAGAGGACATCCTAAGATTTCTAAAAAGTCCAAGAACACCTCTCTAGGGTCAAAATTGAGAGAGTTATGCATTCTCCAAGTTGACAATTTTGGCAAAATTGCCAAAAGTCAAATGTGCTCAAATTTGCATTTTTTGCTAAATAGACCCAACTTTTTATGCTTCAACCTCAATTATAATGTGGTCCACGACTCAAATGTTCACTCACCCATGATGTTCTTAATTTTTCAATTTATTTTGATTTTTAATTAATTAAAAAGTGAATTAAATCAAATAAATGATGAAAATTAACAAAGATATGATTTGATTTGTTTTTTTGACAGATTGGCAATCAAGATATGCTGAGTTAACAAGATCAAATCGAATTAAGGTCAATTGGTACAAGAAAGGCATGGTTTAGCTCAAAATAGAAACATATCATATAGCTTGCAAATCAAATCAAATCTTGGATAAATGCAAAGATTTAGTCCAAGTTTGTTAACCTAATTCACTCTAGGTTATATAATGAACAATTCCATATCAAAATACAAGGGTTAGAGTCGTGAAAAAAGGAAGAGCAAAGTCACAAAATTCAAAGAAAAGTGTGAATTGGTTTTCACTCCACAGGCCATCTCAAGCCATCCTAGCTATCTCAATCCATTGCTGGACGTCCCAGGAAGTTGTCCCAATCGTTTGCAAGGCCTGAAACACCCAGAAACGCGCGCTACACCTCACACGGCTTGACATGATTTTCCAATTCGATTATCATAATTCTTGCATCATTAGCACTTTTGATTGTTATATTCGTATTTGTCATCATGTTTGCAAGCTAACCATGTCATTTAATTGTGTTTTTGAAGCCTGTACACGATGTTGCCATTGCTAGGGTTTCTGTGTTGTTTTTAGGGTCTTTTTGTACAGGAACAATTGGGCCTTGAATCAGGTACCATGATGCTCGTAAGGATGAGACGAGTTGATTGGTACCATTACCTTTCATTTACCTTGCGTGTACATTATTTTTGAAATATGCAGGGTTATACCTACAATGGGTGTCTGTAGGTAAAAGTCCATTCGTCTAAAACGACGGAGAAGGGAAGAAGATGATGCGTGTCAAAGCGTGATTAATCCATTCAAATTTCACGCGTTTTGGCTGGCAGAATATTTGACTTGGCTTTTGGTTTTATTTGTTTATTATGCTTACAAGTTAACAATCTAGCGCAGATGGTTGGAAGGAATGCCTTTGATGCACACGTCCTGGGTTCGATCCCAGGCGTGTGCATTTTATTATTTTCTTGGTTATTTCAGGCGAATCCAATGCAATACATCATCGCACGCCTTCCATACACCCTTAACGCCTGGCCACTGAATGCCCAACTAGTCAGATCCAACGTGACAGCAATGAAGGTTCATGGTATTCCTAAAAGTCAACGATGCACCAGATCCAGCGCTGACCAGGCCTGGAGCTTAATGGGCCAAAGATTTTTAGTTCCACACCCCCCAGCATTGCTATTCAAACATGCCCATTCTAAATTTATTTATCTTATTTTATTATTTTTTCTTTATTCCTCTCAATTTACTAATTTATATTTTAAAAATCATTTTTTTCATAAAATCATAAAATCAAGAATTCACAAATTTAGAATTTTTTTTATTATTATCAAATTTAATTCTTAATTAATTAGCTTAATTTAGTTTAGGGTAACTTTAACTTATTTTTACAATTAAAATCAACTAGAAAAATTAGGTTTAATTCTTGATTTAATTGTTTTCTTTTTCCAAATAAAATAAAAATACAAAAATAGGGTATTTAGAATTAATTGCTTTTCATTGATTTATTTATTTTCCTAAATTAACATTAATTAGAACTTAGGATTTTCTTTGCAATTTAATTATTCCTTATTTTCTCAAATAACAAAACATGACAAAAAAACATTTTTTTTCTTTAATCAATCGCAAGTAGGATTAGTCAAAGGGTCAAAACCCTAATCGCCTCACATTTAACTTACCGCGCACATTTAATTCTTTTATTATTTTTGTAACTGTTTTGAGGATGTAATCGTTTTAACTAGGGATTTTACTTATCGCTTTGCCCTGATTTTTTGGTTATGTAATTAATCCCTGTGATACGGTGGGAGATCTGACTTGAAGATTTTGAGTTTGTGTTCACAAATGTTTCGGTTTAGCAAGAGTCGCCACCGAATTTTTATTTTATCCAAAGGAAAGGTCAAAAAGCACAGGAAAGACCTTTGAGATGTTTTCTTGGGTTCGGGGAGTAGATTATGAAAAGGGAAGGTGCTAGCACCCTTTTCATCCATGGTTTTCCATGGGCTCTTAGTTACTTGTTTAGATCACTTGATTTTGCTTTTCAATTTCTTTGTGTGTGGTTTTTGAAAATGCTTTTGAAAAAGAGGCCATCATTGTGGCAACCTTTGTAATGATTCTTATTTGAATGTATACAAGGGTGTATTTGTCTTTTGAAAAGATTTTTCAATGTTTGAAAGTTTGATTTAGGAAATGTTTTGAAATTATGTTGTGAAGTGTGTTTGAAAATAACAAGGATGTTTTTGTAAGCTTTGATCAAGTAACTAAGAGTTGTCTACCCTATTTTACTCAAAGATCTTTCCTATACGTTTTTAACCCTTTTGACAGTGTTGTTTTACCATTTCATTTGGTAGACAACCTTATGTTTGGATTTTAAACGGGATAGGCGCATGTCATCGTATTGACCATGATAGCAATTGTGCTAAGTATCTTTAGCAATTCTTGAGGGACTAGATCATTTTATTTAGGCAACCAAGATAGTGTCATCGAGGGACTATGATCTTTTGTTTTGTTTTGTTTTGCCAAGATAACTAGCATGCATACCATGGCCATTTGTTTAGGCAACCAAGTGGAGATACCTTAAGGGTGTTTGTGTGCAAGTGTGTTTTATTGCATGCATGATTTTATATTGAATTAGGATTTTCTATTTCATTGATTTTATCTTTCCATACATATCCTAATTACTAGCATTTACCTTTGAAAGCAATAAAAATGCGGAAATGTAAAATCCTACACTATTACAATATTTAGGGGGTGGGGGATACACACTTGTACATGGGGGGTGGTTCAACGAGAAAAATAGATAAGAAAAGAAAATAACAAGGGGAAGAAAAAGAGAAAGAGAGAGAGGGCTAGCGCGCTGCTGAGAGGAAGTCAGAAGTTCTGACCCAGGCCTGTTGCAGGATATCAACCTGTTAGTGAAAATGTATGGATCAGAACTTCTGACTCTGGTGCCCTACAAAACAGAAACCTGTTAGTGGGAAGGTCAGAAGTTCTGAACCCCATGCGCTGCAAGACAAAAGTTTGTTAGTGGGGAAGTCAGAAGTTCTGACCCTGCTGGAAACACAATAATTTTCAGAAGTCCTGATATTATTGGTAGCAAAACAGACCTCAGAAGTGCTGGCGTCAAAGTTAGAGCTTGGTTTCCCCCCTGTGCTAGCCAGAACATCTGTAATTTTAATATTTTTCCACAAAACAGAAGGCATGCCTAGGACAGTCTCAGCAAGTGTCAAAGTGTTTCAGAAGACAGAACCAAAAGGGTCACAAGAAGGTTCTAAACTGATTCACTTCCTACTTAAGAATTCAGAGGCATGAAAATCCTCAGAACACGTACAACAGTAACATGATATCTACATTGTGTTTAAAAGATAAATTAACTGAAAATTACACTCGCACATGCTCACTCCTAGGGTTTACTCCACTTTGGTTGCCTTCGGTAAAACAGTCATTAAGCATAGGAGATTTTAGTGGTTGCCCTCATGTTTAAAAGATCAAATGTCTCATTCGAATGTTGCCTCGGAAATGTTGCCTCGGAAAGATATTAAGGCTCTAGGGTTACTACTAAAGTTTCGTACCCATTTATTTAGTGACTGTACTTGTCCCTTTCGAACGTCCCATACAAACTCCAAGGACGGGGCTACCTACTCCTTAATAATAGGATAGCGTTGTCTAAAGGAAAACAAACAGTCTTTTTCGAGTAGGTAGATTAGTTCCTACGCACTTGCTCAAACAAACAAAAACTTTTTCACACCAAACACTTTTTCAAACAAAGTTTTCAAAAACAACTTCGTAACACTCTTGAGGACAAAAACAAGGGTTAAAATGAATTAAAACAAAACTTTTCAAAACAAGCACACACAAGCAGTTTTTAAAATGAGCAAGTACCTAACAGCCCATGGAAAACCATGGAGGAAAGGGTGCTAACACCTTCCCTTTCTATTATCTACCCCCCGTACTCAGAAATATTCTCGAAAAAGGTTTTTTCTATTCTTTATCCTTTTCCATGATTGGATGAAATAAAAGTCGGTGGCGACTCTTGCTTACCGCTACATTTTGCGAACAAAAAACGTAAAATGCAAACCAGTAAAAACAGTCGGTTCTGCCACCGTATCACATTTGGAAATAAGAACAATCCATAAGCTAGCAAAGAAAATATAGCCTCAAAAGCAGTGGTACACTTCATCTTGACGAAGTGACGAGCTTTTTCCAATAGAAATTGAGCAGGTAAACCCCTGATTCCTCCTTTGGTAGTCATGTTAGCCTCAATCTCAGACTTCCTCAAGTGAGTTAGAATGGAAATCTCATGAGCTTTGGGATCTTCCTCTAAGCCAGTGAAAGGAACACAATCAGTAATAGGTAAACCAAGTAAGTAAGAATACTCCTCCAATGTGGGCATCAACTGATAATCAGGAAAAGTAGAACACAGGCACAATGGATCATAGAACTGGACAAATGTATAAAGAATACCATCCTTCATCTTGAGCTTCATAAGAGGGACAATGGCTCCATACTTCTTCTGGAAATCTGTAGAACTTTCAATCTCGGGAATCAAACTCATCAATTCCTCTATCTTAAGATCCTTGAAACTGTACTTCTGAGTCTTTCTCCTTCAAAAATCCATGGTTAAAAAGTACCTGAGATATTTGCAAAAGTAAAACTTAAGTTCCTTGAATCAGTTGTTTAAAGAATGCTCATGGATACATGAATGCATGATGCAACAATCATACACAAGATCACACACACAAGGGGCTTCATAGGTTCGACGTCATGAGCATGAAGTCAAAGGTACTACCAATAAGGTAATGACTAATGGTTTATCACCTGCTGAACAAGGTTCTAAACAATTCCCAGAGTCTACATTCTTTTTTCGGATATTACTAACGTCCCGATTAGCTCAGTAATTAGCAATATTCTCAAGAAAAACTCGTCTGAGTGTAGCATCACAGGAGAACCACTTACGAATTTCTCTGTCATAGTATCCACACTACACCTAAAAGGCCAAGATGGATTAAGGGTTCTACGGTCCTCAGCTTCTTAGGATCCCAGGACGAAAGCAGCACGTCTTCCCAATTGCTCGATAAACAAATACTACAGTCAAAGGGGCCTCCATTGAGTGGGGTATCTCATGTCTTCTTTTTTGGGATTCCTCCCTCAAAGTTAACATGATTATACCACCCGTCCAATCTTAAGTTTGCCCAAGTCTGGGTAGAGGAATTATGAGAAATCACCAAGCACCCAGGAAAAAAAATCCATACATACATATATATATATATATATATATATATATATATATATATATATATATATATATATATATATATATACAACATATATAGCACATACACGAGTAAACAAAGATAGGCTCAACCCACTTAGATATGATTCCCCAACAGAGTCGCCATTTTTCTGTAGCAGTAGAAATATGGAGACTAAGCCATTGGATTCACTTACCTCGCACAGATCAAATAAAAATCGCCACCACACTTTATTACTTCTAAAGAAAATGGGAAAAGATCTAGTAAACTTAAAAAAGAGGGAGAGAGAATCTAGGTACAAGAGTTGGTTATGGAAAGGGAAGTTATCAAAACCCTAAACATCTACAGTACTCCGCCAAAACCTCTTTTGAAATTTTTGTATTTTGGCTATAAAAGGTGTATACAAAAATATATGGTGATGATGATAAAATAAATATTTTTTACAATTTTTGCACTCGTCGTGGTTGCAAGCCTTTAGTGCCTATGTACCACCCTCCGTGCAATAGGGAATTAGGGTACTCGTAGTTCACTTCAAAAATTTTTAAAACACATGTGTGTTGGTTAATTTTAAGAGAAGAGACATTATCGCCATATCCAAATGGAAGAAATACTTACTACCTGAAATTCCTGGTATGTCACAGACTCAGGATGTCTAATGAAATGTTAAGACATCTGATCTGACATTAAGCGCTGTACAGGTAGAATAGGCTGTACGCAGGTTCTGATTTACTGAAGTTCAGAACAGTTAAGGTTAATCATATACATTGATGTCATGAGGAATGCTGTGACATCAAACAAATAACCAATGCAGAAAGTAAATAACACACAGAATTGTTCACCCAGTTCGGTTCAACCAACCTACATCTGGAGGCTTCCAAGCCAGGGATAAAGTTCACTATTAGTAGTATCAATTCAAAGACCCTACAGCCAACACACCCGTTGACAGCCTTCTCACTTAATCACTACCCAATGACACTTTTACCTAAGATCCAATCTTAGATATGAGACCCCTCTCACTCCCCCTCAATCACCGCAGTGATAACTTTCTACAGTACATAAACTGTTCAGAAGATACACTTCCATTACACATCTTGATCATGCTTAAAAGCTTCAATCAAGTACAATGCATACATCCTCTAACCTACAGGTTTCAAGGAGTATGGTGACCATCCCACAGCCCGGGTGGTTCACAACAAAACTAGCCCTAAATGATTACATCTTGTCAATACCCGACCTACTCAAATTAGGTTACAATACTTCTATTTATAACACTTTTTACCCAACTAGATTTGGGCCTTCATATGACAGCAATGCAACTTTAACGACCTGCATAAAGTAAGCAGAAAACTTCTGCTGTAAGTTAGGTCTTCAATCGAGCTTTTCTCCTTATCCTTAGCTTCTGATTGAATCTTCTAGGGCTCCACATATGCCTTCAATTTTCGCTACTTGTTATGCATTCTATTTGGCAGAATATTCTGCATAACTTCAGGAACAGAACTGCATCAGACTTGACAGTTCAGTAGCTTGATGTCTGGTATGATGTTATGACATCTCTTGAGACATGTTGTTCCAGATGTTGATTTAAATCAACACAACATGTTTAGGCATTTACAATAGGATTTTCAGGCTGTTCTTATTGTACATTACATTACATTATTGTTGTTACTATTTGTTTTACAAGAAATGAGCCAATCCTAAACGAAGGCACTTACAATCTCCCCCTTTGGCAAATTTTGGCTAAAACAAATACAACAATAAAAAAAAATAAAAGTGTTCAGGATTACACACAGAAGGATGTCTTGACATCTTTGGTTGTAACCACACTAACCATCCAGGACCTCTTGAAGCACAGGAGGAAGAGGATGCACCTCATTCCCTTTTAGACCACGAACCATTTCTTGTCACTGGTGGTGGAAAAAGAGGACCGTGGGAGATAAACTATCCTTTCAGAGGCATCAGAGAACCTTTAAGGAGTGACCAGAATATCTCCCTTGTAACTCAGAACACAGGTCACAACTGTGTTCATAACTCAAATCACAAGTCACAAAGAAATTCACGCCATTTGAATTTCTGCTGAATTTGTGACAAGTTTTTGTGATCAAAATTTTGAGTAGCTGCTGCAACAAGGACAATGTCAAACCGTAACAGTACTCCTTTACTCCTTTCTCCCCCTTTTTGGCCAAAAATTGACAAAGAAAGCCCTCACAAAACCAGATCCAAGAACAGTTTTCCCAGATCCGTACAAACCCCATGATGGTTGTGAGAGAAAAGAATGTGTGACAGGAGGTTATATAAGGAGATAACAGGTTCAAGAAGATGGTAATATAAAATCTTGGTCAAGGATACCTGTTAAAGTTGTTGCATATTTCAGATTGATTGTGCATGAAATTTAGACGCATTTGTTTGTTTCTGCCAAAAGGACCAGTCCTGATACATGCATAAGTTTAGGTCAAAGCAATTCCTGAATAAAATCAGCCTTTGACCGACTTTTAAGGTTGAAGATTCTTTTGGGAAACAGAATACCAAATATAGCTCCTGAATAGCTACAATTACGTGGTGAAGTTATTTTCCACGTATTCTTCTTGATTTCCCCAAGGTTGTAATGTCGTTGGTAATGTCATGACATTTACTTAGACATTCTTCAACAACAGCAGCCTTCTTTTTACTTCTCTCAGTTAGGCACAGAGAAGGACACTTTAAACAGCTAGTAGCAAGAGACTAGTAGCATTAAGCATGGCCATCAATCATGCTTTCTTAAGTGTTGCTGAGATCCACCACAATTACTTTCTACCTTCTTCCAGACAGCAAAATAAGGAAGGAGGGAATAAACCAGATGACTCCAAAATGCTTCACAAGACATCACAGATTAGTTCTAATACACAAAATTTAGATGCCACGTCAATTTCTTGTAGTAAAAGGACCCCTTGAACATATGCTGAATATATCAGATTTCTTAATCTGATTTACTTCTTCTGATCTTCCATTCACTAGTAGTTGCTAGAGCTAGTGAAGTCTTTACCACAAAAGCATTTCTGATTTGCCAGACCAAGTTGTTATTGATAAGATCTGAATCTTCCAAATTGCTCCAAAAGTATCAAAACTGCCACTTATGAGATTTTTAAGAATCTCTGAGATTTTCTTCCTAAACCCAGACAGATAACAAGAGCAATTCTTCAATCTCCTGATGTTGAGACATTATTCATGACTTCACTTAGAAGTTCACAATGTCATATTATCAGAACACATAAACATCAGCATACCACCGTCCTCTTCTGACTTCTGATCTTCAGATTAAGTCCAACAATACACATACAAAGTCTCCCTTCAATGTATATTGTAATTGGGGAAAGTGCAGCACTCAGTGACTCCCCTTGTTAAGGCCAATCAAAACCGTAGCGTGGAAACCAGTAGCACTAGCTCTGAGGTGGTAACTTCAAGCACCCTGAACTAGTCTTAGAATAGTAAGGACATCTCTGATTCATTCCCTTGCACTTCCACACTTATCATGACTCTCTGGATGGCTGAGAAATCATGTAGCCATAGTCTGAAACCAACCTCCAACCTTCTTAGTGTGCTTACAAGCTTTACTAAGATTCAGACTTTCTAGAAGGATTATCCTTTGATCATGTCATCCTTCTGTATAATATATTTACTAGTAGTTGCTAATACTAGTAAATTCTTCAGACCACAACAGTAGTTATGCATTGTTAAGCATACTACTTTTAAACACAAGTAGAATCTACTTATTCCAAACCAACAATAGAACTACCACTTCTGAATGAGGCAATAGAATATTAAGATTCACAGTCCCAAGTCTCTGCCACAGACTTCTAACAATAATGATGTTACATCATGAACCTATCTGCTTGGGTTCTGAAGTTAACATCCAGGGGATTGATGCCCTTTTATATTCCCCATAAGAAAGGTATGATCTTCATCTTCAGCAATAATTACTCACCAGAATACTCTTACCAAGTTCTGAGAAATAGGTTCAGAATACAGCCTTGCATGCATATTATACAAACACTTAGTCTCCCATCAAAGTGCTTATATATATATATCTTTATGCAAGATCCTAATGGATACTTAGTCTCCCGTCAAAGTATTCATTATTAGTTAGATTATGCCATCTTCTCAAGGTAGGATAATTATTCTAACAATCTTCTGCTCCATGCATGAAGAACCAACTGGTCCTTACAAGCTTCCTTTGCTGAAGAGACCCTTCGTTTGAGATGATGTTGCAACATCAGATCTGACATTGATCTCAACCATATGAGCCTGGCTTATACTATGGCTTTGGATGAACATCCATAGCAATCAAAGCACACTTTTCTTACATCCTTTATGATCAGACCCACAACAACCACATAACCATGCAGCAACTAGCATGTATCACCTTCACCTTGTCTGCTGACCCTTGAACAGTACAAAGAAGTTAATTGTACCATACTCCTGTAGACAAGAGCAGACCAAGTTGTTCACAGAAATGAACTTCAAGTAACAAGAGGATCTTCTCAGGAACCCATGATATTTTGAAGATAACTCCTCCTTGCTACATACAACTAACAAGTTCATCCTAGGTGATGGGGATGACTTGTCAAAGTGCAGATATCCACCATTTGACTTTGGTCCAGGATGTCAAGACATTTTGTATGACATGTCTTCCAAGATCTTCAGGTTAAGGACTCCCCCTGAAGCTCAGCTCAGATCTTTGTAGAGAATTAAGTGAATTCTCCTTCACATGCTGCAGTTTATGTGATTGGTAGACATAACCTGTTCTATTCCTATCCTCCTTGGAAATCACTAAGATCATGAGAAATAAACTCAAGCATCTTATAGAACAAGGTAAGATGAACTCCCTTTCACATCAGCTTGATCATACTACTCCCTCTGAACAAAATGTTATCCAACTTCCCTCTTTATGGATACAGTGTTGAGCTCTTTACTTTAGACACATAGTAAGTACTCTTTATTTGGAATTTGCCACAGGTTTCAAATTAAGAGTCCTTAGTTTGCTTGCTGTACAAGTTTCAGGTTGCCACATTCTGTAACTTGTACTAGAAGAAACTTCATTATCAATCATGAGGATGTTCACTAAATCTGGAACTTATCTGTCTTTCCTCAACAACTGATGTCTTCAACAGTTGTGATGTTGTACATCCTTTATCATCACAAGCTTTAGAACTTTTGATTCTGATTTCCACATATTTATCACATAAAGATTCTGCTTCCATCATTTATTCAGTTAGAATTATCTAATCACACTAGAGGATCCTGACTGATTACTTCTTCATGCTTGCTAAGCATATTTACTTGGCTGAAGACACAGAAATGATGTTTCATCATCCATCACATGAGGGGAAACCTGGAAATCACAGCTTTAAAGTCCTTTTAAGTGCATTTAGCTCAGCACATATACTCCCTTAAACTCACAACTGGAGTAGATGACCTGTTGATCGTGTCCTGATCAATTATTTCAAAACAGATGTCTCCTCTTCCAGATCAGGAGTAGGTTCCAAACATATGTACTCACATTACATGTGTTTAGCACCCAGAACATCTGTTCTTCAACTGGCAGTTGCATGATGTTCTAACATCCTTAAGAACATCAGTTCCATCTCCTTGGAACACATCATCCTTGATAATCTTCAAGGTCTTCAAGCAGCTTGCAGATGTATATGAGAATCATTGATCAATTGATACTCATCAACACTAATAATAAAAGCCTTTATGAGTGGACTTGAGGAAAATTCTGTTGAAAATAATAATCCTAGAGTTCTTCTTTCACTTTAGGGGTTGTATCAGAAGCTATGCAGCGGAATAGCAGTACTTCACCAGAACTTACACAGTGCTTACTCCATATAGCAAGCATGACACATAAGGATTGAAAATAAATCAATCTTACAAGTTGTTTGCTTCTTCACCAAGCAACTTTCTAAACCCAACTCTACAGCCTTGTTAAAAGAAGGCTTTATAAACACATATGATGCCTTATCAATATCTTCACTCCCGCATGAAGGTTTTGATAATATTCTTCTCTGTGCTGAATACAGGTTGAACAATGCACTCCAAAATCTTCACTCCCGCATGAGGTCTTTGAATTTGTTCAAACACTTTCATCTTCCTTCAACATAGCTGATCTAGTTTCTCCCAAATTGGTCCATCCTCCACTCCTAGGGACCAAACAATATGAACACTACTGGTTCAAACAATATTCTACCTTGTACACAACCGGAAAGTATCCCCCATGGATCTCATCCAGAGACAGACAGGATGCCTGCTCTGATACCAAATGAAATTCCTGGTATGTCACAGACTCAGGATGTCTAATGAAATGTTAAGACATCTGATCTGACATTAAGCGTTGTACAGGTAGAATAGGCTGTACGCAGGTTCTAATTTACTGAAGTTTAGAACAGTTAAGGTTAATCATATACATTGATGTCATGAGGAATGCTGTGACATCAAACAAATAACCAATGCAGAAAGTAAATAACACACAGAATTGTTCACCCAGTTCGGTTCAACCAACCTACATCTGGAGGCTTCCAAGCCAGGGATAAAGTTCACTATTAGTAGTATCAATTCAAAGACCCTACAACCAACACACCCGTTGACAGCCTTCTCACTTAATCACTACCCAATGACACTTTTACCTAAGATCCAATCTTAGATATGAGACCCCGCTCACTCCCCCTCAATCACCGCAGTGATAACTTTCTACAGTACATAAACTGTTCAGAAGATACACTTCCATTACACATCTTGATCATGCTTAAAAGCTTCAATCAAGTACAATGCATACATCCTCTAACCTACAGGTTTCAAGGAGTATGGTGACCATCCCACAGCCCGGGTGGTTCACAACAAAACTAGCCCTAAATGATTACATCTTGTCAATACCCGACCTACTCAAATTAGGTTACAATACTTCTATTTATAACACTTTTTACCCAACTGGATTTGGGCCTTCATATGACAGCAATGCAGCTTTAACGACCTGCATAAAGTAAGCAGAAAACTTCTGCTGTAAGTTAGGTCTTCAATCGAGCTTTTCTCCTTATCCTTAGCTTCTGATTGAATCTTCTAGGGCTCCACATATGCCTTCAATTTTCGCTACTTGTTATGCATTCTATTTGGCAGAATATTCTGCATAACTTCAGGAACAGAACTGCATCAGACTTGACAGTTCAGTAGCTTGATGTCTGGTATGATGTTATGACATCTCTTGAGACATGTTGTTCCAGATGTTGATTTAAATCAACACAACATGTTTAGGCATTTACAATAGGATTTTCAGGCTGTTCTTATTGTACATTACATTACATTATTGTTGTTACTATTTGTTTTACAAGAAATGAGCCAATCCTAAACGAAGGCACTTACACTACCCACAATTATGAGAAAGGAGAATTTGCATCATCCCAAAGTGAAGGATATAACCTGGATTTTAAAATCAACAAAGCCTCACTCAACATCCAAGTGGAAAACATCTCACTTTACTACATATGTAGAAGTATAGTAGCTCGCACCACTACAAGAATCGACAAGGGTCTAAAATTTTGAAAAAATTTAAAGTAAAAAGCCAAAGTGGCAAAATGGTTTGGATCAGGTTAATTGACTTTTAGTCTTTAAAAAAAATGTCAAAGTATGGTTAAGTTGATTTAAGAAAAGATTTTGAAATTGCATGGACCTAAATCCAAGTTTATTATGAAAGTCGTTCGAGTTAGAAAACAGGAAGATTTTTGAAAAGGAGGGAGAAGATTTTTGAAATTAAAGAAGATAGGAGGAGATGAAGGGACTATCCTAAAGCATGAGATAAAAGCTAAGGAAAAGAACGATCTAACCAACAAGAAGCCAACACTTTACATAAGAGGTCAATGTAGAATTCCCATCCTTTGGATTGAAACCAAGTAAGCAAAAATACTAAACCTCTAAGGAATACCAAGCTTCAGATGAATTAAGTCTTCATAAAAATTGGACAGAGTAACGGCTGTATACAGAGATGTTCTCAATCACAGAAAAAGCACATAATCAGAATAACTGCACACAAATAAAATCAACCCAATGCCTTGGATTAAACCCCAAGAACTTCAAACAAAGTAACAATAGAGTCACAAGGTCCAAAAGAATCAAGGCTTCTAATCCTAAGTCCGAGAGATCCACAACTCCATAATGCCAAGGATAGTAACCAAATAGTCCAAGTAACCTTAAAATCTTTTAATGTTCAAGTTGATTATTAAGTGTTTTTATAAAAGAAATAAAAGCTCAGATGAGCAAAAATAAAATGACATAGAGATAAATTCTCAAGTGAGCAAAGATAAAAATTACATGGAATGTAAATGCTAAAATAAATGGTATATGAAAGTAAAGGCATAAAATAAAGGCATAAAGTAAAGTCAAATGTTAGTGAATTAGAAGTTAGAGGTTAGTTGAATGACCATGTTGAAGCTTACATTTGAGAATTCATTAGAAGATTGATAAAATCAAAGCTTCTCAACAACAAGTCTCATTTTCTTTTTTTCAAGTATATCATTCATTTCAAATACTCAAAGTGACCATATATGATCAATGATGTTCAAATGATTCACTTAGACCAGAGTTCATGAAGTTCATTAGAGGATTTATAAGATCAAAGCCTCCTAACAATGAACTTTAAAGTTATTGGATTAAAGGCCTCAAATTAAATATTATTGGGTTCCAAACATAGGTTTGGACCATAAATGATCATTTCTTGAATCAGGACAAATTTAGCGCTATGTTAAGCAATCGTAAATGGACTTATGTAGAAGTCACACCTATTTTGAGGTCGGTCAGTAGAAATCTATGTACCAACATGTTAGAGAAATGATATGTTGATCATTCTTTAAAAACATGTGGCACAAGTAAAAATAAGAAAGGGATAAGATGAAGAGGGAGGGGATGTATCAGATGCAATTAAGGTTTCAAATATCATCAACATCATTCATATATTTTAATGGATTTGGTTTTTCAACATATCAACACCCAAGATCCAATAAGGTTGAGGAACTTGTCCAAAAATAATACTCAAATCAGGACCAAACAAAAATAATAAAATATATTTAATAAAACAATATTTAAATTATTAATAGAAGGGAAATAATTGCTAAAATACACAAAATGTATTAAAAAACCAAATAAAAATTCAAAAAAAATATCCAAAGTCAAACATGAGTCAACAAGTGTTGACAAAATATTTCAGAATTTTTTAAAGTCATAAATTATTTTTAGAATTTAAAGAAATAAGCAAAATAAACCAAAATTTGTGAAAAATAGTAAAACCAAAAATAAAAATAAAATGAAGTCACCAATATTTGTCAAAAGGTCATTGGATCCTTCCATATTTTTTTGAGAATTTAAAAATTAAGAAAAGTATTTTTAAAAAATTAAAACAAGTCAAATAAAGTGAAAAATCATAAAAAATATCAAATCACAAAATAAAATTGTGAAAAAAAAATCAGAAAGAGAAAAATCAAAAGTGGTTTTGATAATTTTTTTCAGAATTTTAGAAGTTGAAATGAATTTTTTATGAATTTTTGAAGTTTAAATTAATTAAAATATAAAATTAGAAAATAAAAATAAAGCCAAAATAATGTGGACCATCTAATCAATGTCAAAACGCGTTAGTAATTAAATCCAAGGGATCTGACGTGCTGTGCATATCATGGTCATTAGTGAACAACACACATGATCCTTTATTTTAAAAACAGATAAAACAAGCCACGCGTGGGGCTTTGATTGGTTGAAGACGTCCATGTCATCGTCTTCAACCTTCAGATCATTGACAAAGTCAACAAAAACACGCGATTTATAGATCTCTTGAACGGAAAAATTAGAGGTTCATTTCGGTGTCATTCGCTTTGTCTCATCAAGACGAAGACAACTGTACCCTCACAAAAAATTCATTTAACTTGTAGCTCAATTGATATAAGAAAAACCATTGAGTTTTTGAAAAATTTTGAAATCGAAAACAGATGTATCAAATGCATTAATTAAGAAAAATTAAACCATAAACAAGTATCAATGAACATCATAGACCATTCAAGTAATTTGAGTAGAAGAATTGATGCCTTAAGCTACCTGAACGAAGTATTAAGAAATCACTCTGAAACTTGACTTGGCTTGCGCGATTTAGAACACCTCAACAATAAGTAACCTTCCATTCAAAATTAACCTTAGATCCCTGAAGTTAGCTTGTTAAGGAACCTTTAAATAGAATCATGGTTTTGGAATCAATCAAAAATCTCAAAAAATGAGCAAGATATAGTCCTTGGAAGTCAACTAACCCTAGCTCAGAGAGTGTTAAAATAACTTGAAACCCCTTTCACCTTTTGATGATTTTTCTTACACAAATGGATCTTGTCATATGAAGAGAGGTTGTTGTAGATGATGATAATAGTCCATAGAAAAAATAAAATACTCAAAATGTTGAAAATTGATAGAATTATACACTTATGATCACTGAATCAAGCACTTGCTCCATTAGGTCAAACTTATTGAATCAAAATTGAATTTTTTTCCGAACTTTCTTGACAAAATAAACATGATGGATCATAATAGGCCTTGAGATGATTATGTCTTGAATAATACTCAAATATGGAGCAAAAGTCTCAATGTAACTTGTTGAAGAAGGCATAGAAATAAACACATGAACCTAGGATTTTTCTTGATGAATTCCACCATAAACTTTGAGGAAAGTTTGGCCTAAATAAAGTGAGAAAGATCTTTGAACCATAAAAATTTGATATTATAGACATAGCCTTGAAGCTTGAGCTCTTGCAATCCATTAGAGAACCATTTTATTGAGAATCACCCCTCAAACCCTAGGATAGATGGTGAGATGAATGCAATTGTTTCATCACCTACAATATGAACATTCAAAGTGACATATATACCCATTTTGATGTTAGTCTAAGAAAACATGAACAAGATACACAATTCAAGGTGCTTGGTGATCCCTCAAAGTCAAACTTAAAGATAGGATGAAGTAGAAAGGGAGAACCAACCCTAATGTGTGATCTTGATGTATTGATAATATGAGATGATGAAGGATCTTAGGGGAAAAAATTTGGGTATAATAGGTGCCCTTATTTAAGTGTCTTCTATCTGGAGATACGAAGGTTAAAATCTTTGTCTCGATGCAATTGAAGACACTTAAATATAAAATAAACCATATTTATGGCCCTAAGATTCCATGCAATGCTTATGATTATGAATGCTAATGACTAACTCCAAAGGTGACATAGAACACTACTGGGGAAGCAGGAAAAAAACAACGATGCAAGAAGAGAGTTCAAACAAGAAAATAAATTGCTGGGGAACAACACGACTCTTGGGATGGCTAAAAACAGGTAAAGCCAAAAAATCACGATTAAAGAAACCAAATGCATAGTAAGATTTTAATAATGGAAACTCTTAAAAATGCAAGCAACAAACTATCAAGGAGGTAACCATTAAGAAAGGATTACCGACTCGACCGGAGGAAAGAAACTTAACTCCAATGGAGGTAAATCAACTCGGTTGGGGAAAAGAAGACTCAACTCTACTTGGGTAAAGCCCAAAGAAGAGACAAAGTATCACCAAATCGATAAATAAGGAAAAAGCAAAGGATAACAATGGTCGACATATAACTATGAACTACCCACTCATAGAGGAGATAGAAAAAAGAGAGTAACATCAACTCACAGGGAGTCATAAACTACCAACCCGAAGGGAGCGGAAAGAAAATGTAAGATAATACCGGCTCAGAGATGACGATAAGCATCAACATTGAGACTAGTAATGAATGATTGACATCGGTACTTATGTCTAGAAACAAATGATTGACATCAGCACTTATGACTGGGAACAAAGATTGACATCAACATTTATGGCTGGGAACAAAGATTGACATCAACACTTATGGCTGGGAACAATGGTTGAAATCAGCACTTATGGATGGGAACGATGATTGACATCAACACTTATGGATGGGAACAAAGGTTTGACATCAACACTTATGGCCGGGAACAAGGGGTTGACATCAGCACTTATGGCTGGGAACAAAATCAAAATTCAAACATCATACTTCATCAAGACATGTCAAAATATGAATTTTTTTCATCAATAAATCAAAAAAATTCAAAATCATCTTTGAAAAGTTAAAATTCTAAGACTTAGAAATTTTTCTAAGTGTTAGAAAGTTAACTTTTTTTCATGACTTTGTGCTAAATTTTCACCATGATACAAGATGATTCAAGGAAAACTTCCAACATGAAAGTTGTAGATCTCAATGAGATCTAAAACATTGTAGGGCAGGACTTTTTCTACAAATTCTTGGATTTTAAGTTATAAATTCATGAAATCATGGCATTTTTTATTAAACACTTAGAGAAATTTTCAGCAGGTTTGGTCAGGTTTTTATCCCAACTTCTTGGCCAATTTTCATCAAGTTCCAATTTTATTTAATAAAATAGGAAACATGGAAGTTGTAGAGGATGTTTCAAGCTTTCCAAAACATCCCAGAGCATGAATTTATCATACTTGAACTAGGAGATTCAAGGACCTGAAGTTGAGCATTCATTCTTGATTTACAAGGCCTGTTTGTGATGAACAAGGAACCAAAATCTTAGCTATACTGCATAATCTTCACTTTACAGGACTCAAACTTGTATATCAATCCATCATTGAATGCTTACACAGCTGGTTAAACTATGATTCAAGTGTTTAAGCCTTTGTCCAAGTGATCATTCCATTTTTTGGAAGAAAGCAACATATCCATTCTTGAAAAGTTCACTTTAATCACAAAGTCAATTTCTTGAGCCTCTAACTTATTGTTCTAATCACACTAAACTTCTACAAGTCAGAACAAACATGTTTAAAGTGATCAACCACTTTAGATAGCTTAGTACAAGCATTGGAAACATGTTCTTCATGCTTGCCTCAAAAAGAAGCAAGATAGCCATAACATGTGATTCAAAATATGAGTTGTTTCAAGTCTCAAACCTTCTCTATAAATAGAGAGGCCAATTTCAAGAGAAAGAGGACAGAAAAATTGAGAGAAAAATAGAAGAGAAAAAGCAACATTCTTTGTAATCTCTACTCATTCACAAAAGATCCTTGCTCATACTCATCTCTGTTTTCATTCGTCAAAACAGAACCTCAACCCGTTATCCCATCTTGCAAACACTCCCATAAACAAGCTAAACATTTCATATCACATAGAGACTGTTCAAGCATAAGAAAAGTTTTTGTAGTGCCCTTATCTTCACCTTCTAAACAAAATACAGTATTGTACAACTTGACAGTTTGGAGTTTGGTTCAGCAACTTTCAATACAGAAGGAGGTTCAACAGCTTTGTGAAGGTTCATTGTAGTCTACACAGCATCTTGAAAAGTGTTCAGACTCAAAACATAAAGTGCAATTTCAAGGTAAGTCTTCTTGACATCGCATTTTCCATACACCATCTTTGGTTCATTTGTGAACATAGAATGTAGTAATCACCGCCCTTTGAAATTAACCATTTACTTGCTGTTCATTTTTATCAATTATATGTTTAAAACTGACTGATACATACAAAAGAATGATGATAGAGGCAAAAAACTGCAGCATGAGTCGACACATACCCACATGGGTCGACTCATTCTAATGACAAAACATGGTATGAGTCGACACATGGCCTTACACATTGACTCATACTATTATCCAGGCCCCAAAACAGAATGATGAAAGGTGCATGAGTCGATACAAAACGCGTATGTGTCGACACAAACAGGTGCGTGAGTCGACACACCCCATTATGCATTGACTCATACTGAGTTGATTTTGTTTTACAGGAGCAAGAAGAGTTATGTGTCGATGCATAACAACATTTTGTCGACACATAACAGTTTAAAATGAAAATTTTCTTTCTTTTTACATAGTCTTTACATTTTTCACAGATTTTCTTCATTAGTGTCCAGCTATTCGATATGGTTTTAATAATTATACATCTACTTCATCCCCATTTGTAAATTATACCCCCACTCCCCTAATGATGTAATAGCGTAGGATTTTAATTTCCGCAAATTTATCGCTTTTCATATAATTGTTAGTAATTAGGGTGTGTATGGCAAGATAAAATCAACCGTTAGAAAACCCTAATTTCAAAGACAAAAATGCATGCAATTGAAACACAATTCACACAAGCACCTATAGGGTAACCTCACTTGTTGACTCAGATAAAAATAGTCATGTCCCTCAAACGTGGGATACTTTGGCAATGACCCTTAAATACAAGATCGTAGTCTCTAGATGACCCTTTAATGCTGCCTTCGGTAAAAGATCTTAGTCCCTTACGACAAATTGCTAAGGTATCCTACAATGTTGCCTTCTATGACTATACGATGATCCACACCCGTCCCTTCACATACAATGATATGACTTCTTACCAATCAATGGTAAGATAACAAAATTTAAAGGAGGAGGAAAAGAACTAAGACTTTTTGAGTAGGTAGAACGCTCGTAGTTGCTTACTCATAATCCATCTCCGAAAACAAACATCTTTTCAAACTCACCAAACACTTTCAAAAACATGAAATATTTTTAAAAGTCCAACACTTTGTATGCATTCTTATAGAGACGAGAATCATTACAAAGATTGCCTAAAGGAAGGCGCTTTTCAAAAACACTTTCAAAACCCACCATAAACACATTCCAATCAGTGCAATTTCAAAAGTGATCTAGCAAGCAACTAAGAGCCCATACATAACTATGGATGAAAGGGGTGCTAACACCTTCCCTTTTCATAAACTACCCCCGAACTTAAGAAAATATCTCAAAGGTATTTCATGTTCTTTTCACCCTTTCCTTTATTGGATAAAAGAAAAGTCGGTGGCGACTCATGCTATCCACAACAATTGCGATAAAACACAAAACACCCAAGTTAGTTCTCCCACCGTATTACACCGGCGAACCAAAAGGGTTCGGACAAAAATTAGGGATATATATATATATATATAATTGTACACCCGACAAGTCGAAAACCTGAAAAGGCGGCTCGGGCAAAAAAGAGTATTTCAGTGGACTGAAAACCCAAAACGGAGGTCCAGGAAGAAGTTAGGGATTAAAGCGTACGACTATGTCCCGTTGGATCATCTACTTACAGTAAGATTTGTTATCAACATCAAGTTCAAATGGTACAAATCAATCCAATCAACTTCTTCCAACGACAAGGGGGTGAGATGCTTGAAGACATATGGGCAATAGTAGAGTTGAAACTCGATGGGATCGTTTCCACATCGCTGTTTTTATCTGTTTTACTTTGTACTTATTTCATTTCACGACGATTTCCTCTTACTAGGATCTCTGTCTCTTTGTACAAAACCACTTATTTATAGGCAAATTATCAATACAAGTTAAATTAAAAATTCAAATTTATTTCTCTGTTTTGTTTTCCAAAATGTCCAATGTCTAAATTGAATGAACATGTGCATTTGAATATGATTACTGTAACAAATATATACATACAAACAGGAATTAGCATTTACTAAAAGCTCTAGGAGCTGTGATATTGTTCAAGTTGTCCACAAATCCCCACAGAGCAATATCCATGGAACAATCCCTGATGAGCTACCTTCATAAGCTCATCTCCAATAGAGATATATTCCTCAACAAATCTAATATGCTCTGAGACAGAGATTTTGGCATCTTCCAGTAGTTCACCTCCATATCCCTAATAGATAGATTGATTTGATCATCATCCCCAATAGATCCCCTAACGAATAAGGAAGTTTGATCATTTCCCCAACATACAGTGGAGACTTCATCAGTGCAGCCTAGGAAATTCTAACCTCCATCAGAGTTTACTTCCCCAAACACAATTTACAGTAATTTAGTTCCCCAGCAGAGTCCACCACTCCAATGTCGTATTTTCTTAACAAAATTATCTTCTCCAGTAGGGTTTAATCAAAGTTTCTATCCCTAGAAGAGTTGTTATGGTATCTGAAACCTGACAGATATCATACCAAAGAAATATCCATCACTTTCATTCCCAGTCAGGCTACATAAGAATAACAAACGATCGACTCTCCTTGAATGCCTCTATCCTCAAGCAAAAGTCGGATATCCCTAATGGAGTATCCTCAAACAGAAAGCATGAATGTCCAGCAAAATTATTCCCAGGTGAAATTGAAGAACCACTTTCTTCATTCCTAGCAAGCAGTCAGGGTTTTATTTTCCCCAGCCATAATTGTTACAAGAAGCTACCAATATGCTTCAACAACATATAGCGTCCATACATCAATACATCATATCATATGCATACCGAAACACATATAACATTCTCATTTATATTGAGAGCATCATTGATGCATTATCTGCATCACAACATTATGTAAAGCTAATTTTGTCTTTTTAGGTAAAGTTTGCAAACAGACGAATATCATTAGCAATTTTGAAACAGGTCAAAGATTAATTCCTGAAACAAGAAGGGGCAACTATCTATACTACCAAACGGTATGAATTCCCGAAACATGACGGGTTTACCAAAAAGCGGGTCAAAGATTAATTCCCGAAACAAAACGGGGCAACTATCTATACGACCAAACATTATGAATTCTCAAAACAGGATGAGTTTACCAACAAAAGGCTTTTCAGAGATTAATTCCCGAAACAGGACGGGGAAACTAACTATATGATCAGGCGGTATGAGTTCCTGAAACAGAACGAGATTACCAACGAAAAACATATTGCAGATTAATTCCTGAAACAAGACGAGGCGATTATCTGCATGACCGAATGATTTCCGATTTCCCTCAGAGACTGAATTCTGAAAAGCATCTCCCTTAAGATATTGAATTCTGAAAAGCATCTCCTTCAGGGCCTTCGTTCTGTAAAGCATTTTTCTTCAGCAATTTTCATTCCATCAGATCAAGTCGAGCGTGGACTCATTCTGATACTTTTATCAACAATTACTTCATATGGCGTCTTTAAGCCCATCCCCAAAAACATTCTATCATCTCTATGAATGGCATCTTTAAGCCCATTAAATCAATACTATCAACCAACAACGTTACTTCATGCATCAACGAGTGCAAATTTCTGGGCACTAAAGTGTTTAATCCTCTTCCACCTTTAGATCACGAATGGCGGACATGCCAATCTAACTCTTCAGGTTTAAGAAGATTGAATAGGGGAAGCTATTGTACCCATAAATTTTCCCTCACATTTTCTTCAAGGTATCTCCTCATGCTTCTAGGGTTTTCAGTTGCTCAAGGCTATTCAAGGTTGGATCAAACAAACCCTCTCCCAAGCAAATGATCTACAACTAGGGTTCTGCATTTTTTAAAGAAAATTAAGCTTATAATGCCTCAAGTGGATTTCATGGTTCCTCATATGTCTCAAGGAATGCTCATGTCAAGTTTCAAGCCTTGCATCACAAGTTTGCTCAATCAATTGCTCAGATGACTAAAAATAAACTATATTGGGCAAAAAGTCAACTGTGGTCAACATATAGTCAAACTTCAATATTTTTTGTCAAAATAAAGATTTTGAAGTCATATTCCTCATTTGATCAAGGGTTGATCATGATTCATCAATAAAACTCAAGATTCATCAAAAGTCAAAAGTTAATAAATTTGGGGTTTCTTAAGGAGAAGTCAACTGAACTTTGACCAAGGTCAACTTTCACATGCTTCATCATATTTTCCTTAACGAAATATCATTGTGAAGGAAATTAGATTCTATATAACTCTGTCTCTCTAAGATCAAGGCCAAAAAATGCTTCATTTGAGAGATATGGGCCAAAACATTATAGGTCATGTCAAAAGTCAACAAAAAGACACTTTTTGTCAAGGCAACTTACATCAAGATAATATCTTCAAATGAAAACATTATCAACATAGAGATTGTAGAAGACATATTGAGCTTTCTAAAAAGTCAAAGATCACCTTCAAATGATAAAAATTGAGAGAGTTATGATTGGTGAAAGTTTGGAAATTTTGAGGAAATATATGAAACCTAAATTGAGCAAATTTGTAATTTTGGATTATTAGGCCTAAAATTTCAGGTCCAAACGTGTTCATAACACATTAGAGAACCTCTAAGCCTTTCCACATTTTTTTGTGACTTTTATTTCTTTTATTATGATTTTATTTAATTTAAATCAAAATAAATTAAATAAAGTATCCATTAAATTATGAGGTCCAAGCCCACGAATTGTTTTAACCTAATATACTCTATATATGCTCAGCATTTTCATGCACAAAGGGGAGGGGACAACAACTTCAAACAACAACCCTAAAATATATAATATTATGAAGAAACTAAAGCACAAACAAACCCTATTCTCCAGCGAGTTTCACCCAGTTTTGAGCCTTCCATTTGCCTCCTAGAGGTCTCAAGGTTCCGTCCTAACCCTTATTCAGGTCCATAACACATTAAAATCCTCTAACTCAATAGTTCCAGTTTGTTCATATTCTTCAATGTCAAACTATTAAACCATGCCATTTAAATGAGTTTTATGGATATATATATGCTCATAATCATGTTTAGAATCATTTAGAATCACATGTTGCAAGGTTTAGCGCAAGAACGAGAATTCACCATGAATAGGGCACCGAGATCGGGTTTCTTCGAAATCCCAGCTACGATTATTTTCAGGACAAACTATCATGCTCATTGAGTTCACACGGGTTTAATTATCTAACCAGGGTTATTAGTTTTTGTTGTTCAATCGATTTTGATAGGTTTTTAAAAACGCATCATCAGAGAAGATGATCTCCTCCTCTGTTGTGGTGGCCAAAGACGACCAGGGCTTGCATGGCATCTTGCCACTAGACCATTCAAACAATTTGTTACGCGTGTTTGACCAATTTTTGACTTATAACTTTTGAATTTGATTATTATTATTTGTTTATTGGTAGCTGTGATCGGTGGATCTGGAACTGACTGTTTAACGCTGGTTCACGAAATGTCGCGGAAGCAAGAGTCGCCACCATCTTTTATTTTCTCCAAAATGGAAAGGACAAAAGCTTAGAAAAATTCCTTATAGAGATTGCTCTCGGTTCGGGAGGTAGATTTATAGAAAGGGAAGGTGTTAGCACCCTTTCTATCCATGGTTATCCATGGGCTCTTAGATACTTGCTCATTTGTGTTTTCAAAATGTTTGTTTGCTTTTCAAGGTGAGTGGGTTTGAAAAAAGTTTCGTTTAAAATTTCAGTTCGACTCTTGTATCAGTCCTCAAGAGTGTTTGAAAAATTGTTTTTGAAAACTTTTTGAAAAGTGTCGGTGTGAAAAGAAGTTTTTTGATTTGTTTTAAATTAGAGCAAGTATCTACGAGTCATCTACCTACCCTAAGGAATTAGTCTGTGTAAATGTCCTTAAGGTAGTGCCATCCCACCATTGAGAGGTAGGTAGCACCACCATTGGAGGTGTTCGGGTCAATTCGAGGGTTCGGGACAGTGTGGTCACCAGAGCAATAGGAAGACACCTTAGAAGCTACCCCCATGCCATGTTCATGGACATGAGGACTTACCAAAACATCCTCTACTCGACGACCACCTTTCGAGGGGCAAGGCAACAGTGAGGCGTACCCTAGGGGTGGTGTGTGAATTGTGTGTCATTTTCAATTATGTTTATCTTGTCATGCATTGGTGATCTACGCTTTGTTTTTATTTTTGACATTCATTCTTTCATGTGGTTATTAAGAGTTAAAAGGTGCGGAATTTAAAAGTCCTACGCTATTACAAAGGCGCGGGTCTACATCGCCAAATTAAACCAAGACCCGATTTGAAATAAGATACGGAAAATAAATGTACTAATTAATTTATTACAAGGCTTTGGGATAAATACATTATATTCATAAAAAGAACTAAAAGTAAATGCGAAAAGAAATAAAATCGAGAGTGCGAGGGCGTTGGACCCTTTTAAAGAAATTAAATCGAAATCGTAAATTAATTAAATTAAATAAAAGCAAGAACTTATTTTTTGGAGTTTTTGTATTTATGGAGTTTAATGAGAAAATTAAATTGGAATTAAAAACCCTAATTCTAAACTATTTTTAATTTGTTAAAAAAATGTTTAAGTTTGACCTAGTTTTAATTAATTATTTACATGGCATGTTTATTTACAAAAGTAATTAGTGGTTAATAATTATTAAATAAGAAAAAAAAGAATAAAAGCATTGAAACCCTAATTTCTACATTTTTAGTTTATTAAAAAAAACATTAAAATTAAGCCTAAGATTAGAACTACATTAGTTAATAAAATTTATTTACAAAAACTATTTATGAATCAAATATTAAAACTTATTTTTATTTTGACTTTTTCTGATTTTTTGTGTTTTTTATATTATAAAGTTAATTTTGTGGAATTAAATAAAACAAAGAATATGATTAAAATAAATAATAGAAAAGAATAAAAATAGGAAAAAGAAAGGCAAACATGGGGGGTGGTTGTCCCTTTTGGAGGTATTTTCCAAGCAATTTTGGCCCACTGAATCAGGCCTGGTTAACTTTTGATGGTCACGTGTAGACCCCTGGACTGAGGTGCATGATGGAACTCATATCTTGGCTTTTGGATTGATCTCAGGAGACATGTGGCAAGCACCAGCGCTGGATGTTTGGTGGGCTATAGGAGAGTCAGTGTACCTGATCATATTGCAAGAAAAAATATTAAGAGTATGGGGGACATGGGAATCGAACCCAGGTCCCATTGATTGCATGACAACACATTAACCACTCAGCCAAGCGCGTTGATTTTTATGTATACTGAACAATGACCAACATATATGAAAAAGCGTTAGTGGCTGTAATAATAAAAAAAACGCGCCAAGCTTCAAATCAACCAACCACGTGCTTACAACTCATCTTCTTCTCCACTTCTTCGCTTTGGCCTGAAAAATATATAATGGATAGCGGGGGTTTTAAACCCCCACAATCTGAAACACAAAAAATAGCGAATAGAAATGAACAAATATAAAAAAAGCGCGATGAGTGTTTTAGATTCGTTGGAACGTCACGATTTCAATGGTATAAGTCTTGCTGTCTAATTTTTCCATATGCAAAAGTCCCCAATTTAAGAGCTTTGAAAACCTAGAAAATTTCCATGGCAGATTCTCGTACAGGGCACAAAAACTCAATTAAATGATGCCAACAGATTTAGAACAACCATATTAGTATAAATCAACAAGAAAAATGCAAGGATGATGCGTATAAATTAAAACACGAATCTAAAAAATGTCAAGAACAGGGCGGCCTCATTCTACCGATTCTTGAGGTTAGAGACTGTGGTTTTGATTCATAAAGCTTCCTTGATGCGTCAGGAAGGTAATGGAATCGATCTTTGGCTTGGAAAAGTGCTCTAGCTATGAAATCAGATTTGAAGTTTTTAAGAAAAAAGTGAGTTTGTGTTCTCAGGTTCTAGCGCAGCATTCAGGTCCTTTGCATTAGGTTTAGGTTTGTGTTTATATGAGGGATGAATTAGGGTAAAAATTCAAGCCAAGAAACCTTTGCATTCATGAATCAAATATTTGGTTTTTAATGTAATCTTTTCCAATCTTTTTTCATGTAAAACCATTGCCAATCATGAGAAATCTTGCCTTTTTAGTGATGCACGAAATCTTGAGTGATTAAAGAGGGCATATGCTGAATAAAAAGATTTGGAAACACGTGTTTAGCATTTTTCTTATAATTAATTTTAATTAAATGAATTAAATAGATTAAATATTCAATTAATTAATTAAAAATAGGAAAATAACTCCCCTTTGAGTCAATGGATCGTGCATAGCTTTTGGGTGATGATTCTTGGAAGAAATTGAGGCCCATTAGCAATTTTGAGGCATTTGAAGTAAAGTTGACTTTTCAAAATTCCCAAAAATTTCCCAACTTCCACAAGGCATATCTTGCTCAATATTTAAGCTTTGATCATGTTCTTGGACATTTTGGAAAGGTCTTGAAGTCCTCTAACCAATGCCTTTGGTCCCATGTAATTTTGATTTACCAATCTCAAGTTATGGTCTTTGACTTAAAGTGCCTTTTTGTTGACTTTTGAAAATGACCTATAATGTTGAGATTGATAACTTTTTGTGAGAGCATCTATTGGAATTGAAGTGTGAAGAGGAGTTGTAGGAAATGTCATTCTCTTCAAAATGAGCTTTGGATGGAATTTTTCTGATAAACCATGTGGAAGTTATGCCTTGGTCAAGTTACAGTTGACTTTTTCAACTGTCCAAATATGGAAACTTTTGCATCTTGAGACTTTTTGGGCCATACCTTGAAAATCATGATCAAGCATTGATCAAATGATGTTTGTGGCTTCAAAATAAGATGTTGACCAAAAATTTGAACTTTTGACTGTCAAATGACCATTTTGCCCCTACAGTTGACTGTTGAGCAATTAGGGTTTTTGACTGTGCAATTTGGGGAGATTTTGAAGCATGCTTTTGGCAAATCTTGAAGAATATGGGAGGGAAAATTTTGGGGTACAACAGTTGCCCCTGTTCAATCTTCTTAGACCTGAGGATGTAGATTGGCTGACGTGCCTTTCGTAATCCGAGGGTGGAAGATGATTGAACACTAGAGTGCCCAGAAATTTGCGCTCACATAGTAGTGTGATGTGGGGAATGGGCTTACAGATGCCATTTGGAGATTGATGGATAGGAATGTGGGCTTACAGATGCCATGTTGAGAGGTGATGGAAGGTGGATGGGCTTATAGATGCCATTTGGATGTCGATCGCGTAAGAGTTTCCTTAGCGAGAACTTGCATACCTGAAAAGGAAAATGATTACCTGACCTGTTACAGGAGTTGGTCTTCAAACTCTTATGTAGATGTGCCCTGACTGGTTACAGGAATTGGGTCTGGAGCTTCGAAAGGTTATGAATGAACCAGGGATGGTTACTACCTCAACGGGACGGTGAGAGAACCTTGGGCGATTACTACCTCAACAGTAACGATGCGAGAACCTTTGGGCGATTACTATCTCAATAGTAACGATGAGAGAATCTGGGGAGATTACTACCTCAACAGTAACGATGAGAGAATCTGGGGCGATTACTACCTCAACAGTAACGATGAGAGAACCTGGGGCGATTACTACCTCAACAGTAAGGATGAGAGAATCTGGGGCGATTACTACCTCAACATTAACGATGAGAGAATCTGGGGCGATTACTACCTCAACAGTAACGGTGAGAGAATCTGGGGAGATTACTACCTCAACAGTAACGATGAGAGAATCTGGGGCGATTACTACCTCAACAGTAACGATGAGAGAATCTGGGGCGATTACTACCTCAACAGTAACGATGAGAGAACCTGGGGCGATTACTACCTCAACAGTAACGATGAGAGAATCTAGGGAGATTACTACCTCAACAGTAACGATGAGAGAATCTGGGGCGATTACTACCTCAACAGTAATGGTGAGAGAACCTTTGGGCGATTACTATCTCAACAGTAACGATGAGAGAATCTGGGAAGATTACTATCTCAACAGTAACGATGAGAGAATCTGGGGCGATTACTACCTCAACAGTAACGATGAGAGAATCTGGGGAGATTACTACCTCAACAGTAACGATGAGAGAATCTGGGGCGATTACTACCTCAACAGTAACGATGAGAGAATCTGGGGCGATTACTACCTCAACAGTAACGATGAGAGAACCTGGGGCAATTACTACCTCAACAGTAACGATGAGAGAATCTGGGGCGATTACTACCTCAACAGGAACGCTGAGAGAATCTTGGGCGATTACTACCTCAACAGGAACACTGAGAGAATCTTGGATGTCTTCTACTGGGATAAGAATCAGGGAGATCTTAGGGTCGATCTGACTGAACCAGAGAAGGCCTTTGACTGGATAAGAATCAGGAAAATCTTAGGGTCGATTTAACTGAACCGGTCAAGGTCTTGGAGTATCTTCAACTGGATAAGAATCAGGGAGATCTTAGGGTCGATCTGACTGAACCAGATAAGGCCTTTGACTGGATAAGAATCAGGAAAATCTTAGGGTCGATTTAACTGAACCGGACAAGGTCTTGAAATATAGCTGAGAATTTAACTGGATCTTTCTTGAAAGGTAAAGGTCAGTCATATGCAATGCATGATATGGATCAAGCAATGATGTTCTCAACATAACTGAGATTTGTAAGATATGATGCATAGATGCATGCTATAATGTATGGAAATGTGATGTTTATGAACGTATGTTTTTGTCTAGGAAAATAAATCCTTGACGGGTGCCGGGAAGTCACATCCTGGGCTGATGTTCGGAGAATAGTGCTTTGTTGTTTCCACTGGGGATGATAGTTGCAAGAATACCGGTAGGAGCAGATGACTCCGTTGGGGAATAAACTTGGCGAATAGAATACTCTGCGGGGGGAAAAATTATTCTAGCGATCTTGCTAGGGAACAATACTCTGTGGGGAGATATACTTTGCTGGGATGTTGATGGTAACTTCGCTGGGGATACCGTTGTTATGTTGGAAGTGTTAATAGACTTTGCTGGGGATAAGAAGACTTCGCCGAGGACGATCTTTCCGTGGATTTTAGTTGAGGATAACCCAGTTATAAGCTCTGGTGGAGAAATAACCTTTGAATAAAATCGGGAGACGCGTTCGTGCTCTGCAGGGGATAAGCTTCCAGAATCTACTGGGGATAAGCTTCAAGACCTGCTGGGGAGATGGATTTCACTTTCCTGGGGAAACTTTTGGACTGGACTCTCCTGGGGAAATTTTTGAGATGTACTGGGGGAGTGGCTCCACTGAATGTCCGTATACCGCCGGGGAACAGTCTTAGATCAAGACTGTCGGGGATGCTTGTTAATAATGTTTGTATACTCCGCTGAGGAATGTTGAGATCTGCTAGGGATACCCAATTTCCTTAAGGCTGATAGAGTAGGCTAACTCTGCTTGGGGGAGAATTGTTGAATCCTGGCTCACTCTCCGGGGAATTAAGGCATCTTGATTGTTCTTCAGCCGAACCTATCTTAGTACCTTGGTGGACAGAGTAACTAGATCGCTTAGACAACTCATTACTGCCCCTGTTTCTGATGTGGGAGAAGATACCTGTGGAGGCGCTTGATACCTGCCGATTGACAAATCTTCTTCTGGTAGGCAAGTGACGAGATGCCGGGATATAGTCATACGCTTTTGATCCCTAATTTTTGCCTGGACCTCCCTTTCGGGTTTTCAGTCCACCGGGATACCCCTTTTTGCCCAAGCTGCCTTTTCAGGTTTTCGACTTGCCGGGTGTACAAATTTTTCATTTTCATCCCTTATTTTGCCCGAACCCTTTTGGTTCTCCGGGAAGCCCTAATTTTTGCCTAGGTATGTCAACCTAGCGGGTCTTTTATCGTGCGTAGTATTTTTCGACTATGTCCATGCTCTTAGAATGCAGGGAGGTGCCCCTGGCTGCTTGTGTTGCCATGTTACCAGAAGATCTTCGTTTGATCGTCCAATGCCCCTGGTGATCCAGATGGAGATTTGCCCCAAGTTGGTTGGCCTTTTGAGAGATTCTCCGAATCTTGACTTAATTGCCCCAGATGATGGACAATGATCATGCCATGCCCCTTGATTGGAGGTGCCTTTTGTTCATTAGAGATTCATCATGCGAACTTCTATGATGTTCAAACAAAAAGTCATATGCAAACAAGATTATGTTAAAAATGCAACACTTATGTCTGTCTTGAAGTTTTTGAAAATGTATTTTCCGTAAAAACAAGTGAATTTTTTTTGAAACTGTGACGTCAACTCGCTATTTTACCGCAAGCCTTAAGGAGTCAGGATACCTTTCGTAACAGTATGCTTTCGAACTAACCCATGCTTCAGCTAGGACTTTTAAGGGTTATAACGTGGCCTGGTTCACGGCTTAAGAAACAAAGGATAAAGGCTCAAATTTTATTTGTACCCACCCTCTCTTTGTGATGTTCTTCAAACCTAAACTCAGTTGATCGTGCGTTAGACCTTGTTTGAGTCTTTGCTTTGATATACCAGTGATGGTTCGGATATTGACAGTTTATTTGGAATAGGCAGTCATTCCTTTTTTTGTTGAGGGTCTGTAGGACCTCTTTCTTTTTTGATTTTGTTATCCCTGTTTTTTGCCTGAACTGTTTCTTTTGTGATTACAGTCAGCAGGATGCCCCAGTTTTGTAAGTCTCCTTCATAGGTTTTGACTTGACGGGCTTTTCTTTCTTTGTTTTGTAAGGGCCTCTTTGGTGTCATTCGTTATGCACTTGGATCAACCGAGAGAACTACCCTGCCCCAGGTTATGATTAAGGGTTTTAAATTTCGAAAAGAAAAACTCCTACTTCTTTGGCTCAAAGGGGTTGACGAGGGATTATCTTCCTTATAACTCCAGTGTTTAGGGATTGAAACAATGCTTGTACCTCATCAGCGGGGTCTGTTCAAAAGCATACTGTAAGGATCGTGGTATCGTTTTCGTCATCCTCCCTCAAGAGGCTTAGAATTTCTTAATCAAGAGTTTATCATCAAAAAATATGAAATCAGTTTGAATATAGCGAATGCGAATATATTGCTTCAAAACAGACATATGCGATGCATTAATGAAATAACAACGTTTAACATGAATAAATGTTTGAACAGTCAAAAGAAAGTTACAACTTGAAAATTCTAATAAACAAAAGTCTTCTCATCTCAGGGCTTGTTACTTCAAATGGTGAATCCGGTAGGGATGGTAGAAACATTCAGCCTGACCCACTTGGGTGAACTCCACTGCTCTTTCATTAATTAGATCCTGGACTTTGTTCTTCAGAGCCCAGCAGTCAGCAGTGTCATGTCCAGGACTATCGGAGTGGTATGCACACTTTTTGTTAGGATGATTGTTAGGAGCAGAGATGTTGGGGTTCCGGGGAGGAGCCCTTAGTGTAATCAGATTCAGTCTCAACAGGTGTTGTAAAGCTTGAAACAACGACATGTTAAGCTGGGTGAACTGCCTCTTGGACCTGCTTGGCTTATTCTGATCAACCTGTTGCTCTGGGCGAGGTTGATGTTGGGCTTGTGAAGTGGTAGCAATTTGGAGAGTTCTATTCTTCACCATACTAGATTCTTTTCCTCTTGGAAGCTGATCAAAGACCCGGTCCCTGACTTGGACTGATTGCTTCATGTCTGATCTGTCTTGGTGGAGCTGACTGATCATGGTCCTCAACTCTTCTTGTTCCCGAGCTAAACCTTGGATGAGAGCCCTTTGCCCCCGCATCTGGGTTTTCATTGTATCTACCTCAGCTTGTAGACGTTTCAACCGTTCGTCTTTGTCATCTTCGGGACTTTTCATGGCCAAATTCCCCGTGAGGAGTGTCCTCAACTCTTCTTGCCCCTTGGATATGCTTAAGAAGATCTCCCTGAACTGAGTCTCTTGAGCCTGAAGATCCTGGTTATCTTGTTGGGAAGCTATTGCTGAAATAAACAGCGGAGAAGGTAAGTGACCTGTAAAAAGGGTACATGTAATACAATGATATGTATGTATGCATGCAATGTTTTCAAGGATCTCGCGGGGTAAACAAGAAATTTGTTAGAGCTGGGACCCGGTAGCTTGATTGAAGGAACTTCCTGTTGTTGAGAGTCCTTCTTCAAAAGTCAAGTCTCACCATATCGAGTGGGTCATAGCCCCTGACACCCTTGGCTAGAGGAAAATAAATCCCCTTTGCCCCTTGCTAGACCATCTGATTCGTCATGACCTGCATCACAAGCCCTTGAGATCCTTGAAACGGATTAGTCCTTATGCGGGATGTATGCAATGGTATGATGTTATGCTATGCATGGGGTAAAGTAGGTAAACTCTGTTACGAGTCCCGATTAAGGACTATAAACAAAACCTGCAAGAAACTCAAGTGTCAGATAACAAGCATGCAAGTAGTCAAGTATGAAAGCACACAAGTCACACCACAACCCTTAGAGTTTAGGCCAGCATGGGGTCTGGGTATTACCCTCTTGAAGTTGGTGGGCTCAAACCTGTCCTATCAAAGTAACCGGGTTCTAAGGGTCCCAATATCATTGGATTGCTTTCATTGTTCATCGTTTCGATTTAGCCACTGAACTGGCGACCGAAATATTCCAAGAAAACAACCCTCAATTGAGTGTAGTATCGAGTATCGACCAACCTCGGACTGCACCAAAGTCAGTTATCTCACTACCCTAAAGAGGCCAAGATGGTTCAATTAAGGTTCCTAAGGTCAGTTGATGCTTCACGACACCACGCGGCGGCCCCGTACTCTCCTTGACTGAACTCAAGGGTTACCGGTACACACCAAAGTGCCACATCAATGTAGCAGACTGCTTCAACCATGTCGGTATACCCCGCACAATTCCCTCACAGTCTTGTTGCTACTTTCTAAGAAGGTATCCCCCAGATCCGGGTTAGGATCTATAGAACTCCTAAGACAGTACCCACAATAATAAAGCAAACAATTCAGACAATTGAAAACACAAATGATCTTAGTCCTAAGGTACACCTCACTTTAAGTATCCCCAGCAAAGTCGCCAGTTCTGTGATCGGCGGATCTGGAACTGATTGTTTAACGCTAGTTCGCGAAATGTCGCGGAAGCAAGAGTCGCCACCGTCTTTTATTTTCTCCAAAATGGAAAGGACAAAAGCACAGAAAAATTCCTTATAGAGATTGCTCTCGGTTCGGGAGGTAGATTTATAGAAAGGGAAGGTGTTAGCACCCTTTCTATCCATGGTTATCCATGGGCTCTTAGATACTTGCTCATTTGTGTTTTCAAAATGTTTGTTTGCTTTTCAAGGTGAGTGGGTTTGAAAAAAGTTTCGTTTAAAATTTCAGTTCGACTCTTGTATCAGTCCTCAAGAGTGTTTGAAAAATTGTTTTTGAAAACTTTTTGAAAAGTGTCAGTGTGAAAAGAAGTTTTTTGATTTGTTTTGAATTAGAGCAAGTATCTACGAGTCATCTACCTACCCTAAGGAATTATTCTGTGTAAATGTCCTTAAGGTAGTGCCATCCCACCATTGAGAGGTAGGTAGCACCACCATTGGAGGTGTTCGAGTCAATTCGAGTGTTCGGGACAGTGTGGTCACCAGAGCAATAGGAAGACACCTTAGAAGCTACCCCCATGCCATGTTCATGGACATGAGGACTTACCAAAACATCCTCTACTCGACGACCACCTTTCGAGGGGCAAGGCAACAGTGAGGCGTACCCTAGGGGTGGTGTGTGAATTGTGTGTCATTTTCAATTATGTTTATCTTGTCATGCATTGGTGATCTATGCTTTGTTTTTATTTTTGACATTCATTCTTTCATGTGGTTATTAAGAGTTAAAAGGTGCGGAATTTAAAAGTCCTACGCTATTACAAAGGCGCGGGTCTACATCGCCAAATTAAACCAAGACCCGATTTGAAATAAGATACGGAAAATAAATGTCCTAATTAATTTATTACAAGGCTTTGGGATAAATACATTATATTCATAAAAAGAACTAAAAGTAAATGCGAAAAGAAATAAAATTGAGAGGGCGAGGGCGTTGGACCCTTTTAAAGAAATTAAATCGAAATCGTAAATTAATTAAATTAAATAAAAGCAAGAACTTATTTTTTGGAGTTTTTGTATTTATGGAGTTTAATGAGAAAATTAAATTGGAATTAAAAACCCTAATTCTAAACTATTTTTAATTTGTTAAAAAGATGTTTAAGTTTGACCTAGTTTTAATTAATTATTTACATGGCATGTTTATTTACAAAAGTAATTAGTGGTTAATAATTATTAAATAAGAAAAAAAAAGAATAAAAGCATTGAAACCCTAATTTCTACATTTTTAGTTTATTAAAAAAAAACATTAAAATTAAGCCTAAGATTAGAACTAAATTAGTTAATAAAATTTATTTACAAAAACTATTTATGAATCAAATATTAAAACTTATTTTTATTTTGACTTTTTCTGATTTTTTGTGTTTTTTATATTATAAAGTTAATTTTGTGGAATTAAATAAAACAAAGAATATGATTAAAATAAATAATAGAAAAGAATAAAAATAGGAAAAAGAAAGGCAAACATGGGGGGTGGTTGTCCCTTTTGGAGCTATTTTCCAAGCAATTTTGGCCCACTGAATCAGGCCTGGTTAACTTTTGATGGTCACGTGTAGACCCCTGGACTGAGGTGCATGATGGAACTCATATCTTGGCTTTTGGATTGATCTCAGGAGACATGTGGCAAGCACCAGCGCTGGATGTTTGGTGGGCTATAGGAGAGTCAGTGTACCTGATCATATTGCAAGAAAAAATATTAAGAGTATGGGGGACCTGGGAATCGAACTCAGGTCCCATTGATTGCATGACAACACATTAACCACTCAGGCAAGCGCGTTGGTTTTTATGTATACTGAATAATGACCAACATATATGAAAAAGCGTTAGTGGCTATAATAATAAAAAAAACGCGCCAAGCTTCAAATCAACCAACCACGTGCTTACAACTCGTCTTCTTCTCCACTTCTTCGCTTTGGCCTGAAAAATATATAATGGATAGCGGGGGTTTTAAACCCCCACAATCTGAAACACAAAAAAATAGCGAATAGAAATTGAACAAATATAAAAAAAGCGCGATGAGTGTTTTAGATTCGTTGGAACGTCACGATTTCAATGGTATAAGTCTTGCTGTCTAATTTTTCCATATGCAAAAGTCCCCAATTTAGGAGCTTTGAAAACCTAGAAAATTTCCATGGCAGATTCTCGTACAGGGCACAAAAACTCAATTAAATGATGCCAACAGATTTAGAATAACCATATTAGTATAAATCAACAAGAAAAATGCAAGGATGATGCGTATAAATTAAAACACGAATCTAAAAAATGTCAAGAACAGGGCGGCCTCATTCTACCGATTCTTGAGGTTAGAGACTGTGGTTTTGATTCAGAAAGCTTCCTTGATGCGTCAGGAAGGTAATGGAATCGATCTCTGGCTTGGAAAAATGCTCTAGCTATGAAATCAGATTTGAAGTTTTTAAGAAAAAAGTGAGTTTGTGTTCTCAGGTTCTAGCGCAGCATTCAGGTCCTTTGCATCAGGTTTAGGTTTGTGTTTATATGAGGGATGAATTAGGGTAAAAATTCAAGCCAAGAAACCTTTACATTCATGAATCAAATATTTGGTTTTTAATGTAATCTTTTCCAATCTTTTTTCATGTAAAACCATTGCCAATCATGAGAAATCTTGCCTTTTTAGTGATGCACGAAATCTTGAGTGATTAAAGAGGGCATATGCTGCATAAAAAGATTTGGAAACATGTGTTTAGCATTTTTCTTATAATTAATTTTAATTAAATGAATTAAATAGATTAAATATTCAATTAATTAATTAAAAATAGGAAAATAACTCCCCTTTGAGTCAATGGGTCGTGCATAGCTTTTGGGTGATGATTCTTGGAAGAAATTGAGGCCCATTAGCAATTTTGAGGCATTTGAAGTAAAGTTGACTTTTCAAAATTCCCAAAAATTTCCCAACTTCCACAAGGCATATCTTGCTCAATTTTTAAGCTTTGATCATGTTCTTGGACATTTTGGAAAGGTCTTGAAGTCCTCTAACCAATGCCTTTGGTCCCATGTAATTTTGATTTACCAATCTCAAGTTATGGTCTTTGACTTAAAGTGCCTTTTTGTTGACTTTTGAAAATGACCTATAATGTTGAGATTGATAACTTTTTGTGAGAGCATCTCTTGGAATTGAAGTGTGAAGAGGAGTTGTAGGAAATGTCATTCTCTTCAAAATGAGCTTTGGATGGAATTTTTCTGATAAACCATGTGGAAGTTATGCCTTGGTCAAGTTACAGTTGACTTTTTCAACTGTCCAAATATGGAAACTTTTGCATCTTGAGACTTTTTGGGCCATACCTTGAAAATCATGATCAAGCATTGATCAAATGATGTTTGTGGCTTCAAAATAAGATGTTGACCAAAAATTTGAACTTTTGACTGTTAAATGACCATTTTGCCCTTGCAGTTGACTGTTGAGCAATTAGGGTTTTTGACTGTGCAATTTGGGGAGATTTTGAAGCATGCTTTTGGCAAATCTTGAAGAATATGGGAGGGAAAATTTTGGTGTACAACAATAGCCAAACTATGAACGCGAAACAACAAGTGGCTGAGTGGCAAGCGTGATACTTGGTAAACATAAGAGCACGAGTTCTACTCCTTGCCGTGCCATTTGTTTTCATTATTTTTTGGGTTTAACGTGTCGGTTCACAACATAATCATCACTTCTTATTTCCTAACACCAACAACACGTTGGCTCAGTGGTGAGGCGTGCGCTTGTGAAGGCAGAGGGCGTGGGTTCAACACCCACCGCTGACATTTTCCCATTTTTGCTATCTAACCTTGTTTGTCATTTTTTCTAATCCTATTATTTTTGGATAACCTTAATGTTTTTTTTAACTTCACTTAACCATTAACAACAAAACCCTTTTTTACAAACCCTAATTATTTAGGTTTTAAGTTTTTTTAATTAATTTAATTAATTAACTTTTTGATTAACTAAAATAATTATCTTTTTTAGGTTTATTTTAATCATCATCAAAAAAATTATTTTTCATAAAAATCACTAAAAATATTTTCCTTTTCTATTTTTATCTTTTATATTTCTTAGATCTAATGTATAGTTTTCACAAATATAATATCATAGATTTTATTTTTCGCTCTCCTTTATTATGATGTAACTGCTCCGGGATATATTAGTTATAGGTTTTAATTTCCACATTTTATTTTCTCACACCTCTATTATGTATCTGCCCCAAAGCGTTGTAATAGTCTTGGTTTACGTTTCCGCACTTTATTTTTTCGCTACTATATTTGCTATATCACTTCTTAGTAATTAGGATTGTATGGAAAGATAAAAATGAACGCTAGAAAACCTTAAATTCAAAGGTAAATAACTGAATTGAACACCTTCTCACACTTGCACCTTTAAGGTAACCTCTCTTCGCTGCTTTTGGAATAAACGCTCATGTCCCTCGAAAGTGGGGATGTTTTAGCAAATCCCTTTGGATACAAAAGATCATAGTCCCTCGATGACCCTTCAATGCTGCCTTTCAAAAAATGATCTAGTCTCTTACGAAACTGCTAAAGCATCCTTACAAGTTTCCTTCGATGACTGTACAACGACCCTCAATGTCTCTTCACATCCAATAGATAGGGCTACCTACCAACTAATGGTACACATAGCACTGTCTCTAAAAGAGGAGGAAAATAACAAGAACGACCTTGAGTGGGTAGGTTACTTTTTCTCACAAATAATTTTCACGCCTCACTTTCAAAATAAATATTTTTAGAACACTTTGTACGCATTCTTAAGGACTGATACAAGAATCATTACAAAGTTCACCTTACTTTGGAGTTTTCAAAATATTTTTCAAACACTTATACAAAAAACAAATTTTCAAAGTGAGCTAAGCGATTAAGAGCCCCTTAGATAACTACAGATGAAAAGGGTGCTAACACCTTCCCTTTTCATAACTTACCCCCCTAACTCAAAATCTTCAAGGTCTTTCCTATTCTTTTCACCCTTTATTTATTGGATAAAAGAAAAGTTGGTGGCAACTCTTGCTATCCTCAACATTTGTGATAAAACGCAAAACAAGTAAGTTCTCTCACCGTATTATATGCTACATCCTCAAATGTTGTGAAGAAGCCCTATAATGGTAAGACGGAATCCAATATTATGCACGGCCATAAGGGTCGTAATAAGAACGATCATAACTAATCTATGGGGGCAGTACTGATCTCAAATCCTGCGCCAGTGTAACAACAACAAAATAATTAGCATAGGCATGATGCGCCCAAGAGACAGTTTACAAAGATAAACATGCCGTTGGCCCAAGCGTTGCAACACATGTTGAAGGCAGGGATGGTTACATTGAGAGAACCTCCTCAAAATCCCAACACTTCCACTCCCTGCTATAGTCCCAATGTAAGGTGTGCATACCATTCTAATAGTCTAGGGCACGACACTAGCAACTGTTGGGCCTTGAAGAATAAAATTCAAGACATGATTGACGCAAAAGAAATTAAATTTGATCCTCCTAAAACCCTAATGTGATTACTAAGCCCATGCCTAATCATGACAAGGGTGTTAGTGCTATTGAAGATGTTTCTTTTGTCTCTATTGTGAAAAATTTAACTACTCCCCTGATGATTAGTAAGGAGAAATTGCTGCAAGCCGGTTTATTTTCGGGTTACATTGAAGGTTGTTACTATTGTGCATTCCAATCCAATGGTTACGCATTGTTGAAGAAGGGTATTCAGTGTCTGGTGGATGACCGTGAGATTCTGTTTGAGAAAATTCCTGTTGATAAGACTCCTTCCATGGGGAGTACATCCCAAGACCTAAATCTTGAAGACGTGTCTACGATTTCCGGTACCCCTATAAGGATCAATTCAAAAGGTCCAACGAAGATTACGGCCGAACCTAAAGTTGCTCCCCTAATTATTACTGCGCCTGGGCCAATTATGTATTCCTATGATAAAGCTATCCCTTGGAATTATGGAGCTGATGTCTACTACCATTGAATCAAGAAGAAACCATTGACTGATGAAGAGGAAAATGTTGAAGTTACTAATCCTGATGTTGACAATATTGCAGGGACTAGTAAAGTTACTAGAAGTGGAAGGTTTTCTCTTCAGAGATATCTCTGAAGACTGTTACTGCACCAGTTCGTATCATCGCTACAGAATCTACTACTAAAATCTGAAATAAAGAATGTATGATCGAGCCTTCCCATACGGAGGCACCATAGGAGGTTACTGTTGAAGACCCCTCCAAGCAAGAGATGGAAGAAATTTTAAAGATTGTCCGAAAGAGTGATTATAAGATTATTGAACAGCTGGGGCAGACCCCCTCCAAAATATCTATGATATCCCTGTTGTTGTGCTCCGAAGCTCATGCTCAACATTTGGTGAAATTCCTAAAATTTTCCCATGTACCGCAAGAGATCTCTGTTGATCAGTTTTAAAATCATATTTCTATTCTGGCGACTGATAATGGGCTAGTCTTTTCTGATATAGACTAAACTCCGACTGGAAAGAATCATAATAAAGCCATATATGTCTCTATTGAGTGCAAGGGCACTACTTTATCTCATATGTTGGTAGACATGAGTTCCTCGTTAAATGTGTTGTCGAAATCTACTTTGGACAAACTTGGCTGTGAAGGGATTGTTCTAAAACCCAATGACATCATGGTAAGAGCTTTTGATGGTTCGAAGAGGATGTTGCATGGAGAGGTGGATCTTCCGATCAAAGTGGGTTCCCAGATCTTTGAATCTACTTTCTATGTAATGGATATTCATCTGGACTATTCTTTTTTACTAGGATGATGTTGGATTCATGGGGAAGGTGTTATTACTTCTACCCTACACCAGAAGTTGAAATATCCCATGAGGGTAAAAATCGTGACAGTTTGCGATGAAGAAGAATATATGGTGAGCCATTTGAATTCTTTCAAGTATGTCGAAGTGGATGGTGAGTTTGTCGAGACTCCTTGTCAGACCTTTGAAGTTGTTTCTCAAGCAGCCTCAGTTGATAAAGTTGCTTCTACGGTTCATAAAACTCCATAAAAAATGGCTTCGCTGAAAGACGCTAGGGTTGTGGTTGAAGAAAGTGGTTGTACTATTTGGGATTAGCTTCTCGACATTCCTTACAAATCTGACAAGTTTGGTTTGGGTTTTACTGCTCAGGCTCAGAGGGTTGTCTATCATGCTTGTGCTCATTTGGGGAGACCGCCATTCTGCATCAACAACAATGGAGTTCACAACAATCATATGAATGTTATAGAAGACGATGATAGTGGCTGCGACTTAGACAGTTGGATCTTCCCTACTATCGAAAATGGGCAAAACAATTGTAAGGGTGAAGACTTTATACAAATTTCCTTTAGTCAATATTAAATGATATCTTCTGTTTTTTTTTTACTTTTAAGTTTTGGTTATGTAATTCAAACAATGACCTTAAGCCTTGGGCCTTACCCGGGGCACAACGGTCTATTTGTTAGGGTTGTCATTATTCATAAGCATATTTTTATTTAATAAATCATTGGATGTTTGCACTCAATTTGTTTTATCTTTATCTTTATTTTACTTGATTGTTTTCAAAATAGCTGTGTTCTTACACACACTCACACAATAAATTATAGATCCATATCCATTTTGGATCACATTAATAACAATTCTGCTATTGCCAATTATGACTTCGAAAATTCGATCTACCAAGCCGAGGATGAAGGTGAGGAAGATTGTGAAATACCTGGAGAGCTTGCTAGGCTGTTAATGCAAGAAGAAAGAGCCATACGACCACATGAAGAGCCATTCGAGGTTGTGAACTTAGGTACTGAAGAAAACAAGAAAGAAGTCAAGATATGTGCCAGCCTAGAATACAACATAAAAAAGAGGTTAATTCAGATGTTGCATGATTATTCGAGATCTTTGCTTGGTCGTACGAAGACATGCCAGGGCTTGATACTGATATTGTGGTTCACCATTTACCAATGAAAGAAGGTTGCCTCCCTATAAAGAAGAAAGTTCATCGTATGCTCCGGAGATGTCAGAAAAGATCAAGGCTGAGGTTATGAAGCAATTCAATGCAGGGTTCTTAGCTGTTGCATCCTTTCCTCAGTGGGTTGAAAATGTGGTGCCAGTACCCAAAAAAGATGGTAAGGTGCGTATGTGTGTAGACTACAGGGATTTGAATACGGAAAGCCCCAAAGATGACTTTCCACTTCCACATATTGATATTCTGGTTGACAACACCGCTCAGCATAAAGTATTTCCCTTCATGGATGGTTTCTCTGGTTATAATCAAATTAAGATGGTGCCTGAAGACATGGAGAACACTACTTTTTTCACACAGTGTGGCACTTTCTGTTACAAAGTTATGCCTTTCGGTTTGAAGAATATAGGTGCAACATATCAGCGTGTTATGGTAACTTTGTTCCATGATATGATCCATCATGAGATATAGGTTTATGTTGATGACATGATAGCCAGGTCTCAGACTGAAGAAGAACATCTTGACCACCTGCACAAGCTATTTGAAAGATTGAAGAAATATAAGTTGAGATTGAATCCAAACAAGTGCACCTTTGGGGTGAGATCCGGAAAAACTCCTAGGTTTCGTCAACAATGGTAAAGGTAATGAAGTTGATCCCGCTAAGGTTAAAGCTATTCAAGAAATGCCAGCTCCCCGTACTGAGAAGGAAGTCAGAGGTTTCCTGAGGCGTTTGAACTACATTTCCAGACTTATTTCCCATCTGGCTCCTACTTGTGAGCCAATCTTCAAGTTGTTAAAGAAAGATCAAGTAGTGAAGTGGAATGATGATTGTCAGATAGCCTTCAACAAAATCAAAGAATATCTTCAGGAGCCTCCGATTTTAAGGCCACCAGTTAAAGGAAGATCTCTGATCATGTACCTAATAGTGGTAGAGAAATCAATAGGGTGTGTACTGGGGAAACATGATGAGTCTGGTCGAAAAGGGCACGCAATATACTACCTTAGCTAAAAGTTTATCGACTGTGAAACAAGATACTCATTGCTCGAGAAAACTTGTTGCGCTTTGGCATGGGATGCTCTCCGACTAATACAATATATGTTGACTCATATTGTTGTATCCCAATTTCCCCCCCCCCCCCCCCCCCCCCCTAAGATTCCTCTATTATTTCATACCATCACAATGCAACAAGATCACACACTAGGGTTTGGTTCCTTTCCTTATCTTTGGCTTTGCTCATGGGGAATCACCAAGCACCTTGACTTGTATTTTTGTGATCATCTATTTTTGGTTTTGATTAAGTTCTAGATAATAAATGCAATGAATGTTTGCCCTAATTGATGATGTTATAGGTGAGAGCACAACACTTTCCATCAAGTTGATCTACAGGTTCATGGGTCTATTTCCATGCCTTCTTAAACAAAATTTTCATTGAGATTCAAGCCTCATCATTGAATATGTTTTAAATTAATATTATGGCAAAGTCTATTATGAGTCATCATGCCTCAAATTGTCAAAGATATTCAAAAGATACAAGGTTTTATTTAAGAAGTTTGACCTAGTTGGATAAACTCTTGACTTCTTGATCACAAGTACATATTTTCTTCACTTCCCAATATTTGAAAGTGGTTTTTGTTGCTACGGTTCCAAATTATCATCCTCGATTACTTCTATTTACATGACAAAAATATTTGTGCAAGAAGTTTGGTCAAAATTGAAAAGAGTTCTCAAGACACTTTGTTGCTCTAGGAACTAGGGTTTTAAACTTCAAAGGGGTATATCTTGCTCATCTTTTGGTATTTTTGAGTGATTCTAAATACATGCTTCTCTTCAAATTGTTATCAATAAACCATTTCAAAATTTTCAAGGAAATTTTGTGTGAAAGGTACTTGATGATGAAGAGAGATTATAAGTCCTCAAGATGAACCATCAATTTCCCTTATGTGACTTCAAAGGACCATAACTTGGTCAATTTTTATCTCCTTTAGCCTATTCTTTTTCCATATTGATTTTAATAATGTGAACTTTATCCATTCTTTTAAGTGCAAAGTATGAAAATGGATAGAATATGCCCTAAGGATGCAAAAGATTATAGGTCATCTTATGAATTTTTGCCAACTTCAACAAGTCATAACTTTCTCAATTTTTGGAGATTTTGTATGGTTCAAGTCTCAAAATTCCATTCAAGAGATCTAATTCATGCCATATTTTTTAGTCAAGATAAAATTTCAAATGGAAGACCATGTTCCGATGCAAGACATTATAGGTCATTTTTGAAGAAAAACTTAGAAATTTACTAAGTATAGAAAGTCAACCTCTTTTTCTCAACTTTGACTCATTAAAAATTTCAACTCAAGCATCCATTTGATTTAATTCTTTGTGCATTATAAATCTTTTGATCTCATCTTTCTAAAGCTCAAAGAATCATGTCTTAAGACTCCTTGAGCTGAGAATGCCATTGGTTCAAAAGTGGCACCTTGAAAATGAAGTTTCAACTCAAGTCAGAATTTGAAATCCTTGATTTGGCTTCTAAACACATGTTTTCTGCGCGCTTTTGCTTCTAATCATGTTTAATGAACTTCCATAAGTCATTAGCACATTGAAACGCAAGGTTTGGATGAGTTTTGATCAAAATAGAAGTCACATTTTTCTTGTTTGCAACTTTTGTACCCCAAAATTTGCCCTCTCATTTCATCAACATTTTCTCATCACAAGACTCTTGGAACTCAAGATCAAGCTAGGGTTTGCTCTGCTCAAGACACCTCTTTGCACTGATGACCTAAACTAGGGTTTGAGTTTGCACAAGGATTTTTGGACCTTCAATGCTCAAATTAACTTTCATACTTCATGTTGGACTCATAAGTTTACCCATACCAAGTTTCAAGCCTTGGATCAAATTTTTGCCCAGTCAATTGGAGTGTTGGCCTAGAAATCAGTTGTATTGGGGAAAAAGTCAACTGTGGCCAATTGACAGCCAAACCTCATGAAATTTGACCCACATCAACATTATGAACTCATATGAACCATTTGATCAAATTTGGATCATAATTCCACAAGAAATTTGATCAAATCACCAAAAGGGCAAAATGGTCATTTTTAGGGTTTTGACTGCACAAAGGTAATTTTTGACTGTTTGACCTAACCAACGGCAAACCAAGCTCACATATGGACTCAAGAACTCAATGAAATTGTCTTGACCCATTCAACAAATTCAAAAGATCTCAAATGCATAGGATTGACAGATGAATTTTTCAGTCAACTGATCAAAATTTGACTGTACACTGAAAAGTCAAACTTTGACTTTTTGGTCAAAATCAAGTGCAAGAGTTACTTTTCATCAAAACATGTCAAATTATGAAACTTGTTCACCAAGAAACCTAAAAATGCAAATTAGGATTTAAAATGGAAAAAATTTCATAACTTAGAATTTTTCTAAGTTATAAAATTTTCTTATTTTTTCTTAACTTTGTCCCATTTTTTCACCAAGATGAAAATGGATCCAAACAAAACTTGCAACATGAAAGTTGTAGTCCATCACAAATTCTAAAACTGTTATGCACAAAGTTTTCTCAAAATAAGCTTGTATCTCAAGTTATGATTTTTGGAACAAGGGTATCTAAAACTTTTAACTTAGAGAAAATTTGCCCTAATCTAGGCAGGATTTGGACCCATCTTCTTGGCCACTTTTCACATAGTTCCACTTGGAATTTCAAGTTGCATTGCAAATATGGATTGTAGTACATGTTCCAAGCTTTCCAAATTGTCCAAGAACTCCTCAAACACCCTTGTGGTTAAAGAGAATCGAATGTTGGAAGTTGGCAAAAACTCACTTTTGTCCATGACCAATACATGTTCATACAAACTTGCATTTTCAAATCAGCATGTTTGGTGCTAGCTTGCAGGCCTCAAAACCAACTTGCACTTCATAATTTAATGCTTAACCATTGAATTAAGGTGTTATCTTGGTCATTTTGACATTACATACAAGATTAACCCTTATTTGGAAAAAGGTAAAATACCATTTTTGTAAAAGTGCACTTTATGTCAAACCAAAATCCTTGAGGTATGAGGCCATATCTCTGAAGCAAGATTGAAGCTATCAATTCCAGGAATCAATAGAAAAAGATACAGCATGATAGGAGGGCTGGTACATGGCTATAACATCATTTTCATTCTCTTGCTTCAAGTAGAAGAAAGTTGGCAAAACACAAGCAACCTCTCATATCTGTTAACACAAGCTTACAAGAACTTTGTGAATAAGTTCCATACATCCCAACAAGCCTAAAGCACAACGCTTTCATCACTCATACCTCCTCATACTCAGAATCACTGTTTTTCTGCAAAACAGGGCAGGTTCTGCATTTTGCAAGCCACAACAAAATTCCATCATGCCTTTTGTCCCAAGATAGTTCCAACACCTTCTAATCAACTCACCTAAACTATCCCAGGCCCCCATTGCAAGCTGTAACACCTCTAACACACTTTTCCATTTTCATTTCAAAGCTCTGCAGGTTGAGTTCTACAGCACTATTCAAGTTGTTTCAAAGCAAGCCAAGCATTGGAGAAGCTTCCTTGGACCTCAGGCAAGCTCAATAGAAGCTCAAACACCATTGAAGGTTGCTACATTGTCCAGCTCGAAGTCAACTGAAACAAGTATTTCATGGACTTCTATCTCTCTATTTAGGAATGGTTAGGCTTATGTTTGTGAATGAAATATGTTGTACTCATAGCCCTGAAGCCATACATATACTTAGTTTTCATTTACATTAATCGTTCTGAGAGAATTTCACTCATGAACTTTCTGAAAAAACTAGGTTAGAAATTAGGGCCAGAGAAATTCTCTCTGGTCTTTGAGAATTAATCCAAGTTTTTTATATGGTTGAATTCGTTGTTTAATTCTCTACAATGTTCATGTTATGAGTTTTGTCAAAAAATCAAAGAATCAGGAGATAGCATTAGAAGTACAGAATGCGTGTGTTGTTTGAAACTGAGGAAGAATATGAAGTTACTTGGGTTGGGCCTGAGTTGCTTTGGCTTTTCACACATGCATATTCAGTTTGCACCCCCCTGGCCCATTTGCTTGCATATTTGTCATTTTTTGCATTTTATTTCATTTTTGATTTTAATATTTTATTTTCTAACATAAAAAATACCTAAAAATTATTTTCATAATTTTTTATATTTATTTGGAATTTATTCTAATTATTACTAGTATAAAAAATATTTAAAGGCTTTATATTATTTTTTATTAAAACCTAAAATAATGTAAAAAAATATTTAAAGGCTTTATATTCTTTTTTATTAAAACCTAAAATAATGTAAAAATATATTTATTTTCATTTATTATTTTATTTCACATTTAAAAACATTTTCTTGAAAATATCCATTTTTGTAAATAATTAATTTTTATCTTTGTACATTTAATATGTTTAATAAATATATATATATATATATATATATATATATATATATATATATATATATATATATATATATATATATATATATATATATATATATATATATATATATATATATATATATATATATATATATATATATATATATATATATATATATATATATATATATATATATATATATATATATATATATATATATATATATATATATATGCTTATATACTTATTATTAACTAATTAGGTTAAAAAATACAAAAATATCACATTTTCATTTTTATTATTATTTTACACAAAAAAAAAACATTTTTTACAATATACTTTTATTTTGTTAATATATATTTGTATAAAATTAATAAATAATATTATTTATTAAGAATTAGGGTTTCTTGCCCTAAATTAGGGTTTCCTCTAGCCAATATCGTCTAGAGATCAAAACATGATAACTTGAGTCAGGGGCTATGACCCACTCGATATGGTGAGCTTCACTCTTGAAGAAGGATTCTCAACAACATGAAGTTCCTTCAATTAAGCTACCAGATTTAAATTCTAACAGTTTCTTGTTTACCCCGCGAGATCCTTGAAAACATTGCATACATATATCATACATATCATTGCATAACAGGTCATCTAGTACAGGTCTCTCATGTTCTCGCTGTTTATTTCAGCAATGGCTTTCCAACCAGACAATCAAGATCTTCAAACTCGAGAGACTCAGTTCAGGGAAATCTTCCTAAACCTATCCAAGGGGCAGGAAGAGTTGAAAATACTCCTCGTTGAGGACTTGGTCAAGAAAAGTCCTGAAGACAATAAGGACGAACGGTTGGAAAAACTGCAAGCTGAGTTCAGTACCATGAAAACCCAGATGCTGGGGCAGATGGCTCTTATCCAAGGCTTAGCTCGGGAACAAGAAGAGTTGAGAACCATGATCAACCAGCTTCATCAAGACAGATACAACAACATGAAGCAAATAGTCAAGGCCAGGGACCAAGTCATTAATCAACTTCCGAGAAGTCAAAGGTTTGGTTTGACGAAGAATAGACCTGTCCAAGTTGTTACTACCTCACAGGCCCAACAAAGACCTTTCCAAGAACAATGGTTTGATCAGAGTAAGCCAAGCATGCCCAAGAGGCAATTTACTAAGATCAACATGTCACTGACTCAAGCGCTACAACACATGTTGAAGGCAGAGCTGATTACATTAAAGGCTCCTCTCCGGAACCCAAATACTTCCGCTCCTACCTATCATCCCAATGAAAGGTGTGCATACCACTCTGACAGTCTGGGACATGACACAAACAACTGTTGGGCTCTGAAGAACAAGATCCAAGACATGATTGATGCCAAGGAGATCAAGTTTGACCCTCCGGAGACTCCAAACATAATCACTGCTCCTATGACGAATCATTAAAAGCTTTTGTTCATTAATGCATTGCATATGTTTGTCTTGATTTGATCCAATCATTTTCATTACATTTAAACTATGCTTTTTACTCACTTTATGACATTCAACTCTTGCTAAAAGTTACAAGCCTTTAGAGGGAGGATGACGAATACGATACCACGATCTTTACAGTATGCTTTTGAATAGACCCCGCTGATGAGGTACATGCATTGTTTCAAATCCTAAACAGTGGAGTTATAAGGAAGATAATCCCTAGTCAACCCCTTTGAGCCAAAGAAGTTAGAGTTTTTCTTTTCACAAATTAAAACCTTTAATTATAACCTGGGGCAGGGTAGTTTTCTCAGTTTAATCCAGGTGCACAATGAATGGAATCAAGGAAATCCTTCCAAAATAAAAGACAGTGATGGTTCCCTATAAACGTCAAGACAGGCAATCATTATCTCTCGAAATAAAAGCCCAATAAGTCAAAACCTGTGAAGGAGACTTACAAAACTGGGGCATCTCGCTGAATGTAATCACAAGAGAAACAGTTTAGGAAAAAGACAGGGATAACAAAATCAAAAAGAAAGAGATCCTACAAACTCTCAAAAAAAAAATGACTGCCTGTTCAAAATAAATTGTCAGTATCGGAACTATCACTGGTATATCAGAGCAAAGACTCAAACAAGATCTAATGCACGATTAGCTGAGTTTAGGATCGAAGAACATCACGAAGAACGGGTGGGTACAAATAAAATTTGATCCTTTATCCTTTGTTTCTTAAACCGTGAACCAGGCCACATTATAACCCTTAAAAAGTCCTAGCTGAAGCATGGGTTAGTCCGAAAGCATACTGTTACAAAAGGTATCCTGACTCCTGTAGGGCTTGCTGTAAATCCTGAGTTGACGTCACATTTTACAAAATTTTCCTATCTTACTGAAAAAATGCATTTTCAAAAACTTCAAGACAGACATAAGGTTTTCATTCTTAAAATAACATTGTATGCATATGACTATTTGTTCAAATAGTAGATAAATTCGCACGCCGAATATCTAGTGAACAAAAACCTTCTCAATAAAAGGATCACCTCAAGTGGAAAAAACACTTCCAACCAAGGGGTACGGCATGATCATTGTCCATCATCTGGGGCAGTCAAGTCAAGATTCAAGGAATCTCTCCTAGATGCTGAATAGCCAGGGGAAAATCTCCATCTGAATCAATTGGGGCATTGGACATGAATTCCAGCAACGAATCTTGCATGATCAAACGAAGATCTTCTGGTAGTATGGCAACACAACACTACCGACAGTGACACCTCCCTACATCCTGAGAGCGTGGACATAGTCAAAAAGTACTACGCATAATCAAAGACCCGCTAGGTTGACTGACCTAGGAAAAAATAAGGGCTTCCCGGTGAACCAAAAGGGTTCGGGAAAAAATAAGGGATGAAAATGAAAAAGTATGTACACCTGGCAAGTCGAAAACCTGAAAAGGCGGCTTGGGCAAAAAAGGGTATCCCGATGGACTGAAAACCCGAAAGGGCGGTCCAGGCAAAAATTAGGGATCAAAGTGTACGACTATGTCCCGTCATCTCGTCACTGGCCTACCAGAAGAAGACTTGTCATTTTGACCGAAAGATACCAAGCACCTCATAGGTGGGGATAATACTCGATCCATAGGGCCTCCGCAGGCACCTTCTCCCGCAAAAAACATGGGCAAATAAGAATTGTCCGAACTGTACAAGTTGCTCTGTCCACCAGGTACCAAGGTATATATTCAGCTGAAGAATATGACCAAGATACCGTCACTCCCCGCAGAGTAAAACAGTAATGGTAGCTCTCCCCACTGAGACTTGCAACTATGAACGAATCAGCAATACTCTCCCCAAGCAGAGTTGGTCTACCATCAGCCCTAAAAAGGCTGGGTATCCCCAAAAGATCTTAATATTCCCCAGCGGAGTATAAAGATATTCCCCAGCGAGCATAAGAGCATCCCCGTCAGTCTCAATATTCCCCAACAGAATATAAGAATGTTTCCCGGAGGAATACAAGATACCCTAATGGAGCCATTCCCCCAGCGCATTCTAAAAAAAAAAAGCTTTCCCAACAGAGTTGAATCATCTTCCCCAGCAGATTCTGGAAGCTTATCCCCTACAGAGCACAAATAAATCTCCCCAGCCAAATTCAGAAGGTTATCCTCACAAGAACCTAACTGGGTTATCCTCAGCAAGTTGCAACGGAAAGATTATCCCCAGCAAAGTTCTTTCTTTCCCCCCAGCAGGACTTCTATCCTCAACAGGTTCAATATCATCAGCAACGGTAATCTATCCCCAGTGGAGTTTATCATCAAAATCCCCAACAGAGCTTATCAGTGGAATCCCCAGCGGAGTTTATCGTTAAAATCCTCAGCAGAACATCTCTTCCCCCACAGAGTAATTCCCCTCAGAGTAATCTCTTCATCAAGTTTATTCCCCAACGAAGTTCTTTTCTCCTGCCGGTTTATTCTCACAATCATCTTCGTTCATCATCCCCACCGGAAACGAAGAACTCAACTCTATTCTTCAGCAGCTCCGGGATTTATTTTCCCCAGCTAAAACATCACATTCCCATACATCATGATACATGCATATACGCATCATACGAATACAATCTCATTTATTTTGAGAATATCATTGCCTGATCCATATCATGCATTGCATATGACTGACCTTTACCTTTCAGGAAAGATACAGTTAAAGTTCTCAATTACGTCGAAGACCCAATCGGTTCTTAAATCTCAATTGAATTATCCTCAGTTGAATTTCAGATAAGGTTCTCAATCTCGACGATTCCCCTACGTCATAGTGTGGACGAGTACTATAACCTCAACGGTATACTCCATTGAGCACGAGTCAGTTCCTAGATCTTGATGATGATGTTTCCCTATGTCATAGTGTGGACGAGTACTATAACCTCAACGGTATACTCCATTGAGCATGAGTCAGTTTCTAGATCTTGATGTTCTTCTCCGTCATAGTGTGGACAAGTTCTATAACCTCAGCGTATACTCCCTTGAGCACGAGCAATTCCTAGATCTTGATGAAGATGTTTCCCTACGTCATAGTATGGACGAGTACTATAACCTCAACGGTATACTCCATTGAGCACGAGTCAGTTACTAGATCTTGATGTTCTCCTTCGTCATAGTGTGGACAAGTTCTATAACCTCAGCGGTATACTCCCGGTGGGCATGAGACAGTTCCTAGATCTTGATGAAGATGTTTCCCTACGTCATAGTGTGGACGAGTACTATAACCTCAACGGTATACTCCATTGAGCACGATTCGGTTCCTAGATCTTGATGTTCTCTTCCGTCATAGTATGGACAAGTTCTATAACCTCAGCGGTATACTCCCGATGGGCACGAGACAGTTCCTAGATCTTGATGAAGATGTTTCCCTACGTCATAGTGTGGACGAGTACTATAACCTCAACGGTATACTCCATTGAGCACGAGTCAGTTCCTAGATCTTGATGTTCTCCTCTGTCATAGTGTGGACAAGTTCTATAACCTCAGCGGTATACTCCCGGTGGGCACGAGACAGTGCCTAGATTTTAATGAAGATGTTTCCCTACGTCATAGTGTGGAAGAGTACTATAACCTCAACGGTATACTCCATTGAGCACGAGTCAGTTCCTAGATCTTGATGTTCTCCTCCGTCATAGTGTGGAAAAGTTCTATAACCTCAACGGTATACTCCCGGTGGGCACGAGACAGTTTCTAGATCTTGATGAAGATGTTTCCCTATGTCATAGTGTGGACGAGTACTATAACCTCAACGGTATACTCCATTGGGCACGAGACAGTTCCTAGATCTTGATGAAGATGTTTCCCTATGTCATAGTGTGGACGAGTACTATAACCTCAACAGTATACTCCATTGAGCACGAGTCAGTTCCTAGATCTTGATGTTCTCCTCCGTCATAGTGTGGACAAGTTCTATAACCTCAGCGGTATACTCTCGGTGGGCACGAGACAGTTCCTAGATCTTGATGAAGATGTTTCCCTATGTCATAGTGTGGACGAGTACTATAACCTTAAAGGTATACTCCATTGAGCACGAGTCAGTTCCTAGATCTTGATGTTCTCCTCCGTCATAGTGTGGACAAGTTCTATAACCTCAACGGTATACTCCTGGTGGGCACGAGACAGTTCCTAGATCATGATGAAGATGTTTCCCTACGTCATAGTGTGGACGAGTACTATAACCTCAACTGTATACTCCATTGAGCACAAGTAAGTTCCTAGATCTTGATGTTCTCCTCTGTTATAGTGTGGACAAGTTCTATAACCTCAGCGGTATACTCCTAGTGGGAACGAGACAGTTCCTAGATCTTGATGAAGATGTTTCCTTACGTCATAGTATGGACGAGTACTATAACCTCAACGGTATACTCCAATGAGCATGAGTAAGTTCCTAGATCTTGATGTTCTCCTCCGTCATAGTGTGGACAAGTTCTATAACCTCAGTGGTATACTCCCGGTGGGCACGAGACAGTTCCTAGATTTTGATGAAGATGTTTCCCTACGTCATAGTGTGGACGAGTACTATAACCTCAACGGTATACTCCATTGAGCACGAGTAAGTTCCTAGATATTTATGTTCTCCTCCGTCATAGTGTGGACAAGTTCTATAACCTCAGCGGTATACTCCCGGTGGGCACGAGACATTTCCTAGATCTTGATGAGGATGTTTCCCTGTTGTACCCCAAAATTTTCCCTCTCATGTTTTCAAAAGTCTTCCCTTACATGGTTGGTTACAAACATTTGCCTAACGAAAATAAAGTTTTTTGAAGATGAACAAAGTGTCTTTCGATTGGCATCTGGGAAAAGTCTTCGATTGGGTATCCAAAATCCTTCGATACAGGCTTGACTCACCAGTCTTCGATTGGGCATTTGGCACTCTTCGATCAGGATTTGATTAGTAAGCTTCGATTAAGTGTTTGGAACCCTTCGATCAAGCTTTGGTCTGCAAGTCTTCGATTGAGCGCTGGACCCCCTTCGATCAAGTCAATTTCACAATGCTTCGACTAGTACTTCAGAGGGTCCTTCGACTAGAACTTCATACTTTACCTCAATCAGAACATCAGAACGAAATGACCTTCGAATGGCATTTCAGTGCAGAGTTTCTCTTAATCTAAGATGCTCTGATGAAGGAAGTTCTGGACACTTCGAATCAGAACTTAGACTCATCACAAGGCCAAGGGCTGGTCGAAGTTGTCTAATAGGGAATGCTCTAAATAGATTCGAATTGGAATTTGAAACTGGCAAAGAAGGCAGATTCGAAGGAATGAAGTAGGCTGGCATGACTAAGCAAAAACACATATCCTAACCTATCCAGGTTCACCCAAAGTTCACAATGGCATGTGTCCCTTGCAAATATAGAAATAATTAAATGCTGATTGTGGACTCAATTATTTGAATTAAAGGCCAGATTCTTGCCTTGTTTGCTCCCAACCCTACAAGAGCTGATTCGACTAGGGTGATCCTTTTCGAATCAAGCAATAGAAGCATTCAGAAGGCCTATTCGAAGGGCACATAAGAAGTCCATTCGAAGGAGGCAACTCAAGACCAATCGAAGAGCATGGCCTGGAGGCATTCGAAAATCAAAGGTGTCCAGGTTCATTCAAGATTCCAAAGAGACATGAATATTTCAAAAAAGGAAATATTTTAATATGTCTGATTCTTGTCTCATGGCTTTAAAGGCCTGTTTAATTGGTGGTCTCTTACCGTTACTAGACCATCATACTCCTATAAATACAAGGGCCAGCATACAGTGCCAGGGGGAACAAAATGAAACAAAAAAAGAACGAAAAGGAGAAAGAGGGAGGATTTGGAGATACGCTGCCCACAAACCCACCAAAGGTTATCAGCATTTTCATAAGTAATCCAAGCCAAAGCAGCCATTCAGTGAACATCTCCACACCCAGAGCCACAGATCATACATCTTTAATTGGTAAAGGTTTGCAAAACCAAAATTGCACCTTCATGACATTTAAATACACATTGCATATGTATTCTTGTTATTACTGATTATGTTGCATGTAAGCTGAAGCGCAAAGATGAGATCATGCCATTGCTGGGGCACGATCTAAGTTTCTCCTTCGAATCTCAGGATAAAACAAACCCAGGCCCAGATTCAGCAGATTCAAATTGAGGAAGGATTCAAATTGGGAGGAGATTCGAATCAGGGGGGGTAAAGTCCCCCCTGGATCTTTAATATTTGTTTCGTTTTGCAGGAAATATCTTCTCAGAATTTTGTTCAAAGCTTCGAAGCTTAACAGCTTAGCTTCGAACTGGATCCAGGGTTCCCAGATCGAAGGATGACATATCCAGACCGAACACCCTCAAAGTGCAGCCCCTCGTGCACCTTCGATCAAGCCTCTTCACTGGATCGAAAGACAGCCCACACCTCTTTCGATCCAGGCCTCCAGAATTATACCTTTCTTGATTTACTGCTTGTTCCTTCGATTTCATCTTTGTTTTGACTATTTTATTTCTTTTTTTTAATCAACATAAAATCAATTAAAAAGAAAAACCACAAAAACATTAGGCTAGTTTTTTCTATTAAATTAACTTTGTTAATTAATCATTTAATTATCTTAACATTTTCTCAAAAAACTAAAATTAAGAAGATTTAGATCATTTTCCCAAAATAAAATAAAACAACAAAAAGATTTTATTCTTAGGACTTTTAGAGGTTATTTTCAGATTCGCGCGCGTTTATTTTATTGTAATTGCCTACTGGTTTGTAATAGCTTAACTAAGACTTTTACACTTTACTGCTTTATTCCCCCAATTTTGGACATGTAAATAATCCCCCTCCCCGAAGCCTTGTAATAGCGTAGGATTTACAATTCCCGCACTTTAAATTCCTATACATATATTAACTTTTTAGATGTATGCTAACTAGGATTGCATAACAAGATCTGAAAACAAACGATAGAACACCTAAATACACAAAGATAATGTAACTGAAAAACAACACACTCGCACATGCCACTCTTAGGGTACACCTCACTTGGTTGCCTCGAACGTGGTCATTGAGTATAGGATGTTTTAGAGGTCGCCCTCTTGTCCAAAGATCATAAGTTTCCTCGAAACGGTTGCCTCGGATAAAATGATCCAAGACATTAGAGTTACCACTAAAGCGTCCTAACATTGCTTTAGTGACCACACGTCCCTTAAATCAAATTGACCCGAAAACTCCAACGACGATGCTACCTACTCCTAAATAGTGGGATGACATTGTCTAAAGGACATTTGCACAGTTTAATTCCTTTTTGAGTAGGTAGAGGTTCTTAAGTACTTGCTCATTTTAAAACAAAAACAAAACTTTTCGCACTTACACTCTCTTCAAAAACAAAACTCTTTTCAAAACCCACAAACACAAAGAAAAGCAAACTTTTGAAAACATAGTGAGCAAGTACCTAAGATCCCGTGGATAACCACAGATAGAAAGGGTGCTAACACCTTCCCTTTCTATAATCTACCTCCCGAACCCGAGAAACATCTCGAAAAGGAATTTTTCTGTGCTTTTGTCCTTTCCTTGTTGGATAAAATAAAAGACGGTGGCGACTCTTGCTTACCGCAACATTTTGCAAAAACAAACGCAAACGCGAACCAGCATTCCAAAACAGTCAGTTCTCATTCCCACCGATCACAATCCTCTTTGCACCAGATGCTGAAATACCCTGTTAAGGGTAAAATCATAACTGTGCACGGCGAGGAAGAGTACACGATCAGTCATCTCAATTCCTTTTGATATGTGGAGTTAGATGGCGAGTTCTTCGAAACGCCTTTTCAACATTTTGAGGAAGTTTCTCCCGAGGTAGCAGTTGCGAAGACAGTGGTTGAGGTACCTATCATTCCCAAGCGTGTGGCTAGGATGGCATCCCTCAAAGACGCAGAGGCTGTGATTAAGGAGGGAAAGAGCACAGTATGGGGACAATTGCCTGACTTTCCCCATAAGACGAACAAGTTTGGTTTAGGGTTTACTGCTGCATGACAAAAGGTTATGCGTCGCTCTAAGTTCGGAGGACCACCCGTCAAGATCTCACACCACATAATCAATGCTGTAGAAGATGAAGATGAGGAGAGCCACTTTGAAGATTGGATTTTTCCGACTGTCGAAGGGGGTTTGAGCAATTGGGAAGCAAAGGATTTTATTACTATCACCTTTATAAACCAGTAATTTTAGCTTTTAACAATTTCCCATTTTTATGGTCTGTAATAACTAAGATAATTCACGCACTATTTTCACCTCATGCCTTGCCCGGGGCATATAGGTCCATTTGTAAGGGCTTGATTTTCTTCATAATCATATGCCATGTTTTAATGAATCATTGGACGTTTTTCATCTATAAACTGTTGTGTTCATTTTCTTTCCTTTTGCATTTTTGTTTTGTTTAAGGATGGATATCCCTTACACACACTCACACTCACAAATGCAGGTACCCATCCACTCCGGATTCCATGGGTGACTATTCTGCTTTAGCCTTCGATAACTCTGAAGATTTGGTCAATCATGCTGAGTACGAAGTTGACGAAGATTGTGAAGTGCCGGGAGAGTTAGCCAGACTTCTACAACAAGAAGAGAGGGCCATTCTGCCTCATGAAGAGCTGTTAGAAACCATCAACTTAGGGACAGAGGAAGACAGGAAGGAAGTAAAAGTGGGTGCCAACCTGGAACCGAGTGTCAAGGAGCATTTAGTGCAGTTGTTGAACGAATATGTTGAAATCTTCGCTTGGTCTTATGAAGACATGCCAGGGCTAGACACCGATATCGTGGTTCACTGTCTCCCCACAAGAGAAGATTGTCCATCGATCAAGCAAAAGGTTTGCCGAATGAGGCCTGACATGTCTGAGAAGATTAAGGCTGAAGTAATGAAGCAATTCAACGCTGGTTTTCTGGCTGTTACAACCTATCCACAATGGGTTGCTAATATTGTGCCCGTACTCAAAAAGGACGGCAAAGTCAGAATGTGTATGGACTATCGGGATTTGAACAGGGCTATCCCTAAAGACGATTTTCCGCTGCCACATATCGACATCTTGGTTGACAACACAGCTCAGCACAAGGTATTTTCCTTCATGGATGGATTCTCGGGATACAACCAAATCAAAATGGCCCCCGAGGACATGGAGAAAACAACCTTTGTTACACAATGGGGTACCTTCTGCTACAAAGTGATGTCGTTCAGACTGAAGAACGTAGGGGCAACCTATAAACGCGCCATGGTAGCTTTGTTTCATGATATGATACATCATGAGATCAAAGTTTACGTAGACAACATGATAGCTCGATCACAGACAGAAGAAGAGCACCTTGAACATTTGCAAAAGCTGTTTTCCAGGTTAAAAGAGTATAAGCTCAGACTGAACCCAAGCAAGTGCACTTTTGGAGTTAGGTCTGGTAAACTTTTGGTATTTATTGTCAGCAACAAAGGTATTGAGGTTGATCCTGCTAAAGTAAAGGCTATACAACAAATGCCTGCCCCCCGTACTGAAAAGGAGGTCAGAGGATTCTTGGGACGCTTGAACTATATTGCAAGGTTCATCTCTCACCTGACATCTACCTGCGAGCCAATTTTCAAACTGTTGAAGAAAGATCAGGTAGTTGAATGGAACGATGATTGTCAAGTTTCTTTTGATAAGATCAAAGAGTACTTACTAGAACCTCCTATTCTAATGCCACCCGTCGAAGGAAGACCGTTGATCATGTATCTGGCCGAACATGACGAGTCTGGCCGAAAAGAGCATGCCATTTATTACCTTAGTAAAAAGTTTACCGACTGTGAGACTCGCTACTCACTGCTCGAGAAAACTTGTTGCGCTTTGGTATGGGCTGCTCGCCGGCTAAGGCAGTATATGTTGACTCATACCACTTTGCTGATTTCCAAGATGGATCCGATTGAGTATATCTTCGAGAAGCCTGCTTTATCTGGAAGAATCGCTAGATGGCAGATGATCCTGACTGAGTATGACATTCAATATACTACCCAAAAAGCTATAAAAGGGAGTGTACTAGCTGACCATCTAGCTCATCAAGCCGTTGAAGATTATCAATCTATGAGATTCGACTTCCCAGACGAGGACATCATGACATTAGACAACATCGAAGGTAACGAACCGTATGACGGACCTAAACAAGGATCCCGATGGACCCTGTACTTTGATGGTGCTTCAAATGCACTTGGAAACGGTATCGGTGCGGTACTCATCTCTCCGGAAGGTTGCCATACACCCTTCACTGCCCGGCTTTGTTTCCGCTGTACCAACAACATGGCCGGATACGAAGCTTGCATCTTTGGTCTCAAGGCTGCTATAGACCTGGGGATCAAATCTTTGGTCGTATTTGGGGACTCGGCTTTGGTTATCAGTCAAGTCAAAAGAGAATGGGACACCAAACATCCTAATCTTATCCCATACAAAGAACATGTCCTGACTTTGTTGCCTCATTTCGAGCAGATTACTTTCGAGCATTTCCCGCGAGAAGAGAATCAGCTAGCAGATGCTCTGGCTACAATGTCTTCCATGTTTAAACTCAACTGGGATAACGAGGCTCCCCAAATTACCGTCGAGCGAATGGACGAACCAGCGCACTGTCATGAGATTAATAACAAAGAAGTAGTGGAACAACCCTAGTTTCATGAAATCAAAAGGTATCTCCAGACTAGAGAATACCCTGAAGGAGCTTCCGTCAATGACAAAAAGTTCTTAAGGAGATTTACTGCCAAGTTCTTCCTAAGCAATGGCATCCTTTATAAGCGCAGCCATGATTGTGTTTTACTCCGATGCATGGACAAAGCCGAAGCAGAGTTAATCATGACTGAGGTACACAGTGGCACATTTGGCACCCACTTGAGCGGACATACAATGGCAAAGAAGATTCTAAGGGAAGGTTACTACTGGTCTACCATGGAAACTGATTGTCATCAACATTCCCGTACCTGCCACAAATGCCAAGTCTACACCGACAAGGTACATATTCCTCCTTTTCCTCTCAACATTTTGACAGCTCCTTGGCCATTCGCAATGTGGGGCATTAACATGATTGGAGAGATCAAGCCCACATCATCCAATGGACATCGCTTCATCCTGGTGGCTATTGATTACTTCACCAAATGGGTCGAGGCAGCTTCATATGCCTCAGTTACAAAGAATATGGTTGTCCGCTTCATCAAGCAGAACCTCATATGCCGGTATGGTGTCCCTGACAGGATCATCACAGACAACAGTACAAATCTGAACAATACTATGATCACCGCTCTATGCGAACAGTTCAAGATTTATCATCACAATTTATCTCCCTATCGGCCGAAGATGAACGGTGCTGTTGAAGCCGCGAACAAAAATATCAAGAAGATCATTTAAAAAATGACAGTTACCTACAAAGACTGGCATGAGATGTTACCGTTTGCTCTGCATGGATATCGTACCACGACACGTACTTCAACAGGGGCAACGCCATTTTCTTTGCTGTATGGCATGGAGGTTGTCCTACCCATGGAAGTTCAGATTCCTTCTTTAAGGATTATGAAGGACGCCGGTTTGAGTGAAGACGATTGGATTCAGACCCGGCTTAATCAACTTAATTTGATCAACGAGAAGCGACTTACTGCTGTTTTCCATGGTCAGACGTATCAAAAACGGATGATCAAGGCTTTCAACAAGAAAGTCAGGCATCAGGTATATGAAGTCAGAGATCTTGTAATCAAGCGGATCATCTTGCCGCAAAGTGATCCCAGGGGCAAATGGACTCCTACTTACGAAGGACCATTTGTGATCAAGGGCATCTTTTCTGGTGGGGAAATGATTTTGACCACCATGGACGATGATGATTTGTCACACCCTGCGAACGCAGAGATGGTTAAAAGATACTACGCATAGAAACAAACCGACAAGTTGAAAACCCGAAAGGGCGACTTGGGAAAAAATGGGCATCCCGGTGAACCGAAAACCCGAAAGGGCAGTTCAGGCAAAAATTAGGGATAAAATAAAAAAAATCTGTACACCCGGCAAGTTGAAAACCCGAAAGGGCGACTTGGGCAAAAAAGGGTTTCCCGGTGGATCAAAAACCCGAAAGGGCGATTCAGGCAAAAGTTAGGGAATTAAAGCGTATGACTGTGTCTCGTCGGATCACTTTAAAGAACAATCTCTTCATCAACAAGCTCCGAGCTTCTGATCAACCTAGTCATCGGCGGACGAAGCAACAAATGGACAAGATATTCAGAGTTGTGAAGGCTATAGCAGAATGGGAATCCCATGGAATTGTTACACATAGACATCTTTCTTTTGTATAAAAATTTTCCAATTTTTGCGAAAACATTCTCTTACTAGGATTTCTGTCTCCTTTGTACAAAGATACTCACAAAAGTTAATACAAATACACTTCCAAGTGCAGAAATTTGCTTGCCTTTCTTTTCTTTTTACACTTATGTTTTATTTGAAAACGTCCAATGTTTTGTTAAATAGGCATATGCATTTGAACATAATAATTGCTTACAAATAAAATGAAATTGAGAAAGGATGATTACTGATAGGTTGAAGGTGTAGGAAGATATCTTTATGCCATTTCAGGAGAAATCCCCTACGATACATCATTCGGATCCTCAACAAAGTTAAAATTTGGAGTATATTTCCCCAACGGAGTTAAACTTCAGGATCCTAAGCAGAGCAAATGCTTTCTAAAGCTGGATTCCCCAGCTAAGCTGAATTTCAAAATTCCCATCAGAGTCAAGTTTCAAGATCCCCAGTGGAGCCCAAAAACCCTGAAAATCCTATCCCCAGCGGAACCAGAATAGTGAACATTCTCCCCACAGAGATATTTCCCAGCAGATTGAAGATTCTCAGTCTCATTTCTCCAGCAGAAGTCTCCCAGATTTTAACTTCCCAATAGAGATTTTCAAAGTTTTCCTTATTCCCCAAGCAGTCAGCAAGAATTTCTCATCTTCAGTAATCAAAGATTTTTGGAATCCCCAGCTTCGGTCATGGATTTATTTTCCCCGGCAGCAGTCAAAGATTTTGTTATCTCCAGCTACCAGGATTTATCTTCCTCAGCAAGACGACTACTCAGCTTACATGCATAACCATTACATTCATATATCATAAACATTGATGAAACGCAATTCATTGCATCATACATATCATGCAACATAACTTTGTGTTTTAGCTAACATTTTATCCTTTTCAGGATAAGATTAAAAGGCTATCGTTAACAATTATTGAGATACAGTATGGACACACCCCAGATACGGCGGTCATTCTATTACTCATTCGGAATTTTAAGTCATATACAGTACAGATACACCCCAGACACGGAGGTCATTCTACTACTCATTCAGACCTCAGCAATCCAATACAGACTAGATACGCTCCAGACACGGTGGCCATTCTATCTCTCATTCAGATTCAATTATCAACCTCAAGTTCAGATATGCTCCAGACACGAATGCCATTCTGTCCCTTACACCAACAGCTTGATTCCCCCCAGTGAAATCGCCACGGAAGTCATTCTGTCACTTATTCAGATCCCAGTTACAGTCACAGATACACTCTAGACACAGAAGTCATTCTACTACTCATACAGATCTCAACTTCAGATACAGTCCAGATACGCTCCAGACACGGTTGCCATTTTGTCACTCATTCAGAGTTTATCCCCAGTGCTCAGTTGCTCCATACACAGATATTTCTCTATTACCCGGATACAATACAGATACACTCCATACACGGCAGTCATTCTGATCTTCATTCAACATTCAAACATAGTTACAGCTCAGATACGCCCCAGACGCGGACGCCATTCTTTTGCTCATACAAACTCAGTCTCCAGATATAGTTCAAGTGCATTCCAGACACGGATACCATTTTGATACTCATTCTTTTGTCCTACAGCATTGCAATTCAACAAAGGTTCTTGGATGGCATCTTTAAGCCCATTCCCGCACCTATGTTTTGACGAGTGCAAATTTACAGGCACTCTAGTGTCCAATCCTCTTTTACCTTCGAGTCTCGAAAGGCAAACTTGTCAATCTAACTCTTCAGGTTCAAGAAGATTGAACAGGGGAAACTGTTGTACCCCAAAATTTGCCCTCTCATTTCATTAACATTTTCTCATCACAAGACTCTTGGAACTCAAGATCAAGCTAGGGTTTGCTCTGCTCAAGACACCTCTTTGCACTGATGACCTAAATTAGGATTTGAGTTTGCACAAGGATTTTTGGACCTTCAATGCTCAAATTGACTTTCATACTTCATGTTGGAATCATAAGTTTGCCCATACCAAGTTTCAAGCCTTGGATCAAATTTTTGCCCAGTCAATTGGAGAGTTGGCCTAGAAATCAGTTGTATTGGGGAAAAAGTCAATTGTGGCCAATTGACAGCCAAACCTCATGAAATTTGACCCACATCAACATTATGAACTCATATGAACCATTTGATCAAATTTGGATCACAATTCCACAAGCAATTTGATCAAATCACCAAAAGGGCAAAATGGTCATTTTTAGGGTTTTGACTGCACAAAGGCAATTTTTTACTGTTTGACCTAACCAATGGCAAACTAAGCTCACATATGGACTCAAGAACTCAATGACATTTCCTTGACCCATTCAACAAATTCAAAAGATCTCAAATGCATAGGATTGACAAATGAATTTTTCAGTCAACTGATCAAAATTTGACTGTACACTGAAAAGTCAAACTTTGACTTTTTGGTCAAAATCAAGTGCCAAGAGTTAATTTTCATCAAAACATGTCAAATTATGAAACTTTTTCACCAAGAAACCCAAAAATGCAAATTAGGGTTTAAAATGGAAAAATTTCATAACTTGGAATTTTTCTAAGTTATAAAATTTTCTTATTTTTTCTTAACTTTGTCCCATTTTTTCACCAAGATGCAAATAGATCCAAACAAAACTTGCAACATGAAAGTTATAGTCCATCACAAAGTATACAACTTTTATTCACAAAGTTTTCTCAAAATAAGCTTGTATCTCAAGTTATGATTTTTGAAACAAGGGTATCTAAAACTTTTAACTTAGAGAAAATTTGCCCTAATCTAGGCAGGATTTGGACCCATCTTCTTGGCCACTTTTCACATAGTTCCACTTGGAATTTCAAGTTGCATTGCAAATATTGATTGTAGTACATATTCCAAGCTTTCCAAATTGTCCAAGAACTCCTCAAACACCCTTGTGGTTAGAGAGAATCGAATGTTGGAAGTTGGCAAAAACTCACTTTTGTCCATGACCAATACATGTTCATACAAACTTGCATTTTCAAATCAGCATGTTTGGTGCTAGCTTGAAGGCCTCAAAACCAACTTGCACTTCATAATTTAATGCTTAACCATTGAATTAAGGTGTTATCTTGGCCATTTGGACATTACATACAAGATTAACCCTTATTTGGAAAAAGGTAAAATACCATTTTTGTAAAAGTGCACTTTATTTCAAACCAAAATCCTTGAGGTATGGGGCCATATCTCTGAATCAAGATTGAAGCTATCAATTCCATGAACCAAGAGAAAAAGATGCAGCATGATAGGAGGGCTGGTACAGGGCTATAACATCATTTTCATTCTCTTGCTTCAAGTAGAAGAAAGTTGGCAAAACACAAGCAACCTCTCATATCTGTTAACACAAGCTTACAAGAACTTTGTGAAAAAGTTCCATACATCCCAACAAGCCTAAAGCACGACCCTTTCTTCACTCATACCTCCTCATACTCAGAATCACTGTTTTTCTGCAAAATAGGTCAGGTTCTGCATTTTGCAAGCCACAACAAAATTCCATCGTGCGTTTTGTCCCAAGATAGTTCCAACACCTTCCAATCAACTCACCTAAACTATCTCAGGCCCCCATTGCAAGATGTAACACCTCTAACACACTTTTCCATTTTCATTTCAAAGCTCTGCAGGTTGAGTTCTACAGCACGATTCAAGTTGTTTCAAAGCAAGCCAAGCATTGGAGAAGCTTCCTTGGACCTCAGGCAAGCTCAACAGAAGCTCAAACACCATTGAAGGTTGCTACATTGTCCAGCTCGAAGTCAACTGAAACAGGTATTTCATGGACTTCTATCTCTCTATTTAGGAATGGTTAGGCTTAGGTTTGTGACTGAAATATGTTGTACTCATTGCCCTGAAGCCATACATATGCTTAGTTTTCATTTACATTAATCGTGATGAGAGAATTTCACTCATGAACTTTCTGAAAAACTAGGTTAGAAATTAGGGCCAGAGAAATTCTCTCTGGTCTTTGAGAACTAATCCAAGTTTTTTATATGGTTGAATTCGTTGTTTAATTCTCTACAATGTTCATGTTATGAGTTTTGTCAAAAAATCAAAGAATCAGGAGATAACATTGGAAGTATAGAATGCGTGTGTTGTTTGAAACTGAGGAAGAAGATGAAGTTGCTTGGGATGGGCCTGAGTTGCTTTGGCTTTTCACACATGCATATTCAGTCTGCACCCCTGGCCCATTTGCTTGCATATTTGTCATTTTTTGCATTTTATTTCATTTTTTATTTTAATATTTTATTTTCTAACATAAAAAATACCTAAAAATTATTTTCATAAATTTTTATATTTATTTGGAATTTATTCTAATTATTACTTGTATAAAAAATATTTAAAGGCTTTATATTCTTTTTTATTAAAACCTAAAATAATGTAAAAATATATTTATTTTCATTTATTATTTTATTTCACATTTAAAAACATTTTCTTGAAAATATCCATTTTTGTAAATAATTAATTTTTATCTTTGTACATTTAATATGTTTAATTAATATATATATATATATATATATATATATATATATATATATATATATATATATATATATATATATATATATATATATATATATATATATATATATATATATATATATGCTTATATACTTGTTATTAAATAATTAGGTTAAAAAATACAAAAATATCACATTTTCATTTTTATTAACATTTTACACAAAAAAAAAACATTTTTTACAATATACTTTTATTTTGTATATATATATTTGTATAAAATTAATAAATAATATTATTTATTAAGAATTAGGGTTTCTTGTCCTAAATAGGAAAAATAATTAAAATTGATCTTTTTATTTTACTCTTCACATTGAAAAATACTTTTTACATACTAAAAAACATTTTGGCATAATACATGTTATTTACATTTATTTATTGTATTTATTTCAATTATTGTATCTTGTACATTCAATTTGGTTGTAATAGTAATCTAGGGTTTAATTTCTTGTCAAATATCCCCAATTCAAATTCGTACCCCCCCTCCCTATATCATGTTGTAATAGTATAGCATTTAAATTCTCGCACATTTAAAAGCTTTCAATTATGCCATGCTTAGACCTAGGGTTTGTATGCAAATAAAATCAACAATTAGTTTGACCTAATCCAAGATAACATGCATGAAAAACAAACACAATACACGCTTGCACCCCTAGGGTTTCATCCACTTGTTGCCTTCAAAAATGGGCCATGGTTGCATGTTGAGTACCTTGGGAAAACAAAAACAAACAAAAAGATCATAGTCCCTCGATAACGCTATTTGAATTGCCTAAACAAAAATGATCAAGTCCCTCAAGAAAATTGCCAAAGATACTTGACACAATTGCTATCATGGTCTATACGATGACCCGCGCCTGTCCCGTTAACATCCTAACACAAGGTTGTTCACCAAATACAATGGTGAAACAACACTGTTAAAAGGGTTAAAAAACATAAGAAAGATCTTTGAGTAAAATAGGGTAGATAGCTCTTAGCTACTTGATCAAGCTTGCAAAAACATCCTTGCTACTTTTCAAAACACACTCCACAACATAATTTCAAAACCCTATTTTCAAATATTAAAAACCTTTCAAAAGAAAAAAACACCTTTGTATACATTCAAAACAAGAATCATTACAAAGGTTGCCACAATGATGGCCTCTCTTCAAAACATTTTCCAAAATCACACACAAAGCACCATTTCAAACAATTGAAAAGCACCATTTCAAATAATAGAAATGCAAAGCAAGTGATCTAAGCAAGTAACTAAGAGCCCATGGATAACCATGGATAGAAAGGGTGCTAATACCTTCCCTTTCTATAATCTACTCCCCGAATCCAAGAAAACATCTCAAAGGTCTTTCCTGTGCTTTTTGACCTTTCCTTAGGATAAAATAAAAAGTCGGTGGCGACTCTTGCTAAACCGAAACATTTGCAAACACAAACGCAAAATCCCAAGTCAGTTCTCCCACCGTATCACAGGAACTTCACACGATTTCCCTCCAAATCCCATCATTCCACACGCTTAACCATTCAATCAGCTTCCCTATAAATATAGGACCATACATTATTCATTTTCTCAAGCTTAGAGAGCCAGAATAACCCTGTCAAACTCCCTATTGATCTCAATTTTCTACAATTTCTAATTTACTCTTACAGCCTTTCTCAATCCATTTTCTTTGTCAATTCACCTTCCTTAAACCTCACTGAAGCTAACAACAGGAGAATTAAGATCTAAGTCTCTCTAAATCATGCTAGCCAAGTCAAGTTTCAGAGCTCTGCAACTTAACTTTAATAGGTAGATTCCTTCACCAATTCTCTCAAACTTTGATACTGTTATGAAGCTCTCATCATCCTGATTCTAGTCGCAACACTTTTGGACAAAGTCGAGCGTAGAATAATTCTAAATACATATTTGTTGTACCCCAAAATTTTCCCTCCATTTTCTTCAAGACATTTCTCACAAAAGATCTCAAATGCTCAAGGATTCTAAAAGAGTTGATCAAACAAGCTCATCTCTTAAGCACAGAGACCACAAATTAGGGTTTTGGTTTTCACAAGGAAAATTGGACTTCTAATACCTAAAATGAATTTCATGGTTCATCATATAGCTCAAAGAATTCTCATGCCAAGTTTCAAGTCTTGCATCTCAAAATTGCTCAGTCAATTGCTCAGATGACTGAAAATCAGTTGTATTGGGTAAAAAGTCAATTGTGATCAATATACAGTCAAACTTCAAGATTTTTGGCCAACATCAACATTTTGAAGTCATATTCAGTATTTGATCAAGGGATGATCATAATTCCTCAAGGAAAGCATTCAAATCATCAAAGGGGCAAAATTGACCAAATTAGGGTTTTGATTGAGAATGACTGATCATTAACTTTTGACCTAATACATGGCCTAATGACTTGAAGCATGATATTAAGGACTCAAACACAAGATATTGACCTAATTTTATGGTTCAAAACATCCTCAAAGATCAAGTGATTGATAGTTGAAATTTGGATCAATTGATGAAAAGTCAACTAACACACAAAAGTCAAACTTTGACTTTTTGGTCAACATTGAATTTCAAAGATCAAGATTCATCAAGACATTCAAAAATATCAAACTAGATCATCAAGAATCAAGAAAGTCAAGAAAAGTCAACAAAAAGTCAAGATTTTCAAGACTTAGAAAAATTCTAAGTGTTTTATCCTTATTAAATTCACTACTTCATGACCATTTTTCACCAAGATGCAAGATGATTCAAAGAAAACTTTCAACATGGAAGTTGTAGAGCATGATGAATTCTACAACTTTGTCCTTGAGGGTTGATGTCCAAAAAATGCTTGGATTAGGAGATATAGGCCCATGAAGTTATGACATTTTTAACAAAACACTTAGTGAAATTTTCAACAAGTTTGGTCAGATTTTTGTGCCAACTTCTTGGAAATTTTTCACCAAGTTCCAATTTGATTTAGCCAAAGTGGTCAACATGAAGGTTGTAGATAATGTTTCAATATTTCTAAAATTTCTAAGAACTTGAAGATATCATGCTTGAGCTAAGAGATTCTAAGAGATGAAGTTGGGCATCCGTTCTTGAATTATAGGTCATTTTCATGAAGAACACATGATCCAATCTCAAGCCATGCTGCATAAATCTTGCTTTGCAGGCTTCTAACTTGAAAATCACTCAATAATTAAATGTTTACACAACTGATTGAGCCATTATCCAAGTGATTGAGCCATTGTCCAAACCATTTTGCCATTAATGGATCAAAGTTCACACTTCCATTTTGGAAAAGTGACTTTAATCACAAAGTCCATTCTCCTTGAGCCTTGTAATTATTTGTTCTGAACATACACAATGTCAAAACCATAAGCAACTTGTATAGAGCCTCTAACCACTCAGACCATTCTTGTACTTCACATTGAAACCATGAACTTCAAAGCTTGCTTCATGTACAATCCAACTTAGTCATAACCTGTGACTTTATAAACGAAGCCCTCACAGCCTTCAAAAACTTTCCTCTATAAATAGAGAAGTTATTTTCAAGCTAACACACGAGTTTACAAGCCTCATAACCCTCTCATTCTCACTCAAACCAGAAATTGCACCAAAAACACCATTACTTGCCATATATGAACTTGCACATCAAATACCAAATCCCTTCGTGCATTTTCACTTTTAATCAATAAAAAACTTCTATAACTTATATAGAGGCTATCCAAACACTTGTTAAACAATTGTAACACCATCTTCAGCATCCTCTATTTCCAAAAATAGCAACCAGCAACTTGACTTCTCCAGAAGAATCCAGCCACTCTCAATCCAAAGTAAGCATTGCAATAACTTCATGGGAGTTCAGTGAAGCTATCTAGATCATCACCACACCTCTAAGAGTGCTCCAACTTCAAACACGATTTCCAGTTTTGAGGTAAGTTTTCTCAACTTTGAACTTCCTATACAAGCATTATTAATGGTTACTTTGTGAATGAAAAAGGTAGACATCATTGCCCTAAAGCTAACTATGCCTTTAGTTTTCATTTATATTGCCTGAGTGATGCGAATTTTGAAGTTGAACTTTTTGAAAAATTAGGGTTTATTTTGGTACCAACATAAATTCATGTTTATCTTTGAGAGTTAGCGTAAGTTATTTACAAGGTTGATTTTGTGGTGAAAGACCAAGAAACTTTCATGTTTACACTTTTAAAAATGATTGAGAAATGAGAAAGTTTGAAAATTCAAAAAAATTGTCCATGGCTTCTGGCGCGAGGTAGGGAATGAAGTATTATCAGGAATTAGTTTATAATAAATTTAGTGCAAGTTGCATAATGACCGGATGAAACTGACACCCTAGTGGTAGAGCATGCGCGCGCTAAGTCATTTGTGTATAGGAACCTGGGTTCGAGCCTCAGCAGTACCCTTTTAATTTTCACATATTTGTTTCTATGAGATCATGTGCAGGCCATCCCAACACGCGCACCATGCATCCCTCATCCACACCATCAGATCATCATGCTGGCAAATCCCACGCATCCAAATGAAAGCCTATGGTGCACTCCAGGAAATCATTCACACATGATTATTACAAGCTTTGGACTTTTGTTTCTGGGCCTTGATTGAATTTTCTTCATACCCCCCCCCCCCCCCCCCCATCTTTTTACTTGTCATACTACAGGCCCATTCTCACATTTTTATTTTTATTTTCTGACTCAAACAAAAAAGACCTTCTCGGGCCTGGACTTTTATTAACACCCCCTGTTTTCTTTTACAATACTGACCCAACTATTTTTCATTTTATTTCCATTTTAATTATTTTCTTTTAGTAATTTTTTTATATAAAATCAAAACCAAAAATCATAAAAAAAATTATTTAGTTTTCTAATTAATTAGTTTAATTTTTTTTATAATTAAAATTGTTTTAATTCAATTACCTTGATTTAATTAATTATAATTAAGCTTTATACTTCAAATATTTTTCTAAATAAAACCTCACAATATTTTCTAACAATTAATTTCTCTTTTAGATTAATTTAGATTTAGGTTTTTCTATACTTCAATTATTTCTTCCTTTTGATTAATGAATTTAGTTTTTTTATCTTAGTTTAATTTATTTAAGTTTACTAAATTCTATCAAACACAAAGCCAAGCAATTAATTAACCATCAAACTTTTTTCCATCAAAAATCATCAAAATAATTTCTTTTTCTCTACTTTACATTCTTTCGCATTTCATTATTTTACATTATCATTTATGTAAATGGTTTTTAATAGATAATTAGGCTTTATTTCTTTCCTCCCATCATTCACAAACTTGTACCCCCATTCCCAAAGTGTTGTAATAGCGTAGGACATTTAAATTCTGCAATTTATCGTTTTCCTTGTTATTGTTAGTAATTAGGGTTTGTATGACAAGACTAAAACCAACCATAGACAAACCCTAATTCAAGACCAAATAATTGAAATCAAAACACTTTTCACACATGCATCTCTAGGGTTAACTTCACTTGTTGCCTCGAAGAACAGTCATGTCCCTCGAACGTGGGATGCTTTAGAAAAAGACCCTCATTTAAAAGACCGTTGTCCCTCGATGACCCTTCGATGTTTCCTTCAATAAAAGATCTTATTCCCTTACTAAAATTGCTAAAGTATCTTACAAGTTATCTTCTATGATTTTACGATGACCCACGCCCATCCCTCACATTTGATGATATAGCTCCCTACCAACCAATGGTAAAGTAGCACTATTTAAAGGAGGAGGAAAAGAATAAAGACTTTTTTGAGTAGGTAGATAGCTTGTAATTTCTTGCTCACAAACTAAAACCATTTTCACACCTCACAATTTAAAAAATAAACATAATTTCAAACACTCTCTTTTCAAACAAATATTTTCAAAACGAAGACTCTATATACGTTCTCAACGATACGAGAATCATTATAAAGTTTTCCATATTAAGGAATTTTCAAAATATTTCCAAAATAAACATTTTTGTATACATTATCAACGATACGAGAATCATTACAAAATTACCATTTTCAAAATATCTTTAAACATACGTAAATACAAAGCATTTTAAAGTGAGCTAGAAATTAAGAGCCCGTAGATAACTACGGATGCAAAGGGTGCTAACACCTTCCCTTCTCATAACCTACCCCCCGAACTCAAGAAGATTCTCAAAAGGTCTTTCATATTCTTTTCACCTTTTCCTTTATAGGATAAAAGAAAAGTCGGTGCGAGTATTGCTATTCTCAAAATTTGTGATAAAACACAAAACCCCAAGTCAGTTCTCCCACCATATTACAATCTTCTAGACAAAGTTAGACGTAGACCCATTCTTGTACATCATTCAGACAAAGTCATGCGTAGACTCATTCTAATATTCCTATCAACAATTACTCTGGATGGCATCTATAAGCCCATCTCCGACGATATCCCATCACTCTCAAAATGGCATCTTTAAGCCCATTCCCAGTATAATAAACCAACAGTGTTACTTCATGCACATGCGAGTGCATATTTCTGGGAACTTAAGTGTTCAATCCTCTTCCACCTTCAGACCCCGAATGACGAGCATGCCAATCTAATTATTCAGGTTTAAGAATATTGAAAAGTGGAAGCTATTGTACCCCAAACCTTCCCCTCGCATTTTCAAAACAAATTATTTCAAGAGGTCTCCTCATCTTCCTAGGGTTCTCAATTGCTCAAGATTACTCAAGGAATTGATCAGACAAGTCTTCTCCTAAGCAATTAGCCTACAACTAGGGTTTCATATTTCACAAGGAAATTTGGGTTTCAAATACCTCAAATTGTTTTCATAACTCCTCATATGCTTCAAATGATGCTCATACCAAGTTTCATGCCTTGCATCACAAGTTTGCTCAGTCAATTGCTCAGATGATGGAAAATCAACTATATTGGATAAAAAGTCAACCATGGTCAACATACAGTCAAACTTCAAGATTTTTGGTCAACATCAACATTTTGAAGTGATATCCATATTTTTATCAAGGGTTGATCATGATTCCTCAAGAAAAACCCTCAAATCATCAAAAGTCAAAAGTTGCCAAATTAGGGTTTCCTTAGGAGAAGTCAACTAAACTTTGACCAAGCATAAATTTCACATGCTTCATTAATTTTCCCCAACCAAAGCTCATTTTTAAGGAAATTCAATTCTCTACAACTTCTTCTCTCTAAGCTCAAGTCCAAAAATACTTCATTTGAGAGATATGAGCCAAAACATTATAGGTCATTTCAAAAGTCAACAAAAAGACACTTTTTTTCAAGGCAACTTACATCAAGATAAATCTTCAAATGCAAAAATGATCAACATAGAGATTTTAGAGGACATACTAAGATTTTAAAAAATTCAAAGATCACCTTCAAAAAGTTAAAAATTGAGTGAGTTATGACCATTGCAAATTGAGAAAATTTTAAGAAATGCATGAAACTTACATTGACCAATTTTGAAATCTTGGGCTAATGGACTTAATTTTTGAGGTTCAAACATGTTTATGACATGTTAGAAGACCTATAAATCATTTGAAACATGGTCATGTTTTTTATTATTATTTAATTTATTTTAATTTTATGAAAATATTATTAAAATAAATCAAATCAAATAATAAACTAATGTGCAAGGACACATGGGCTTGGTATTGGATCAACTTGAGGCCCGAAGAACACATATTAAACATGCCAAAATCGTGTGGCTCACTTATGGAAGCTTGGTCTCTTGGTTTTGGAAATACTTCAATGTGTTTTCTTTGCAATGAATTGTGACATAATGATACAAGATCCTTGTATTGATTTGATCCATTTCATTCCTTTATAAATACATGCACCACTCAAGTGCAAAGGAGATATGAGCTGCATCCAAAAACAAACCGAAACTCTCCAAAAAAAATTCAAAACTAGGGCAGAAGATAACCCCCATTTTCAGTCCTCCTCAAGCAAAACCAAACCTCACATCAGCTTACTAAGGGTCTCAGGGTTCCATTCCACCCTTCATTCGAGTCCATAAGCACCTCAGAACACTACCATCATCATCACGGCTTGGTAAGTTGGTAAGGTTCAGATCTTTATTTTCATGTTGTTTCAATTGATGCTGGTATGTTAGATCTTATCATGTGAATCATTAGAATGTGATTAACGTGTTGTATGTGAGGTTTTATCCAGGAATAGAAAATGACATCGTTAGGGAATGAAGCTTCGGCTTCATTATATCTCTCTTTACAGGCCATTTCAAATTAAACGGACACCGCCATGGGATTATCCATACCTAAATTAGGTGGATAGGACCTTATTTTTGTATTATTTTGTTGTATTTCACATGATCAAAAATCCCCTCGTCGGAGAAGAAGGTGGAAACCACCAGGCCTGGTGGTTTGACTGGCTTGACTCAGGTCAAAGGTTGGTGTGGCTGAAAGGTTGTTTCTGATTCGCCCATTTAAAAAAAACAGAGTCCCACCCCAGCGCGCGTGTTTCCATTTCTTTTTTTAATATTTTTTTTTAAAATTCAATTGATATTATATTTATTTGTTTGTGTTTTATGTCCGGATGAGAGCATAACTCCGCTGGTCAAGGCGAAGGTTTGCAAACGTAGGGGCATGGGCTCGATCCCTGCATTTGCAATATTTTTTCTATTTTCCCAAATTGATGCAGGATTCATACAAATTGACCAGCTTCTACTTTCAAACACAATTGAGCGCTTGGCGCAATGCCAGGGAGTTACGTTGTTTAGATCAGGGACGTGGGTTCAAGACCCAACACCTGCATTTTTTTCTCAATTAATTTCTTAACTTTCTTCTTTCTTAACTAATTTTATTTTAATTATTTTAATTTGTTTTTAATACCATAAAAAAAAATCATTAAAAATTAGATTTAGAATTTAAATTTATTAATTTAAATTTTGACTAACAAAAAATGTTTTTAATTAAATTAAATTTGCTTTTATTATGGTTAATTATTAATTCACATTTTAATAGTATTTTCCAAACAATAAAACATCAAAAAAAATTTATACACTTAGAATCTTAGGTTTATTAAAACATTTTTCTAATATTTATTTTTCTTTGTCATTTAAATTTCTAGAAATAAAAGTATAGGTCGCACTTGTATTTTTGTAATAGCTTAGTTTATTTCCTCGCATTTTTTCCTATTATGTAATTTCTCATGGGATGTAATAGCTTAGGATTTATTTTCCGTACCTTTACTTTCCACACTTATGTATGCCCTTATATATATATATATATATATATATATATATATATATATATATATATATATATATATATATATATATATATATATATATATATATATATATATATATATATATATATATATATATATATATATATATATATATATATATATATATATATATATATATATATATATATATATATATATATATATATATATATATATATAGTAAGGTAGCCTCTATATATATGGTAAGATTTAAAAACGAATCGTTAGATAACCCTAACAAAGATAAATAACTGAATTGAATCACTATGCACACATGCACCTCTAAGGTAGCCTCTCTCTCTCTGTTGCCTTCGGAAAAAACAATGGTCATGTCCCTCGAACGTAGGGATACCATTAGCAATGACCCTCAGTTAAAATCATCATAAAGATCATAGTCTCGCGATGTCCCTCGAGTTACCTACGATAAATGATCTTGTCCCTCGATGTTGCCTACGAATATATGATGACAATCCCTTTGAATTGCTAAGGTACCCCTATATGTTTCCATCTATGACCATAACGACGACCCTACACTTGTCCCTTCACATCTAATGGATGCGGCTACCTACCAACTAATGGTATGAATAACACTATCCTTAAGGAGAAGAAAAAGAATAACGAAAGACCTTTCAGTGGGTAAGATACCCTTGTTTGCTTGCTCACAAACTAAAATAATTTTCACACCTCACACTTTCAAAGCAACTACGTTCAAACGCTTTATAAACACTCTTGAGGACTGATACAAGGGTTATTATAAAGCAGACTGCCTTACATTGGCATTTTCAAAACATTTTCAAAGTACACACAAATAAAATTAAAGTGAGCTAAGCGATTAAGAGCCCGTAGATAACTACAAATGAAAATGGTGCTAACACCTTCCCTTTTCATAACTTACCCCCCGAACTCAAAATCTTAAAAGGTATTTCATGTTCTTTTCACCTTTTCCTTATTGGATAAAAGAAAAATTGGTGGCGACTCTTGTTGTCCACAAAATTTACGATAAAACACAAAACCAAAATTCAGTTCTCCCACCGTATTACAACAAGGATGAGTCACACTTTGTATTTGTTTCTTTCTGTTCCTAAGTGAAAAATGAAAAATATCACAAAATAGTCAGAGTTAGAAGCGATCATGGTGGAGAATTTAAAAACAAATATTTTTGAAATTTTTTTTGATTCAAATGGCATAGTTCATGATTTCTCCTGTCCTAGAACTCCACAACAAAATAGGGTTGTAGAGAGGAAAAATATAACACTGCAAGAAATGGCTTGCACCATGATCCAAGAAACTCAAATGGCTAAGCACTTCAAGATAGAAGTAGTGAATACAATGTGTTACATTCAATATATAATCTCTATAATACATATTTTGAGTAAGAATCCTTATGAATTATGGAAGAATAGAAATCCTAACATTTCTTATTTCCATCCTTTCAGATGTGTATGTTTTATGTTGAATACTAAAGAGAATCTGGGTAAGTTTGATTCCAAGGTGCATAAGTGTTTGCTGTTAGGATACTCTGAACGCTCTAAAGGCTTCAGAGTCTATAACACATATTGTACCCCAAAAAGTTTCCTCCCATTTTCTTCAAGATATATCCTAATACTCTTAGGGTTTTCAATTGCTCAAGGTTATTCAAGGTTAGACCAGACAAGCCCTCCTCCTAAGTAGTAAACCTATAACTAGGGTTTCACTTTTCTCAAGGAAGATTGGACCTATAATGTATCAAGTGGATTTCATGGCTCCTAATATGTCTCAAGGAATGCTCATGCAAAATTTCAAGCCTTACATCACAAGTTTCCTCAGTCAATTGCTCAAATGACTAAAAATCAACTGTATTGGATAAAAAGTCACATGTGGTCAACATACAGTCAAACTTCAATATTTTTGGCCAAACATAAAGATTTTAAGGCCACATTCATCATTTGATCAAGGGTTGATCATGACTCATCAGGAAAACTCTCAATTCACCAAACTTCAAAAGTTACCAAATTAGGGTTTTCTTAAGGAGAAGTCAACTGAACTTTGACCAAGCATAACTTTCACATGCTTCATCAGATTCTTCTAAACCAAAGCTCATTTTGAAGGAAATTTAATTCTCTACAACTTTTTGTCTCTAAGCTCAAGTCCAAAAAATGCTTCATTTGAGAGATATGGTCCAAAACATTATAGGTCATTTCAAAAGTCAACAAAAAGATACTTTTTGTGAAATAAATTTACATCAAGATAAATTATTCAAATTAAAAAATGATCAACATAGAGATTGTAGGGGACATCTTGAGCTTTCCAAAAAGTCCAAGATCACCTTCATATGATAAAAATTGAGAGAGTTATGATTGGTTCAAGTATGATAAATTTGAGAAATTACATGAAACCCAAATTGATCAAACTTGAACTTTTGGGCTAATGGGCTTATGTTTCAAGGTCCAAACGTGTTTTAGACCTCATATTGAACATATGAGTCTATTCATACACCCCTTTGATTTTTATTCCATTTATTTTTTATTTTATTTATTTAAATTCAAAATTAAATTAAATAAAATCAAAGTTTCCATACAAAGGTCCAAGCCCATTCTTCTTAACCTAATTTTCCTCTATATATTCCACATATTCAGACAAGAAAAGAACACGAAAATTGTGCAAGTAGATCATCTTCCAAAAACTTCAAAATTATCCAAAACTAAGGAAAACTTCAAACCCTATTTGCATCCTCTCTCCAAGCAAGCCAGCTATTCCAATTGATCCCTGAGGCATTTTAGAGTAAGAATGGATCAATCTTGATGATCCAAGAAGCCTGAAACTCGTAACTATGCATCATCAATTTTCATTCTTGCATGAAATTCATATTTTCGTTTTTATCATGCTTTAATCGAAACTAACATTACTAACGTGCTTCTGAGATGTCAATGTATAGGTTTGAACCATCGCGTGACCCCTATGATGCCAGAATCATGTGTTTCCATGTTTGAACGAATTGACTTTGTTTGCTTCGCATCTCATCATACAAGATGATTTAGCCAAAACCAATGCCACCACTAAATTCGCAAGGTCCAAATTAGAGGGCTAGAGTCCATTTGGATCACTAACACTCTTTGTTTTTGCAGGTTGACAAACGAAGTCGCTGGAGAAGACGACCGGAGCTAGGGCTCTGAGGCCTCTCCGGTCCTGCCATTATGTTTATCATATATTTAATTGGTTCCATTGATATACTGGATGTAACAGCCATCCCAGTGGCAAGCGCTCGCATGTTAAGGCATTGGCACATGAGGGTGTGGGTTTGATCCCTTCCTTTTGTGTTTTTTTCATGTTTGACAAATTTTCACAGTTTTATTATATTTTGTGTAACACATAGTTTACAGACACAAACACATGCTTGGCGCAGTGGTAGATTGTGCAGGGCAGGAGGCAAAGGGCGTGGATTCAACACCCACCCCCTGACATTTGTTTTATTATTTGTTTCTAACCTTGTTTGTCATTGATTTTTCTTCCCTAATTATTTTTTGTCTAAGCCTAATGCTTTATTTTAATTAACCTAAAAAACAAACTTTTTTGTAAACCCTAATTATTAGATTTAGGTTTAATTAACCCCTTTTTTAAAATTTTAATTGATTAACCATTTTTAATTAATTAGAATTTTAGGTTTTTTTTAATCATCATCATAAATCTATTTTCATAAAAAAAATCACCAAAAAACATTCTCTTCTCCCTTTTCATATTGTTGTTCTTTATTTTCATTTAAATTTCTTAGATCAAATGTATAGGGCGTCTCCTCGAATGTAATAGTGTTGCTTTATTTTTTCCGCATTTTCCTATTATGTAATTGCTTCCGAGATGTAACAGTTTAGGGTTTTATTTCCCGCACCTTTATTATTATGTAATTGACCGAAAGCTTTGTAATATTTTTAGGTTTATGTTTCCGCCTTTATCTCCTGCTACTATATTTTCTATGCAATTGTTAGTAATTAGGGTTTGTATGGAAAGATAAAATCAATCGATAGCAAAACCCTAATTCTCAAGATAAATAACTGAATTAACACACTTTGCAAACTTGCACCTTTAGGGTATCCTCTCTTATTTCCTTACGATATTGGTCACGTCCCTCGAAAGTGGGGACACTTTAGCAAAAGATCCTTGATCAAATCATCATAGTCCCTTTCGAATAAAGATCATAATCCCTTGGTGACCCTTCGAGTTACCTACAAAATAATCTAGTCCCTACGAGTAAATGATGATAGTCTCTCTGATATAATTGCTAAATTGCCTTTCATGACCGTACGATGACCCTTCGCATGTCCCTTCACATCCAATGGATGAGGCTACCTACCAACTAATGGTATGGATAACACTATCTCTAAAGGAGAAGGAAAATAACAACAATAATCTTGAGTGGGTAAAACTGTTAATCGCTCGCTCATAACATTTTCTAAAAAACATTTTTCACATATCACTTTCAAAACAACAAATATTTTCAAAACACTTTGTATGCATTCTCGAGGACTGATACAAGAACCATTAAAAAGATATTTGTACTTTGGCTTTTTGAAAATACTTTCAAACAAAACACACACACAAAGCAAGTTTTCAAAAGTAAGCTAGCGATTAAGAGCACGTAGATAACTACAGATGAAAAGGGTGAAAACATCTTCCCTTTTCATAACTTACCCCTCGAACTCGAAATCTATCTAGGTCTTTCCTGTTATTTTCACCCTTTCCTTATTGGATAAAAGAAAAGCCGGTGGAAACTCTAGCTATCCGCACATTTGCGATAAAATTCAAAAAAAGGTCTATTCTCCCACCGTATTACATAACTGACAACTCAGTTGGGGATAACTTAAAAATAGGGGTTACCTTAGAGTCTTAGATCACTTTTACTTTCTTTATTTGCCTATTTATTTTATTTTACTTTAAGGGTTGCTTAGGTTTATTTTCTTGCAAAGATCCTACACCTGGATCTAGGGATGCCTTAGGTAAGTAGCAATAGATCATGGAAACTGTATGGCCTAGACCAATGTGGTTAAAGTGATGGCTATGTTAGTGTGACACTTTGGTTTGTACCGATGTTACTTGAGTTAGTCGAGGATAACATTAGGTTGCCGCGTGGTGTCATAAGTACTAACAAACTTTTAGAACCTTAATTGACCCATCTTGGCCATTACAAGGTAGCGAGATAGCCTCCTTTGGTACAGTCCAAGGTTTGTTGATACTCGAAGCTACACTCATTGAGATTCAACTTTCGGGATATTTTGGTGGTAAGCCAATCTTCGTGCTAAAATAAAACCTGCGAGAAAGATCAGTGATATGAGATTCCTAGAACCCGATTACTATTTTAGGACAGGTTGAGCCAACTTAACTTCAATAGAGAAGGGTACTTACTATTGCACCCCAAAATTTACCCTTTTGATTTAGGCTTATGTTTCATCATGATTATCATATTGCATTGCATTCATACATTGTGATGGGATCAAAGTACTTTGGTTATCAAGTCTTCCTCAAGCTTTGAAGGTTGATTGCATTGACAAGTTGCTCAAGTAGAACCTTATCATCTAAACCACTGGATCTTTCAAGCTCAAGAGTTATTGCATATCTCAAGATATTTTATCCATCTCTTTGGATCATTAGAGGATTGAAGTTTGTGTTTGATTATAAGAGGAATCACTCTTTTGATTCACCAGTCAAATTAGGGTTTTGTTTGATCAAGGCTATTGATCAATGTACAAGTCTTGATTTGGAAGCTACAACATCTCATTGGTATTTGGAAAGTTTTTGTAGAATAAATTGGTCAAGATGCCTAGAGGATTTGAAATTTTGGAGATGATTCATCAGTCTCCTAAGGGGTTAACCAAAACTAGGGTTTGGGATTTTATCAAGATTTCTTGAGAATTTTGAAGTGAAAATTTTTACATGGCCTCTATATATTTGGAAGATCATATGTTTGAAGTTTTGATCATCAATTTTGAAGGGAAGTGGATCAATTGATTCAAAGGGGCAAAATGGTCATTTTGGTCAAAATCAGTCAAAGTCAAGGTTGACCAAGTGAAATTTTGGTCAACCATCAATTCAAGGATGTACTTTTTATATTTCAAGTACATTTTGATCATTGGATCAAAAAAATTGAGGTTTGGGTTGAAACTTGTTCATGAAGAAACCCTAAAAGTTTCTAATTTTGGAAAATAAGGACTTAACTTCAAAAATTCATATTTTATTCACCTTTGATCAAAAAAATGAAAATGAAGTATGCTTGGAAATCTAAGAGGATGATCTTTCATCTCCTTTTGGTATCATGTACAAATTGGAAAAGAGTCAACAGTTATGGTCTTTGGAAGTTCATGCCTCAAGTTAAAATTATAGGTCATTTTCCAAAATTAGTGAATTTCAAGCTCAATTTTGAGAAACTTAATGGATTCAATTGCAAAAACTCAAAACTAAGAGATTGTATATCTTTTCAAGACCTTTACAAAGAAGTCTCATTTGTGTCAAAATTCAAAAATATGAGCAAGTTATGAGCTTTGGAATTTTGAGGCATTTCATTGAATTCATGCACACCATGCAATTTGCAAATTCTTGATAACCTGATTTGTGGCCATTTGTTTCACTTCAAACTTGGCCCATGACTAATTTGCAATGTACTAAGGCCCATCATGCCAAAGTTTGAGCTGCACATGGGCAAATGCATGGGCAATCTGTGGTTTTGCAAAAAGTGGCATGAAAATTCCTAATCACCAACACTTGATTAATACAAGGAATTAAGCCTTGATATTTTGCTAACCTCTTCCTGAGATAAAAAGACCTGAAATGCACGTGAAAGGCTTGAGAATGCACGAGGAATTTTAGTGCTTCAGGTGCACACTTCATTTTTGCAAAAAGTGGGATTCATTCTTTCTAACGGTTTTCAGTGTGAAAAGCTTATCCTACCCTCCTCCTCGTGCTCTATATATTGAGAGGCAAGCTTCATTGAGCCTCATTGGTGCTTCATTTCATCCCTGAGCTCAAAAAACTCCATAGCCACTTGTTCTGCAAATTTCTTTGGTTCTCTCAATTTACTTGCGCGTTTTGAGTATTTCTTCTTGCATTCTCTTCTCCAAGTGATAAGGATTGTAGATAGAGGCTTGGTTTAAATTCAAAAGTTTAAATTACAATCAATATGTATCGACACATACGCATTATGTGTTGACGGGTAATTCAAAAGTTGAATTTACAATCAGTATGTATCGACACATAAGCATTATGTGTCGACGGGTATAAAAGTGTTGGTTCTGTAAAACGCTTTAACGGGTTTTTGTATCGACTCAAAACATGATGTATCGGCTCATCCTGTTACATGTAACTAACATGAGTCGACACATGACCAACATGCATCGACTCATGCACTCTCTTTTTTGACTAACTGTTTTCTGTTATAAATATAAGCAAGCATTTGTTCAGATACAACATAGCAGCATAGAAGATTGTGTGCAACACAATTCTGAGCAACCAGAAGCTTTTGATTCCTTCATCTTCATCATCTTCTCAACCATCTTACATTCAAGAACAACAAAGAAAATTAAACATCCTTGTTGAATTGATTCAAGCGGTTTGAGATAACGTTCAGCTGAGTATTGAAGAAGTCTAGTTGAGTTGAAGGTTGAAGAGGAAGCTTCAAGAAATAAACCAGAGGGTTTGTCCTTTAAGAACGGGTGTGTTCTTGAGGGTTTTGTCAGTCACAGTCACGCGAGTCGGATTCAGCCGTAGCGAGGGGTTTGGAAATCGGAAGGATTTTGAACAAACAGGTCGTGGAAGCGGAGGATCGTTCGGCGACTTTGCAGGGAATCTTGATACAACTCTTATCAAGTGGTGGTTATTACAAGAAGAAGAAGATCATAGGGATTTCTGTCTTTCTGTGTAGTGTAACCTTGCTATCAAACATTCAGCATATTGATATAAAAGTTCTCAGTTTCGATTGTGAAATTGAGAGGGAGACGTACCCACACGCGAGGACGACAGTGGGGAACTTCCTTACCAAACTGCCTGTGTATCGTTCTCTCTTTTATTTCTCTTTACAGTTTTACATATTCTATAATTTTGTAATTCAATTGCCGTGCTAAGTTTTACAGTCTAATGATAAACATAGTGGCTCAAACATTTTCACCAAATCACCACTATTAAATCATTATACAAGCATACGCCAATTGTTTGACAAAATTCCTATTATATTTCTAAATTCATTGGAAATTCTATTTTATGATAAGTGCATTGAAACGTCAAGATTTATGATTTGTATATTCATCCATTCCATTCAATAAAATCCAGCAAAGTTTTCACATGTCAAGCTTTCTAGTAGTCAGTTCAAAGTAGACGGAATTGATTCAGGACATTGATTTTTGCTGCTTTCAACTCTCTTTGACAAAACAATTTTAAATCCTTGAAAAAGAAGAAGTGATCTATTCACCCCCCCCCCCCCTCTTGATCACTTGCCACACCGTCTAACAAGTGGTATCAGAGCACCGGTTAGCTGGTGTTGGCTCCTAAATTTGACACCCTTGTTTTTATTAATATCAGCCATTAAAGCTAAAGGATGGTTTCGACCAGCTGGTTCTGTCGAAGTGTTCGTCAGAGGATGGAAATGTACTTAGAGAATTTCTTCCAACGGAGAATTTGGTTGCCTTCGACGTCGAAGGTGTTTCTCGTCGAAGAGGCTTCTCGACGAAGGTGTTCGATTGTTCAGAGTGGAACGGTTTGAAATTCAAAGGTTTGGAGGGAAAACGGTTCCCAGCGGTTACCAAGTGCAACGTGCAAAGATCTGGAGCGTCGAACACTGAGAACGTGCCAAGTGGAGTCATCTCGAAGCAGTGTAACTGCCCGACGGTTACTTGGGATGTGTTTAGTATAAATATTAGTAGTTCACGCAGTTTTTCGCGTGTGTTCACAATTATATACAAAGTCACTCATATAGATTCGAGTACCCAGCGTGTGAGAAAGAATTGTTGAGAATGTATGTGTGAAACACCACTTTTATTAATCAAAGTCATTTATTTTCCAGAAACTTTACTTGCTTTCTCCTTTACTTTTCCAGTCGAAAGCCTTTGTTTCAAGCCTTCCTTTATTTTATCAAGTTCTCTTCTTCATGCAATTTACATAAAGCTTCTTTATTTTCTTGTCATTTAACCATTATCAAACTTACTAAAAACCCCAAAATCAACCATGTCTTAGGATCAATCTGATCGATCCTGCGAGTAACCAAATAAGTAACCTTTTGGAAGATCAGCAGTTGTTTACCAATTCCCACGGTAAACAAATTGGCACACCTGGTGGGACCGTGTGTTGATTTTGAAGTTTAACCCTTTTACACAAAATATCATCTTTTTCGAGAAGTATTGCGTGTTATTGAGAAGTGGTAGAATATACACTAGCAATACCAATACTGCCAGAAGAAGAGAAGCGATGGCGAATCCGCCAAACAATAACGAAATCCCACAAACGAATGTGGGAACAACGGTTATCCCAACCGTAAGTGAAGCGATAACCGCTGGTTCAACACCAGCAGTAACGGTCACAACAACGGGGCCATTACCTCCGTTCACTGGCCCCAGAGTGCCTTTGGGAACCCCCCCACCAAGGGGAAATTTAGGCACAAGGCCTTATGTTCCCCCAGGATTTATGACAGGCGGTCACAATCGAGAACCACTCTATGGCATGCCAACTTCTGACATGGCTAGCCTGACGAACGCTGCGTCCACTTTTTCAGACCCCTTAGTGAGTGCCTCTTCGCCACTCCAAGGTTCTGGAGTAGGTATGGCGAACAGAAATAGGACCCAACTCTTAGGAGGAACGTCCCAAGTAGCACATGGCCTTACAAATGCCTCGACAGCAGTCTTGAGGCAACAAATGGACGAAAGCAACCATGATATGGTTCAAATGTTGGCACAAACTTTAAGTACAGTGCTGAACCCTCTAATACAAAATACCACCCAATCGAATCAGCAGATGACAGCGCAAATGACGCGTTTGGATGATTTCTTTGGAGTACCCCAACCTATTCGACAGCCCCAAAGGGCGCAAATAAGGGGAAACCAAGGTATACTCTTAGAGGAAGAAACCACTATCAACCAAGGCCAGCAGCCTGTCGAAGAAAACCTTAGGGCACGATTGGAACAGCCTGTCGAAGAACCTAGGGTAATAACCCCAGAGGTAAGGTTAGTTAACAGAAACCAAAATGCTGACGAAGTAGTTCATCATATCCAATACCAAAATATGGGTTTGGAAAATAATCTGGCAACCATGATCGAAAGAATCATGACTCAAAATGGGATGAACATGGGCTTTCGTAGGCCCAACTTCACGTCCCCACTGTCAGAATACGCGTTACAAACAGACTTACCTCCTAGATGTAAGGTCCCTAAATTCACTAAATTTTCTGGGGACACGACAGAATCTACTGTCGAACATGTGGCGAGATACTTGATCGAAGCAGGAGATATTTCAAACAACGAAAACCTGAGGATTAAGTACTTCCCAAGTTCTTTAACAAAGAACGCTTTTACTTGGTTTACAACTCTTCCCCCCAATTCGATCCATCATTGGACCCAGTTGGAGAGATTGTTCCATGAGCAATTCTACATGGGACAAACCAAGATAAGCCTGAAAGAATTGGCCAGTGTAAAGAGACGTTTCACTGAACCTATAGACGAATATCTAAATAGGTTTAGGTTGCTTAAAGCAAGATGTTTTACACAAGTGCCAGAACATGAGTTAGTCGAAATAGCCGCAGGCGGCTTAGATTATTCCATTAGGAAGAAGTTAGACACTCAATACCTGAGAGACATGGCCCAACTGGCCGATAGAGTTCGACAGGTAGAACGCCTTAAAGCTGAGAAAGCCAAGGCAACGAAAACTCATAAAAGAGAGAGGATAGCGTATGTTGAGATGGATGACGAAGATCCAGAAACCTTCGACGAAACTATAACTGTCGAAGAAGGCGAAGTTGATTTAGCGGAACTAAAACAAGGACCACCATATTCTTGCAAATTGTTAGTCCCCTAAAGTGGAAAAAATCCCACTGGTCCAGAAAGGACCAACGATAGGTTCCCCAAAAAGACTTATAGTTTTGATATTACAAAATGTGATGAAATATTTGACTTGCTTGTAAAAGATGGCCAAATGATAGTACCCCCAGAGGTAAAAGTGCCTCCTCTTGATCAAAGAAAGAAGAGAGGCTTTTGTAAATATCATAATTTTCTGGGCCATAAAACGCCTCAATGTTTTCTTTTCAGGAATCTTGTGCAAGACGCTATCGAAGAAGGGAGGTTGAAGTTTGCTGACAAGACCCCCATGACTGTGGACTCTAACCTGTTGCAGGCTGAAGCCCATTATGCTGAACCTTCAGAGGTGAACGTGATCGAGGCATCTAGAAGCCAGTCGAAGAGGCCAGGAATCACAATGGTCGAAGTCTCAAAGGACCATGTCAACATGCCAATCTTTGGCAGTTTTTCTGGGAATCTATCCAGAAAGACAATTGAAGCGGTTCAGAAGGCGGTCGAAAGCCCAAAGCTGGAGACAGTTGGAGCCTAAAAATCTGGAACAAAACCCAGTTCTCACTTGGCTGCAGTTCAAGGCCAGACAGAGGACTTGGGGATTCAAATGAAGCAGTTGACTCTTGCCACCAAGGATACCATGAATGTCAACATGGTCGAGGTCTCTGAACCAAAAGCATCAGAGGAGGCCATGAGGCAAGAACAAGCCAACAAAACTGCTTTCCCTCGGGAAAATGAAAATCTGGCAGATTTCCTGCAAAGATGCCAGAAAAAGAAGTCAGAAGTGATGATGTGTCCCAGATGCAGTTCAATCTTCGACAAAAAAGATGCTGAACATATTCAAGGTGTAAGAGCAGCAAATAAAAAAAGGGAAAGTGTTGATCCTCGACATGACCCCAGAAGAGCCTCCCAAAGGGGTTCAAACCAAGAAAAGAGGCCACTGACTTTCAGGCCTCCGACTAATGTGCCAGTAGATACATGGTACAAAACATCTGGTCGAAAGAGACCAAGCGAGGAAAGATGGCACTCCTTCGATGTGCCAAGAGGTTTGTATTTAACACATAAGAAAGAGCCTCGGGTTGCTACCCCTAAAGTAACACAGGTGTCAAGCAACTACAAAGGGAAAAATCCCATGTCTCGATCTCAATGGAGGAGATACCAGAGGCGACGAAAAGCTGAGAGGGAAGCTGCTAATGAACCAAAGGCAGAAACCAGTTCAAATGTTCCCCAGAGAAAGCAGCGGAAGCCTCTAGAAAGAGAACCAGTAACCAATAGGCTAGTTTGGCCTAACCAGGGTGAAGTTGATGACGAAGATGGTTCTGAGTCTGATGACACTTTGGACATCATGGTGAACATAGTCTCAGTTCTGCCCAGAGAGTTCAACCGCCAGGTGGAGGTCGAAACAAGTGATTGGGAAGTGGAGCAAGAAATGGCCAAGCATAGGCCAGTGTGCTATTTCGTCATGGATAATGGCGCTACTGAAGAGCAGAATGGGTTCTTCGAACCACCTACAGAGGCGATGAAAAATCACCTCAAGCCTTTATTTATAAGGGCTAAACTCGAAGAAACCACAGTAAATAAAATCTTGGTGGATTGTGGGGCAACCATCAACATCATCCCTCACTTTATGCTAAGAAATTTAGGCAAAAGTGATGAGAACATCAAGCCTCACAACATGGTCCTGTCGAATTATGAAGGCGGCATCGGGACCACTATGGGTGTGATCCAACTGGATATCAAGGTGGGATCTATCCTTCGACCAACTATGTTTATGGTCATATCGGCCAAACCTAACTATAATCTTTTGTTGGGCCGTGAATGGATTCATGGTGTTGGAGCTGTACCATCATCAATGCACCAGAGGTTGCTGCTATGGCGTCCTGATGGAATGGTCGAAAACATAGAAGCAGACCAAAGCTATTACCTGGGCGAAGTAAATCACCTAGGGCTGGCAGACTTCGACAAGAACTTGGCTCACATTGGGCCATGCCCAACACCTGACTTCGACTTGGCGCCAGCGCCAAATACTTTTTGTTCCCTATACCTGCACCCTGAGCATGGTTTTCAATGGGACAGAGAAGAATTGTCCCACATTGACTTCAGTGGGTTAACTGATATCCAACCAACTGGTTGGGGAAGTGAATTCAGTGATAATGACTGAGTCACAATCATTGCAGCGAATTTTGGCTTACATAGCCGAAACAAAGATGATAACGGCTCTCGAAGCCGAAGTAAAGTACATGGCCACACAGGCCAATGATCAACAGTTATCTTCTGCAGGTCCTGGAAAGGATTTCGATCCAGAACCTCCTGATATCATGCCAGAAGGGATGCAGGAACAGAGGCTCGACACCATCTATGACGATGAGCCTTTGGGCTTCGAAAAGGACCCCTTAGCGAATAACATCAAGATGCTAGCCCAGGATCCTTTAGAAGAAATCAACTTGGGCGAAGGGTCAGAGGAAAAGCCAACTTACATCAGTGCAAAAATTGACCCAGAACTCAGGTTGGAAGTAATCCAATTGTTAAAAGAGTTCAAGGACTGTTTTGCATGGGATTACGACGAGATGCCTGGTCTCGACAGAGGATTGGTGGAACTTCAGTTGCCAATCAAACCTGGGAAGAAGCCAATCAAGCAAAGTCCAAGACGCTTCACTCCAGAAATACTGTCGAAGATCAAAACGGAAGTCGAAAGACTGCTGAAGTGAAAATTCATACGCGTCACGAGGTATGTCGAATGGATTGCAAACATTATGCTAGTGATTAAGAAAAATGGTACATTGAGGGTGTGCATAGATTTCAGAGATTTGAATGCTGCTACACCCAAAGATGAATATCCTATGCCTGTGGCGGAAATGCTAGTCGATTCTGCCGCTGGCTATGAGTACCTGAGTATGCTCGATGGTTATTCAGGATATAATCAAATTTTCATTGCTGAAGAAGATGTGTCGAAAACAACTTTTCGATGCCCTGGGGCTTTAGGCACTTACGAATGGGTAGTGATTCCTTTTGGCCTAAAGAATGCTGGGGCAACATACCAGCGAGCAATGAATTCTATCTTCCATGATTTTATTAACACTTTTATGCAAGTATATATTGATGACATTGTTATAAAATCTATTTCCAGGAAGAACCATATAGACCACCTTCGACAATCATTCGAAAGAATGAGAGAACATGGTCTGAAGATGAACCCTTTGAAGTGTGCATTCTGTGTGAAAGCTGGAGATTTCTTGGGCTTCGTTGTCCACAAGAAAGGAATCGAAATCAACCAGAACAAGACGAAGGGAATTCTGGAAGCGAAAGCGCCATCGAACAAAAAGGAACTGCAATCTCTGTTAGGCAAGATAAATTTATTAAGGAGATTCATATCTAACCTAAGCGGGAAAGCTCAAGCCTTTTCACCCTTACTTCGATTGAACAAAGAGGGATTCGAATGGGGGCAGGAGCAACAGGAAGCCTTCGACAAAATCAAAGGGTACCTCACAAAGCCACCTATTTTGGTGCCTCCTTGTAGCAACAGGAGTATGAGATTGTACATAGCTGCATCCGACAAAACTTTGGGAAGCATGTTAGCCCAAGAAGATGAAAATGGAGTTGAAAGACCCATTTACTATCTTAGTAGAGTTTTGAACGATGCAGAAACTAGATATAGCGAAGTTGAAAAATTGTGTCTATGTCTGTATTTCTCTTGTACAAAGCTCAAGCAATATATAAAACCAGTTGATGTGTATGTTTCGTCTCATTTTGATGTTTTCAAGTACATGTTGTCGAAACCCATCTTGCACAGTCGAATTGGCAAGTGGGAACTAGCATTAACTGAATACTCCTTGACCTTTATGCCTCTTAAGGAAGTAAAAGGACAAGTGGTTGCAGACTTTATAGTCGACCACTCAATTCAAGTTGAGAGTATTAATTATGTGGAGATAGAACCTTGGAAATTCTACTTCGATGGTTCCAGCCATAAAAATGGAACAGGAGTAGGAGTCTTGATTATTTCTCCAGAGAAAATTCCAACAACATTCAAGTACAAGATATCAGGTTCTTGTTCGAACAATGAGGCTGAGTATGAAGCTCTAATTACTGGCCTTGAGATATTGTTGGAATTGGGGGCAACTCGAGTCGAAATAATGGGAGACTCAGAGTTAGTCATTAAGCAAGTCACAAAAGAATATAAATGCATAAGAGAAAATCTCATTATGTACTTTGTGATAGCAAATCGTTTGTTGAAAAAGTTTGAAATGGTCAACATTCGACACATACCCAGATTGGAAAATCAAATAGCCAACGATTTGGCACAGATTGCATCTGGGTACAAAATTTCAAAAACGAGATTAAAAAGAGCAATCGAAGTTCGAGAAAAGATAAAAGCATTTTGTTTGTCACCAACAGACTTGGAATCGACAAGACTAGGGTATGCTGATCAAAGTAACTTCGAAATTTCGTTCATAGACAATTTGTCAGAGCAAGATTGGAGGAAACCCATTGTGGATTATCTTCAAAATCCAGTAGCTTCGACAGAACGAAAAACAAAGTATAGGGCGTTGAGTTACGTACTCATGGGTAATGAGTTATTTAAAAAGACGCCTGAAGGGGTATTGCTAAAATGCTTAAGTGAAACTGAAGTATACATAGCCCTTTCGACTATGCACGCTGGAGCATGTGGGGCTCACCAAGTAGGCCATAAGATGAAATGGTTATTGTTTCGACAAGGACTATACTAGCCCACCATGTTGAAAGATTGTGTCGAGTTCGCCAAGGGTTGTCAAGAATGTCAAGTCCATACAGGCATCCAGCATGTACCAGCGAGCGAACTTCACTCGATAGTGAAACCTTGGCCCTTTAGAGGATGGGCGTTGGACCTCATTGGAGAGATTCGACCAGCATCATCAAAGATCCAGAAGTATATATTGGTAGGCATTGATTATTTTACTAAGTGGATCGAAGCTATTCCTTTAGTCAATGTAGACCAAGAAAATGTCATTGAATTCATTCAAAAGAACATTATCTTTAGATATGGAATCCCTGAGACTATAACTACTGATCAAGGATCAGTTTTCACCGGTCGAAAGATGCAGGAATTCGCTCAGGAAATAGGCTTTAAACTCCTAAGATCAACGCCTTATTATGCACAGGCAAACGGTCAAGTCGAAGCAGCGAACAAAGTAGTGATTGGCTTGATAAAAAAGCATGTTGGGAAGAAGCCAAAAAATTGGCATAAGACGTTAGACCAGATTTTGTGGGCCTGTCGAACATCCCCAAAAGAAGCCATAGGTACAACACCATATAGGCTAACTTTTGGTCATGACGCAGTATTGCCAGCAGAAATTTGTCTTCAATCTGCAAGGGTTCAGAGACACTATGATTAACACACCACAGATATTTACAAAGGCAAACATGTAAGGCACACAAGTCACACAAGACAAGCCCTTAGAGTTTAGGCCAGCATGGGGTCTGGGTATTACCCTCTTGAAGTTGGTGGGCTTAACCTGTCCTATCAGAAGTAACCAGGTTCTAAGGGTCCCAATATCACCGGATTGCTTTCATTGTTCATCGTTTCGATTTAGCCACTGAACTGGTGACCGAAATATTCCAGGAAAGCAACCCTCAATTGAGTGTAGTATCGAGTATCAACCAACCTCGGACTGCACCAAAGTCAGTTATCTCACTACCCTAAAGAGGCCAAGATAGTTCAATTAAGGTTCCTAAGGTCTGTTGATGCTTCACGACACCGCGCGGAGGCCCCATACTCTCCTTGACTGAACTCAAGGGTTACCGGTACACACCAAAGTGCCACATCAACGTAGCAGACTGCTTCAACCATGTCGGTATACCCCGCACAGTTCCCTCACAGTCTTGTTGCTACTTTCTAAGAAGGTATCCCCCAGATCCGGGTTAGGATCTATAGAACTCCCAAGACAGGCCCACAATTTAAAGCAAACAATTCAGACAATTGAAAACACAAGTGATCTTAGTCCTAAGGTACACCTCACTTTAAAAGTCCCCAGCAGAGTCGCCAGTTCTGTGATCGGTGGATATGGAACTGACTGTTTAAAGCTGGATCGCGTATGTCGCGGTAAGCAAGAGTCGCCACCGTCTTTTATTTTCTCCAACAGGGACAGGACAAAAGCACAGCAAAATTCCTTATGAGATAGTTTCTCGGTTCGGGAGGTAGATTTATAGAAAGGGAAGGTGTTAGCACCCTTTCTATCCATGGTTATCCATGGGCTCTTAGATACTTGCTCATTGTGTTTTCAAAAATGGTTTGTTTGCTTTTCAACTGTGGGTTTTAAAAAAGTTCTTTGAAAATTTCAGTTCGACTCTTGTATCGGTCCTCAAGAGTGTTTGAAAAATTGCTTTCGAAAGCTTTTTGAAAAGGTGTCGGTGTGAAAAGTATGTTTGATTTGTTTTGAAATTAGAGCAAGTATCTAGAGTCGTCTACCTACCCTAAGGAATTCGTCTGTGTAAATGTCCTTTAAAGTAGTGCCATCCCACCATTGAGAGGTAGGTAGCACCACCGTTGGAGGTGTTCGGGTCAATTCGAAGGTTCGGGACATGGTGATCACCAGAGCAATAGGAAAATACCTTAGAATCTACCCTCATTCCAGGTTCCCGGATCATGAGGACTTACTAAAACATTTTCTACTCGACGATCACCTTTCAAGGGGCAAGGCAACAATGAGGCGTACCCTAGGGGTGGTGTGTGATTCGTGTGTCGTTTTCTTTTGCATTTATCTTGTTCATGTCATAGGTGATCTACGCTTTTGTTTTTATTTTAACATTCATTCTTGCATGCAAATTTATTAACAGTTAAAAGTTGCGGGAATGTAAAAGTCCTACGCTATTACAAAGGCGCGGGTCCACATCGCCAAATTTAATCCAGGACCCGATTAAAAATAAAATAAAGAATGCGGAAAAGATAAATGTCTGATTTACACGGCTTTGGGAGAATTACATGAATATTATAAGAAAGGAAATAAATGCGCGAAACGAACTGATAATTGAAAGCGAGGGCGTTGGACCCTTTTTAATGAAATTAAAATTACGATTAACAAATTAATTAAATTAAAATAAAAAGAAAAGATTTTTTGGAGTTTTTTGTATTTATGGATTTTTAATAAGAAAAATTAAATTGGAATTAAAACCTAGTTCTAGCTATTTTTAATTTATTAAAAAAACATGTTAAAGTTAAACCTAGAATTGACCTAATTATTTAATACAATTTTATTTACAAAAATAATAATTAATAATTAATATGGTGAAAAAGGCAAAAGGATAAAAATAAAAAAACCTAATTCTACAATTTTTAATTTATTAAGAAAAATATTTAAAATTTAGCCTAGAATTTAAAACTAAATTAATTAACAAATATTTATTTACAAAAAAATATTAAATCAAATATATTTTATTTTTTGTCTTTTCTGATTTTTATTATTTTTATATTAAAAGAAAAATATTGATGGAATTAAATAAAATAGAGAAAAGAATTAAAATAACTAAAAAATATAAAAGAAATAGAGAGAAGAAGGCAAACATGGGGGGTTTGTAGGCCCATTTGGAGGTATGATTCAGTAATTCTTGCCCATTGAAACCCTGGCCCTTTTTACTTTTCCTGGAAGCGTGTGTACGCGTTGACTGGTGAGTATGATGTTCATCAGGTCTGGGCCCTTGGATGGAGGTTATTGAACGCGTGGCAAGCGTGGATGGTAGACATATGATGAGCCCCTGGAATATGCGCTGCATAGGAATATAGAAAGGAAAATAATATGAGAAAGGGAAGGGACCTGGGAATCGAACCCAGGTCCCAGAGGTTACCAACTCAACGCCTTGCCACTTGATCCAACTACGCGCTTTGTTTATTATATGACAAATAATCAATATCAGTCAAAACGAGAGTTAGTGATATTTTTCCGCGCGAAATTCAAACGCGCCAATCCCCTGCTTACACCTCACCTTCTTCTCCAAGTGTCTTGCGTTTGCCTGAAAAAACATAAACAAGATTGCGGGGGTTTTAAACCCCCACTATATGATGTATGAAAAAATAGCGAATAGAATTCCTTTGATCATAAATTGATCGCGAGTTCTGCATTGCATTCGTCTGAAGCTCCTGGTTTTAATGGCCTAAGTCTCATGTCCCAATTTTTCTTTAAACGTAAAGCCCCAATTTTGCAGTTTGGAAACCCTAGCGAGCTTCAATGGTGATTTCACGTGTGATGCACAAAAACTCAATCAAAACACATGGTTAGCTTTAGAATCAATCAACTAACACAAATCAAACATTAAAAATTAAAAATAATGAATGAATCATGATACATGAATATGAAGAAAATCATGAACAGGACACGGTCGTTCTACCAATTCCTTGTGTTAGGGATAATGGTTTTGATCCAGACACCTTCCTTGAAGCCTCAGGAATGCAATGGGATAGTTATTTTTCTTTGAATCGTGCTAGAAGGTAGTTTTCAGTTTTCAGATTTTTTGACAAAAGTGCAAGCTTGGTTCTTGAGATGGGGCGCCGTATTCAGGTCCCTAGGCATTAGGTTTTGATCAGTATAAGTATGGGATCAGATTAGGGTTGAAATTTGGATCCAAAACCCTTTGCATTGATGTATAAGATATTTGATTTTCATGGCATATCTTCCAAATCTTTTCATGTGCTTTTGGTGCCAATTATGATCAAATCACCTTGATTCTTTCCATATTAGATAGGGCACGAAATCTTGAAGGCATTCCATGCACAAAAAGATTTAAAAACCTTGTTTTAGTATTTTTGTCATATTTTATTATATTAAATGAATTAATAGTAATTAAAAATTCAAATAAATAAATAAAAATGATGAAAAAATCCCCTTTGGGCCAAATGGTCGTGCATATGCTTTGGATGATGAATCTTGGAAGAAAATGTGGCCCATTAGCAAATTTAAGGCATTTGGAGCAAAGTTGACTTTTCAAAATTCCCAAAAATTTCCCAACTTCCACAAGGCATATCTTGCTCAATTTTTAAGCTTTGATCATGTTCTTGGACATTTTGGAAAGGTCTTGAAGTCCTCTAACCAATTCCTTTGGTCTCATGTCATTTTTATTTACCAATCTAAAGTTATGACCTTTGACTTAAAGTCCCTTTTTGTTGACTTTTGAAAATGACCTATAATGTTGAAATTGATAACTTTTTGTGAGAGCATTTCTTGGACTTGATGTGTGAAGAGGAGTTGTAGGAAATGTCTTTCTCTTCAAAATGAGCTTTGGATGGAATTTTTCTAATAATCCATCTGGAAGTTATGCCTTGGTCAAGTTACAGTTGACTTTTTCAACTGTCCAAATATGGAAACTTTTGCATCTTGAGACTTTTTGAGCCATGCCTTGAAAATCATGATCAAGAATTGATCAAATGATGTTTGTGGCTTCAAAATGAGATGTTGACCAAAAATTTGAACTTTTGACTGTCAAATGACCATTTTGCCCCTACAGTTGACTGCTGAGCAATTAGGGTTTTTGACTGTGCAATTTTGTGCTGTAAGTCTTGAAACTTGGTATGAGGATGCTTGACCATATTTGTAGGCATGTGGGACTTGATTGGACCCTTGAAAACTTCAATTTCTTTGCCAGAACTAAAACCCTAGTTTTTTACTGTTAGGAGGCCCTTGAACTGTGCAACCCTTAGGGAGATTTTGAAGCATGCTCTTTGCAAATATTGAAGAATATGGGAGGGCAAATTTTGGGGTACAAAAGTTGCCCCTGTTCAATCTTCTTAGATCTGAGGACGCAGATTGGCTGACGTGCCTTTCGTAATCTGAAGGTGGAAGATGATTGAACACTAGAGTGCCAAGAAATTTGCGCTCACATAGTAGTGTGATGGAGGGAATGGGCTTATAGATGCCATTTGGAGATTGATGGATAGGATGATGGGCTTATAGATGCCATGCTAAGAGATGATGGGTAGGCTGATGGGCTTATAGATGTCATCTGGATGTCGATCGCGTAAGAGATTCCTTAGCGAGAACTTGCGTACCTGCAAAAGAAAATGATTACCTGGCCTGTTGCAGGAGATGGTCTTCAAATTCTTTGTGTAGATGTGTCCTGACTGGTTACAGGAGCTGGATCTGGAGCTTCAAAAGGTGATGAATGAACCAGGGATGGTTACTACCTCAACGGGATGGTGAGAGAACCTTGAACGATTACTACCTCCACAGGAACGCTGAGAGAATCTTGGGTGACTTCAACCTCAACAGTAACGCTGAGAGAATCTGGGGGTGATTACTACCTTAACAGGAACGCTGAGAGAATCTGGGGACGATTACTACCTCAACAGTAACGTTGAGAGAATCTTGGACGATTTCAACCTCAACAGTAACGCTGAGAGAATCTTGGATGTCTTCTACTGAGTCTTTATCAGGAAAATCTGTTAGGGATCGATTTAACTGGACTAGAGAGGCCTTTGACTGGATAAGAAATAGGAAAATCTTAGGGTCGATTTAACTGAACCGGTCTAGGTCTTGAAATCTTCAACTGGATAAGAAACAGGGAGATCTTAGGGTCGATCTGACTGAACCAGAGAAGGCCTTTGACAGGATAAGAAACAGTAAAATCTTAGGGTCGATTTAACTGAAACGGTCTAGGTCTTGAAATCTTCAACTGGATAAGAAACAGGGATATCTTAGGGTCGATCTGACTGAACCAGAGAAGGCCTTTGACTGGATAAGAATCAGAAAAATCTTAGGGTCGATTTAACTGAACCAAGCAAGGTCTTGGAATAACTTCAACTGGATAAGAAACAGGGAGATCTTAGGGTCGATCTGACTGAACCAGAGAAGGCCTTTGACTGGTTAAGAATCAGAAAAATCTTAGGGTCGATTTAACTGAATCGGTCTAGGTCTTGAAATCTTCATCTGGATAAGAAACAGAGAGATCTTAGGGTCGATCTGACTGAACCAGAGAAGGCCTTTGACAGGATAAGAATCAGGGAGATCTTAGGGTCGATCTGACTGAACCAGACGAAAGTCTTGGAATAGCTGAGAACTTAACTGGATCTTTCCTGAAAGGTAAAGGTCAGTCATATGCAATGCATGATGCGGATCAAGCAATGATGTTCTCAACATAAATGAGATTGTATGTTCATGATGCGTATATGCATACTGTAAATGTATGGAAATGCGATGTTTATGAATGTATGTTTTTGTCTAGGAAAGCAAATCCTTGACGGGTGCCGGGAAGTCACATCCTGGGCTGATGTTGGAGAATAATTTTTGCTTCCGTTGGGGATGATAGTTGCAAGAATACCGGTAGGAGAAGATAACTCCATTGGGGAAAAAACTTGGCGAATGGAATATTCTGCGGGGAGAAAAGTACTCTAGTGATCTTGTTGGGGAGCAATACTCTGTGGGAGAGAGGCACTTTTGCTGGAATGTTGATGGTAACTTCGCTGGGGATACCATTGATATATTCGGAAGTGTTAATAGACTCCGCTGGGGATAAGAAGACTTTGTCGGGGACGATCTTTCCGTGGCTTTTGGCTGAGGATAACCCAGTTATATCCTGGTAGGGAAATAACCTTTGAATAAAGCTGGGAGACGCGTTCGTGCTCTGCGAGGATAAGCTTCCAGAATCTACTGGGGATAAGCTTACTGCTTGGGGAGATGGATTCCAACTTTCCTTGGGAACTAGATTGGACTCTCCTGGGGAAGTTTTGAACTGTATCAGGGAAGTGACTCCATTGAATGTTTGATATACCGCCGGGGAACAATCTTTAGACCAATATTGCCGGGGATGCTTGTTAAGAATGCATATATACTGCTGGGGAATATTGAGATCTGCGGGAGGATACCCAACTTCCTTAAGTTTGATAATAGCTTTGCTTGGGGAGAGTGCACTGACTTGCTGGCTTACTCTCTGGGGAATTAAGATATCTGGTTATGTTCTTTAGCTGAACCTACGTTGGTACCTTGGAGGACAGAACAATTAGATTGCTTAGACAACTCTTTATTGCCCCTGCTTCTAATGTTACCTGTAATTAATCCTTTGTTTCGTATGCAAATATTCATGAGTTAGCAAATTATTGTCAATGCATATATCACAAATTGAACCTTGGACGTTCTTCGCAAAACAAAACAGAAAAGGAAAAACAATTGGCAATTTTAACTGAAAAGTATATTTGTATTGATTTTTTGAATTTGCCTGTAAAATAGGCGTTTATGTACAAGAGGCTGACGTCCTAGTAAGAGAACGCCGTCGAACAAAAGAGTTCATACAAATTTGTACAAGAGAAAATAAAACAGCTGTGTGAAATGAATGATCCACTGGGTTTCAACTCTGATATCGCATTTATGTCTTTGAGCGTCTCATCACTTGATGACCTTAGTTGAAGATGAAGCTGACTGATCGATGCCGTCTGAACTTGATGTAGATACCGGATTCTGGATGCAAAGTGATCCAATGAGACATAGTATTACGCTTTATCCCTAACTTTTGCCTGGACCGCCCTTTCGGGTTTTCAGTCCACCGGGATACCCATTTTTGCCCAAGCCGCCTTTTCAGGTTTTCGACTTGCCGGGTGTACAGATTTTTTTACATTTCATCCCTTCATTTTGCCCGAACCCTTTTGGTTCGCCGGGAAGCCCTAATTTTTGCCTAGGTATGTCAACCTAGCGGGTCTTTTTCATGCGTAGTATCTTTTTACTATGTCTGCATTGGCGGGGTGAGGAAGGTCGTCACCATCCATGTTGGTTAGAATCATGGCTCCTCCTGAGAACACATGCTTAACCACAAATGGCCCTTCGTACGTAGGGGTCCATTTGCCCCTTGGATCACTCTGAGGAAGGATGATTCGCTTGATTACCAGATCCCCAACTTGATATTCTTGTGGTCTGACCTTTTTGTTAAATGCCCTGATCATCCGTTTCTGATACGTCTGACCATGACAGATAGCAGCAAGTCTTTTTTCATCAATAAGGTTTAGCTGATCAAGTCGTGTCTGGATCCAATCATCTTCGCTCAGATCTGCATCCTTCATTATCCGGAGAGAGGGTATCTGCACTTCGATCGGTAAGACTGCCTCCATACCGTAGACCAAGGAGAAAGGAGTTGCCCCGGTTGACGTCCTGGCTGAGGTACGGTACCCATGTAGAGCGAACGGTAACATCTCGTGCCAATCTTTATAAGTCACTGTCATCTTCTGCACAATTTTCTTAATGTTCTTATTTGCTGCTTCTACAGCCCCATTCATCTTCGGCCGATAAGGAGAAGAGTTGTGGTGCTGTATCTTAAACTGCTCGTAGAGCTCAGTGATCATCTTGTTATTAAGATTGGTACCGTTGTATGTAATGATTCTTTCAGGGACGCCGTATCGACAGATCAGATTATGCCGAATGAACCGTGCCACAACAGTCTTGGTTACCGTAGCGTAGGAAGCCGCTTTAACCCACTTCGTGAAATAGTCAATCGCCACCAGAATGAAGCGATGCCCGTTGGATGCCGTAGGTTTAATCTCACTGATCATATCTATGCCCCACATTGCAAACGGCCAAGGCGTAGTCAGGACATTTAGAGGAACTGGAGGAACATGCACCTTGTCTGCATATATCTGGCATTTATGGCATGTCCGAGAGTGTTGGTAACAGTCGGCTTCCATTGTGGACCAGAAATACCCTGCCCGAAGGATTTTCTTCGCCATAGTGTGTCCACTGGAATGTGTTCCGAAGGTCCCTTCATGTAGTTCTTCCATGATCCTTTCTGCTTCATTCTTATCCACACAACGCAGTAAGGTCGAATCATGGTTTCGCTTGTACAGGATGTCGTTGCTAAGGAAGAACTTCGCTGCGAACCTTCTCAGAAACTTTTTGTCGTTGACAGACGCACCTTCAGGGTATTCCTGAGCTTCCAAATATCTCTTCACCTCATGGTACCAAGGCTTCTCAGTCACCAATTCAGTCTCGAGATCACAACAGTATGCCGGTTCGTCCAGTTTCCAGATGATGATCCGGGGAGCCTCATTATCCCATTTGACCTTGAACATAGAAGACATTGTAGCTAACGCGTCCGCCAACTGATTCTCCTCTCTTGGAAAGTGTTCAAAGGTTATCTCTGTGAAGTGGGGGATCAAGGTCAACACACATTCCCTGTAAGGAATAAGATTCGGATGTTTCGTATCCCACTCTCCTTTGATCTGATTGATCACGAGAGCGGAATCTCCGAAGACACTCAGAAACTTGATCCTTAGGTCGATCGCAGCTTGAAGACCCATGATGCACGCCTCTTACTCCGCCATGTTGTTGGTACAGTTGAAACATAGCCGGGCAGTGAGTGGAGTATGAGTGCCTTGAGGGGATATTATTACAGCGCCGATACCGTTACCCAAAGCATTGGAGGCTCCGTCAAAGTGCATAGACCATCGGGATCCTTCCTCAGGTCCTTCATCCGGTCCAGGTACTTCACAATCAGTCACAATCATGATGCTCTCGTCTGGAAACTCGAAGTTCATTGACTGATAATCGTCTACTGCCTGATGTGCCAAGTGGTCTGCCAATACACTTCCCTTGATGGCTTTCTGGGTCGTATACTGAATGTCGTATTCCGTCAAGATCATTTGCCATCTTGCTATTATCCCAGACAGAGCAGGCTTTTCGAATATGTACTTTATAGGATCCATCTTTGAGATCAACAAGGTAGTGTGAGTCAGCATATACTGTCTCAGCCGGCGAGCAGCCCATACCAAAGCGCAGCAAGTTTTCTCAAGCAGTGAGTATCGGGTCTCACAGTCGGTAAACTTTTTGCTAAGGTAATAAATGGCATGCTCTTTTCGGCCAGACTCGTCATGCTGCCCCAGCACACACCCCATTGAGTTATCAAGTACTGTCAGGTATAGTATCAGAGGTCTCCCTTCAACCGGCGGCATAAGGATGGGTGGTTCTTGGAGATACTCCTTGATTCTGTCAAAAGCAGCCTGACATTCATCATTCCAACGTACTACCTGATCTTTCTTCAGCAGCTTGAAGATTGGCTCACAGGTAGCAGTCAGGTGTGAGATGAATCGAGCAATGTAATTCAGGCGTCCTAAAAAGCCTCTGACCTCTTTCTCTGTCTTAGGAACTGGCATCTCCTGAATAGATTTAACCTTGGCAGGGTCCACTTGAATACCCTTATCACTTACAACAAAGCCTAGCAACTTCCCAGATCTTACCCCGAAGGTGCACTTGTTCGGGTTCAACCTTAGCTTGTACAATTTCAACCGGTCAAATAGTTTCTGCAGATGATCCAGGTGTTCCTCCTCAGTTTGAGACCTTGCGATCATGTCGTCAACATACACTTCAATCTCATGATGGATCATGTCATGAAATAAAGCAACCATGGCACGTTGGTAGGTTGCCCCAGCGTTCTTCAGTCCAAAAGGCATGACCTTGTAGAAGAAGGTGCCCCACTGAGTAACAAAGGTAGTTTTTTCCATGTCTTCAGGTGCCATCTTGATCTGATTGTAACCTGAAAAACCATCCATGAAAGAGAACACCTTATGCTGAGTTGTATTGTCAACAAGGACATCAATGTGAGGTAGGGGGAAGTCATCTTTGGGGCTGGACCTGTTCAGATCCCTGTAGTCGACACACATTCTGACCTTACCGTCCTTCTTTGGTACCGGCACCACATTAGCAACCCACTGAGGGTAAGAAGTCACTGCAAGGAAACCGGCATCAAACTGTTTCATAACCTCGGCTTTGATCTTCTCAGACATCTCTGGACGCATACGGCGGACCTTTTGCTTAACCGAAGGGAAGTCTTCCTTAGTAGGCAAGTGATGGACCACAATATCGGTATCCAACCCGGGCATGTCTTCGTAGGACCAGGCAAATATCTCCATATAATCATGTAGCATCTGAGTCAACCTTTGCTTCACGCTGAGCTCTAGGTTGGCACCAATCTTTACCTCCTTTCTATCTGCCTCAGTACCCAGATTTATTGTTTCCACTGGCTCTTCATGTGGTTGAATTGCCCTCTCTTCCTGGAGTAACAGTCTTGCAAGCTCGCCAGGCACTTCGCAATCATCTTCACCTTCGTCTTCGGCTAAGTTGATCGGATTTTCGAAGTCATAACTGGCAGTAGCAGAGTCGTTACCAGTGAGATCCAGAGTGGATTGAAACCTGTATGAGTGAGTGTGTGTAAATACAGCTGTTTTGAAATATATAAAGGAAGGAAAGACAGAAAAGGAGCATAAGATTTGAAACGCGAGAAAACGTCCAAGATCTTTATTCATGATATATGAAATGACAATTTATATGCCCTCACAAATGAAACCACGGTGCCCCGGGTAAGACACCGGGCCATAGAGTTTTAATTGTTTATTACAAATAACAAAACAAAGAAGTTTATTACTGCGTAACAAAGGTAATAGGAGTATGGTCCTTAGCAATCCAATTGGTCAATCCGCCATCAGCCGTTGGGTAGATTCAGCTATTGAACTCTGACTCTCCCACTTCATCTCCGTCCCCAACAACATTCACCCCTGGATTGGTAATGAGCACAGGAGGTCTTCTGATTTTTGCCTTCCGCATAGCTTTCTGACCCTCTGCAGTAAAACCCAGTCCGAACTTGTCAGTTTTCTGTGTAAAATCAGGGAGCCTGCCCCAGTTAGCACATTCACCTTTCTTGACCACAGCCCGAGCATCCTTCAAGGAAGCCATCTTCAAAGGAACATCCCCTTCGACCACTGTTTCCGCTGCTGCCAATGTTGGAGGTACCTCTTCGAAGTGTTGAAAGGGGGTTTCAATAAACTCCCCGTCCATCTCAATATACCTGAAGGAATTCAAATGGCTCACCATATACTCCTCCTCTCCCTGCACAGTGACAATCTTCCCTCTGACAGGGTATTTTAGCTTCTGGTGCAAGGTAGAGGTCACTGCCCCAGCTTTGTGGATCCAAGGTCGACCCAGTAGACAAGAATATGATGGACGAATATCCATCACATAGAAAGTAGATTCGAACACCTGAGAACCCACCCGGATAGGAATGTCTACCTCTCCATGAACCATCCTCTTGGAACCGTCAAAGGCTCTGACGATAATATTGCTAGGTTTCAGCTCCAGGCCTTCACAATCCAAACGGTCTAAGGCTTTCTTGGGTAGCACATTTAGGGAAGAGCCAGTGTCCACCAACACGTGCGCAAGAGTAGTGCCCCTGCATTCAATGGAGACATGCAGGGCATCATTGTGGTCTCTTCCCTTAGCAGTAAGGTCAGCATCCGAGAAACCCAAACCATTGTCCGCTGTCAGATTTGCTACGCAATCAGTAAACTGGACTGCAGATGTCTCCTGTGGCACATGGGCCGTCTTGAGAAATGAAATCAAGGCCTTAGCATGGGCCTCTGAGCACAGTAGCAAGGAGAGCATGGAGATTTTGGAGGGTGTATGCCCCAGCTGCTCCACAACATTAAAGTCGCTCTTCTTGATTATTTTCAGGATTTCCTCCATCTCTTGTTGGGAGGCCTCAGCAGTCACAGATTTTGGCGCCTCCATCCGGGCAGGCTCATCTTCAATCCCTTTGCCCCGAGTATTAGATGACTCGGCAGCAGGGGAAACAACTTGATCAGAACTGGGAACAGGTACACTTGCAGGTGTTATAGTGAGGGGTCTTCGAATAGCGGGCGGTGCAATGTCAGGCGAGAAGAGCCTGCCATTGCGGGTAACCTTTGCTGGACCAGTGATATTGCTGATGCTGGTGCCAGTGTTGAACTCTTGCTTGATTCCATTCACATACACGTCTGCCCCATAGTGCCAGGGGACAGCCTTATCAGATTCGTAGGGGAGAGGCCCCGGAACAGTAATAACAACAGGTGCGACAGTCATGATTTGAACAGGCTTCCTTGGGAGAGCCTTGATTGGATTATTAAAGATTGTAACAACAGAAACTTCTTCTACCGGAACAAACTGAACAACAGTCTTCTTGAACTGAATCTCTTTGCTGTCCATTAGGCTTTGGATGCCCAACTTCAGCAAAGGACAACCAGAAAGGGAAACAACACAGAAAAGGCAACCCTCACTACAACCCGGAAATAAACCGGCCAGCAGTAGGTTCCTCTTGACAGTCATTAAGGGAGTAGCTACATCATTCACAGAAACAGCGTATACATCTTCATCAACGGCATTTACTCCATGTTGGGGCATAGGAGCAGTCACCACATTCGGCCTCTCAGGCGCTTCAAACTGTATTTCTTTTGCATCAATAAGGTCTTGTACCTTATTCCTTAAGGCCCAACAGTCATCAGTGGAATGCCCCGGGCTATCGGAGTGATAAGCACAGCGGGCATTTGGATTGTATTTCGGAGAGGCAGTATTCACCACTTTCGGGGCCTCCCTGACAGTCACTAGGTTGGTGGACAGTAACTGCGGCAAGATCTGCGATAGGGTCATACTCAAACGGGTAAACTCTCTCCTGGGTCTTTCAGCCCTTTGAGGATTGGTTTGCCGAGGAGCGGCAGTAGGTTTAGCAATCATCACCGCATTGACAGATTGGTGGCGCTCAGGTTTCTCTTGCCTTCTAGACCCATATACAGCACTGGCCTCCTTCTTAAAGGGTTTCTTCTTAGAACTTGCAGATGCACCCTTCTGAATTTTACCAGACTTCATCCCAGCCTATATTCTCTCTCCAGTCAGAATAAGATCAGTAAACCCTGCAGACGAGTTACCGATAAGATGGTTGAAAAATGGCCCAGATAGGGTCCCCAAGAACATGTCTACCAACTCCCGGTCAGTTAACGGAGGCTGCACCCTGCCAGCCAGATCCCTCCACTTCTGTGCGTACTCTTTAAAACCTTCGCTTGACCCTAGCGACATACCCTAGAGTTGGGTACGCGTAGGAGCAAGGTCGGCATTATATTGATACTGCTTGTAAAAAGCAGTAGCCAACTCCTCCCAGTTACGAACCTTGGTCCCATCCAGCTGATAGAACCATTCGAGATGAGTCCCTGAAAGACTCTCCTGGAAGAAGTGGATCCACAAGTTCTTGTCCACTGAGTACGGTTGAATCTTCCGCACGTAGGATCTGAGATGTAGCTTGGGACAAGACGGCCCGTCATACTTGGTAAAAGATGGTGCTTTGAACTTATGAGGAATGATCACACCAGTAGATAAGCCCAAATCTCCAAAATCCAGCCCAGGCACTTGTTGGATCTCCATAGCATTCAGTCTGTCCTCCAACTGCTTGTACCGGTCTTCAGCCGAAGGATACTGTTCCTCATCAAAATCAGTCTTGTTGTCAGAGACTACCGGACTAGGACCTTTTCCCCCTTGGGGACTGCTCTTGCCTATAGAAGAACCAGCCTCTTCATTCTGCAGAGCGTTGCCAAACCTTTGGCCCGAGTTAAAAAGAACAGTTCTCTTCTTCTTCTTCTTCTCTTTCTTCAGGAGCAGAGCCTTCAGCTCTTCTTGGCCCTGAGCCAAACCCATGATTAATTCCTGAAATTACGCATTCTGCGCCTGAAGAGCCTTGATGGACATCTCGGTTGATGATGAGTCAGGATTCATGATGCTGAAATAAACAGCGAAGAACGGTAAGCAACCTGAAAAGAAGAAAACTTGCTATGCACATGATGAATGATATGTGTTTATGCAATGCATTCAAGGGTTCGAAAGTTCAAATTTGTTGTAGACAAAAAGGAACACACGTTATCATTAAGGAAATAATTGTTCAGTATATCAAAGCCTCATGGGCACATATTACAAAGCAAATCAATCCCAAAAGACACTACGCATCCTCTTTGGAGCTATGTAGGTGTTGAGATTCCTCTCCTCGTGCAATAGGCGGGTGAGCTCCAAGACCTTCTTTTCACTAGCATGTAGACTGGTCTCAAGAGAATTCCGTTCTTCCTTAAGCTGGATCCAGCTCTTCTGCATCTCTTCCCAGGACGTGGGCATGTCAGGATGTTGAATAGTGTAGGACACCTCTCCTTCCAATACTGGCTCTTTGATCACAGGGAGCATATGAGGATATGGCATCACTAACTTCTGGGAGCGGGCTCGTACCCACTTGAGATAGGGTTCCAATGGGATGGAGTTCCTGTGCCCCAGTGTCTTGCTGTCTATCCTACTTGGAATCCTCCAAGCTCTGATAAATCTCTGGCGAAGTCCTTGTGCATCGTTGTCGAAGTCAAAAACTATGTCAGGAATTAACATGTCATGAGGGCCATCCCTCCGAGCATAACCAAACTGTTTCCAAGCCAGGCATGGGCTGTAAGTAATACCTCCTCTGATTCCAAGTAAAGGAACATTAGGGTACTCCCCGCAACGATCAATGATAGTGACATCCTCTCTGGACCGAGGGCACCAATGTATATCTGCATGTGTGAGAGTCATCAACCGTTGTGACCATCTCAAACTCCGCTCGTTCTTCAAAACTGATTGTGGAAGGTGCGAAATAAACCACCTTCCCAGGAGAGGGGTGCAGCACATAAGGACACCTCTTTTTCTCATGGTTCGAGTGTAACATGAGTGAAGTATGTCCCCCAGCAACGTAGGTATAGGATTCCTGGACATGAAGATCTGGACAGCACTGATATCTATCAGCTGATTTGGGTTAGGGAACAACACCAAACCATAGACAAGGAGGGCCACAACTTCTTCAAAAGCTTGTAAGTCAAGGGAGTTCCAACATTCATGGGCCTTTTCAAACAGAAACCTGGCTAAGAACCCTTTGATACCACTTCTAACTTCCCAATGTCCCTTGAGGTCAGATGATTGTAGGTGTAAGGCTTTAGCAATCTCTTCAAGCTTGGGTTCCTTTTCTGTACCGTTGTAGGGTAGTTGATCAAGGATAGGGATCTTCAGGAGCCGGGAGAACTCCTCCAATGTAGGTACCAGCTGATAATCCAAGAAGGTGAAACAATGATGCAGAGGGTCAAAGAACTGGAACAGGACCTTTATCATATCTTCCTCAATGTTGGTATTGACCAAGCTGATGAGTCTTCCATGTCTTTCACTGAATGAAGAGCTCTCGGGAATCCTGGATATAAGCTCCTTAAGCTGAGGAGGGATCCTTACAAGGCTGATTTGAATTGTCTTTCTGCGAACAGTTTCCATGTCCTACAAAACAAGAACAAAGATGAAAATTCGAACCCCTGAAATGGTTAGTCAATGCATATGATGCTGGATGATGTCATGATGCTATGATTAACACACCACAGATATTTACAAAGGCAAACATGTAAGGCACACAAGTCACACAAGACAAGCCCTTAGAGTTTAGGCCAGCATGGGGTCTGGGTATTACCCTCTTGAAGTTGGTGGGCTCAACCTGTCCTATCAGAAGTAACCGGGTTCTAAGGGTCCCAATATCACCGGATTGCTTTCATTGTTCATCGTTTCGATTTAGCCACTGAACTGGCGACCGAAATATTCCAGGAAAGCAACCCTCAATTGAGTGTAGTATCGAGTATCAACCAACCTCGGACTGCACCAAAGTCAGTTATCTCACTACCCTAAAGAGGCCAAGATAGTTCAATTAAGGTTCCTAAGGTCTGTTGATGCTTCACGACACCGCACGGAGGCCCCATACTCTCCTTGACTGAACTCAAGGGTTACCGGTACACACCAAAGTGCCACATCAACGTAGCAGACTGCTTCAACCATGTCGGTATACCCCGCACAGTTCCCTCACAGTCTTGTTGCTACTTTCTAAGAAGGTATCCCCCAGATCCGGGTTAGGATCTATAGAACTCCCAAGACAGGCCCACAATTTAAAGCAAACAATTCAGACAATTGAAAACACAAGTGATCTTAGTCCTAAGGTACACCTCACTTTAAAAGTCCCCAGCAGAGTCGCCAGTTCTGTGATCGGTGGATCTGGAACTGACTGTTTAAAGCTGGATCGCGTATGTCGCGGTAAGCAAGAGTCGCCACCGTCTTTTATTTTCTCCAACAGGGACAGGACAAAAGCACAGCAAAATTCCTTATGAGATAGTTTCTCGGTTCGGGAGGTAGATTTATAGAAAGGGAAGGTGTTAGCACCATTTCTATCCATGGTTATCCATGGGCTCTTAGATACTTGCTCATTGTGTTTTCAAAAATGGTTTGTTTGCTTTTCAACTGTGGGTTTTAAAAAAGTTCTTTGAAAATTTCAGTTCGACTCTTGTATCGGTCCTCAAGAGTGTTTGAAAAATTTCTTTCGAAAGCTTTTTGAAAAGGTGTCGGTGTGAAAAGTATGTTTGATTTGTTTTGAAATTAGAGCAAGTATCTAGAGTCGTCTACCTACCCTAAGGAATTCGTCTGTGTAAATGTCCTTTAAAGTAGTGCCATCCCACCATTGAGAGGTAGGTAGCACCACCGTTGGAGGTGTTCGGGTCAATTCGAAGGTTCGAGACATGGTGATCACCAGAGCAATAGGAAAATACCTTAGAAGCTACCCTCATGCCAGGTTCCCGGATCATGAGGACTTACTAAAACATTTTCTACTCGACGATCACCTTTCAAGGGGCAAGGCAACAATGAGGCGTACCCTAGGGGTTGTGTGTGATTCGTGTGTCGTTTTCTTTTGCATTTATCTTGTTCATGTCATAGGTGATCTACGCTTTTGTTTTTATTTTAACATTCATTCTTGCATGCAAATTTATTAACAGTTAAAAGTTGCGGGAATGTAAAAGTCCTACGCTATTACAAAGGCGCGGGTCCACATCGCCAAATTTAATCCAGAACCCGATTAAAAATAAAATAAAGAATGCGGAAAAGATAAATGTCTGATTTACACGGCTTTGGGAGAATTACATGAATATTATAACAAAGGAAATAAATGCGCGAAACGAACTGATAATTGAAAGCGAGGGCGTTGGACCCTTTTTAATGAAATTAAAATTACGATTAACAAATTAATTAAATTAAAATAAAAATAAAAGATTTTTTGGAGTTTTTTGTATTTATGGATTTTTAATAAGAAAAATTAAATTGGAATTAAAACCTAGTTCTAGCTATTTTTAATTTATTAAAAAAACATGTTAAAGTTAAACCTAGAATTGACCTAATTATTTAATACAATTTTATTTACAAAAATAATAATTAATAATTAATATGGTGAAAAAGGCAAAAGGATAAAAATAAAAAAACCTAATTCTACAATTTTTAATTTATTAAGAAAAATATTTAAAATTTAGCCTAGAATTTAAAACTAAATTAATTAACAAAGATTTATTTACAAAAAAATATTAAATCAAATATATTTTATTTTTTGTCTTTTCTGATTTTTATTATTTTTATATTAAAAGAAAAATATTGATGGAATTAAATAAAATAGAGAAAAGAATTAAAATAACTAAAAAATATAAAAGAAATAGAGAGAAGAAGGCAAACATGGGGGGTTTGTAGGCCCATTTGGAGGTATGATTCAGTAATTCTGGCCCATTGAAACCCTGGCCCTTTTGACTTTTCCTGGAAGCGTGTGTACGCGTTGACTAGTGAGTATGATGTTCATTAGGTCTGGGCCCTTGGATGGAGGTTATTGAACGCGTGGCAAGCGTGGATGGTAGACATATGATGAGCCCCTGGAATATGCGCTGCATAGGAATATAGAAAGGAAAATAATATGAGAAAGGGAAGGGACCTGGGAATCGAACCCAGGTCCCAGAGGTTACCAACTCAACGCCTTGCCACTTGATCCAACTACGCGCTTTGTTTATTATATGACAAATAATCAATATCAGTCAAAACGAGAGTTAGTGATATTTTTCCGTGCGAAATTCAAACGCGCCAATCCCCTGCTTACACCTCACCTTCTTCTCCAAGTGTCCTGCGTTTGCCTGAAAAAACATAAACAAGATTGCGGGGGTTTTAAAACCCCACTATATGATGTATGAAAAAATAGCGAATAGAAATCCTTTGATCATAAATTGATCGCGAGTTATGCATTGCATTCGTCTGAAGCTCCTGGTTTTAATGGCCTAAGTCTCATGTCCCAATTTTTCTTTAAACGTAAAGCCCCAATTTTGCAGTTTGGAAACCCTAGCGAGCTTCAATGGTGATTTCACGTGTGATGCACAAAAACTCAATCAAAACACATGGTTAGCTTCAGAATCAATCAACTAACACAAATCAAACATTAAAAATTAAAAATAATGCATGAATCATGATACATGAATATGAAGAAAATCATGAACAGGACACGGTCGTTCTACCAATTCCTTGTGTTAGGGACAATGGTTTTGATCCAGACACCTTCCTTGAAGCCTCAGGAATGCAATGGGATAGTTATTTTTCTTTGAATCGTGCTAGAAGGTAGTTTTCAGTTTTCAGATTTTTTGACAAAAGTGCAAGCTTGGTTCTTGAGATGGGGTGCCGCATTCAGGTCCCTAGGCATTAGGTTTTGATCAGTATAAGTATGGGATCAGATTAGGGTTGAAATTTGGATCCAAAACCCTTTGCATTGATGTATAAGATATTTGATTTTCATGGCATATCTTCCAAATCTTTTCATGTGCTTTTGGTGCCAATTATGATCAAATCACCTTGATTCTTTCCATATTAGATAGGGCACGAAATCTTGAAGGCATTCCATGCACAAAAAGATTTAAAAACCTTGTTTTAGTATTTTTGTCATATTTTATTTTATTAAATGAATTAATAGTAATTAAAAATTCAAATAAATAAATAAAAATGATGAAAAAATCCCCTTTGGGCCAAATGGTCGTGCATATGCTTTGGATGATGAATCTTGGAAGAAAATGTGGCCCATTAGCAAATTTAAGGCATTTGGAGCAAAGTTGACTTTTCAAAATTCCCAAATATTTCCCAACTTCCACAAGGCATATCTTGCTCAATATTTAAGATTTGATCATGTTCTTGGACATTTTGGAAAGGTATTGAAGTCCTCTAACCAATGCCTTTGGTCCCATATCATTTTGATTTAGCAATCTAAAGTTATGGCCTTTGACTTAAAGTCCCTTTTTGTTGACTTTTGAAAATGACCTATAATGTTGAAATTGATAACTTTTTGTGAGAGCATTTCTTGGACTTGAAGTGTGAAGAGGAGTTGTAGGAAATGTCTTTATCTTCAAAATGAGCTTTGGATGTAATTTTTCTGATAATCCATGTGGAAGTTATGCCTTGGTCAAGTTACAATTGACTTTTTCAACTGTCCAAATATGGAAACTTTTGCATCTTGAGACTTTTTGAGCCATGCCTTGAAAATCATGATCAAGAATTGATCAAATGATGTTTGTGGCTTCAAAATGAGATGTTGACCAAAAATTTGAACTTTTGACTGTCAAATGACCATTTTGCCCCTACAGTTGACTGTTGAGCAATTAGGGTTTTTGACTGTGCAATTTTGTGCTGTAAGTCTTGAAACTTGGTATGAGGATGCTTGACCATATTTGTAGGCATGTGGGACTTGATTGGACCCTTGAAAACTTCAATTTCTTTTCCAGAACTAAAACCCTAGTTTTTGACTGTTAGGAGGCCCATGAACTGTGCAACCCTTAGGGAGATTTTGAAGCATGCTCTTTGCAAATCTTGAAGAATATGGGAGGGAAAATTTTGGGATACAACACTATACTCCAAGAGATCAAAATAAATAGCAAGTAATGACTAAATTAACCATAAATAAGCCAAAATGGAAAATTTTATAAATTAGCCAAAATGGCAATATTGTCAAATACACATTACAATACATGGTTAAAGGGCTGAGTCAATCAGAAGGGGATGGAATCCTTGAGTCGAAGGTATTTAGCTTGCTGCAACTCCAATCTTTTGTTGCACAAGGCATTCGCCTGGGCAAGCTTGGCAATTTGGTCGTCGAAGGCTTGGGCTTTCTCAGCAAACTCTAGGCCTTGTGTGATTTCAGCTTGACTCTCGGTGTCTGGAACAGTCGAGAGAAGTTCCTCCTTGTGCTTAGTATTGGCATTCATCTTAGCCTCTAGCTCTTCGATTTGCGCCTTTAGGGAAGCATTCTCTCGATCTATGGCATCAATTTCTTCCTGCTTCGATGCCTTTTGCTTCGACAACTCTGCAATTCGAGAAGTCGTCTCTGCTACAGCAGTCCAGGCGAAAGAACTTTTGCCATATAACGCTTCAAGCTGGCTGTTGAAGCCCCTTTGTCGCTGATAGTCTGCTGAGACTTGATCAATAATGGAGTGTAACTCCATGATAAAGCTTGAAACCTCCGGAGTCACAGCTAGCAAGTCTACGACATTCAAAACAGCCCCCAAATACGATGGAGCAGTAGGGTCCCCCTCCAAAGCTTTCATCAAATCTTTCTTGAAGAACTGAGCCTTAACCTTCGTCAAAGCTTCATCGAGAGGAGAAGTTTCAGTGGACTTCCCCGACTGAGTAGAAGCCTCCTGACTAATATCAAACGAACTTCCCTTGCTCTCGATAATGGCATTCAGATAGCCAACTGGGTCAGTTTGCTTCAAGAGTGCTAAGTCTTCTTTCGACCTATGCTTTGTTGAGGTGGTAACCTTTGCAGCAGCATTGCCTTGGGGTTGAGGCTTTTGAGTAGCATTTGCCTCGACTTGACTTTCTTCGACTTGAAGATCAGAAGTACCAGCATCAGCATGACCTCCTTCGTCATGTTGTTCCTCCGACAGATCAACCACTTGAATCTCTTTTGGTTGTTGCTCTTCTGTTTGTGGATCTTCTGTTTGTTGTTCTTCTGTCTCAGCATTGGCTTCATCTGTTTCAGCATTGGCGTCATCGTTCGCCGATTCTTTCTCTTGTGGCCTACTGAGTTCAGCAGAATCTAGCGTTTCAGAAGTCTTTGGCGTGGAGCTTTCAGTGGTTTCCTGGAAAAAAGAAGAAAAAGAATCTTCTAGGTTAGAAAGAGACATAATCGAACATGGGTATCGACACCTGAGTTTAAAAAGGGATCAAAGAAATTACCTGCAGAGGAACTTCAGCCCCAGGGCTGGAATTATCGCTTTCGACAGGCTTATTGAGAAGAACATTTAGTTCCTCCTCCGTTGGCTCTTCAATGATTACTGGAGGTGGCCTGGGTTTTCTCCCAACAACCTTTATTCTGATTGTTCGAGTCTCAGGAGAAGGAACATCCTTCTTCAGTTTTCGCCTCTTTAGAGGAGCAGGGGGAGAGTCGTCTTCTTCGTCACTCCCAGATTCGACCGTCAGTGCTGGTCGTTTCTTGGGTGAAGGTGCCTAAAAACCAATTGGAGTTCGATTTAGAAGCTACATCGAAAGTCAGAATGTTAAAACCAGAAGAAAATAATAAAAGTCTGGTTACTGGTGCAGAAGGCTTTTTCGAAGGACCTTCCCCCTGATGGCTTGTTGTAGTCTTCGTCGGTGCTATAGTTTTCGCTGGTGGTGGAGGTTTTGTCAAGGGACCTCCTCCTTGATGGCCTTCTGCAGCTTTCTTGGCTGCAGGCTTTCGAACAACAGAAAAAAGACAAAATAATTAACAGGCTACCAGTCGAAAGGGAAAGACAAAATAATTTGGAAGAATGAACTTACATTTCTTTATTTTGTCCAAGACAAGAACAAAAGACTTCTGAAGTTCGTCCACAAAGTCCTTCTCGTCGAAGAACTCTTCAGCGTAGTAACTTTTCCACCACTCTTCGAAGGATGGTGAGCAGAGAAAGTTAAGCTGATAGTCGAACAACAAAAGGACTGTTCGACCAGCATACCTGTCGATATGTTTAGTGGCAGCGTCTTCAGTGTAGTCGTTGCAAAAGTATAACATAGACTTCTCCCTGGGAAAAATAGGAGAAGGAAGTGTTTGAATGATACCAAACTGGCGGGAGACCAAGTTTGGTTGATACGCGATCAGGCTCAAGTGAGTCTTGGAGCTCTTGAAGCGCAGGGGCATGATTCTAGGTGTGAGAAATGCTTCCCACACTGTTGTATGTTCTTCGACCTGAGGGTCACCTGACGATTTAGGATGGGGCCTCGTGAACCATTCTGGGCCAACCTTTCGTCGAGCAAAGGGAGCCATGGTCGAAACAAATTCTTTCCTTCTTGCAAACATCAAGACGAAGTTTGCAAAAGTTTGTTGAAGCTCCAGCCCATCTTCAGTTGGGGTCAGTAGAGCCAATCTGGTGCCTTCGATGCACCTATTTGCTATCTCCGGGGCTTGCTCATTTATTTGAGTCTTCTGGGGTAAGAAAGACTCGAAGGTGGCATTGAGCCACAGCTGAAGTAGCCAAAAAGGTCCTGCAAGCAGCAGACTGGCTCTGTTCTCGATGATCTTCAAAAGAGTCGCTCCGCTGCTAATCGACTCGTACAGATTCGCCAAGATCAATTCTGCCAAACAAATATTTTGGCCATGGTGGAGTTGGGTGGCGAGGGTGACCATCTTCTTTGTCACCTGTAAAGACTTTGTGCAGAACACAAAGCGTGACAACCATACGGCTAGAAACGCGATATGCTCTACATCCGACATAGTGGCCGTCGACTTATCGTGGTAATGGTTGATATAGGTGGTGTAGGTTGGTTTTGTGGCAGAGAATCCAATCTGATCCTCCGACATTTCCTCTGGGTCGAAATAATCCCCAGTGGGTCGAAGGCCAGTGATGGCAGCCACGTCGAACAGCGTGGGTGTTAGCATTCCACAGGGAAGGTGAAAGGTGAAATGAGTGTAATCCCAGAAGAGTAAGGAAGCTATCAACATCTCTGGGGAGTAGTTGAGACCCGTCTTCGACAACATAACTAGGTCGAATATCCCCAGATCCTTCCAGATCGAAGCCTGGCTTTTTTCCATTTTTTCCAGCCAAGCACTGTAGTCAGGAGTGAGGCTAGGGCTAGACCTGAAAGCCCTAACACCCCTATTGAAGAAGCGAAGATCAATTTTCTCCTTAGCAGGATCTTCGTTATCCTCTGCATCTTTCTTAGAGCATCCAACAGGTTTGAGCTTTTCAAGCACTGGAAAGAAGCTTTTGATCTTCATGGCTTCAGCGATGCTTGGGTTTAGCGGGCCAGACATGGCGAAGATTTGGTTGGAGTATCAAACCGGAATCATGAGTTGGTGTGAATAAGCTTCACGTTCAGCAATGTCTAGGGGTTCAGGAACCCTTCGTTGGCCTGTAGGAGTAACTACGGGGGCAGTGGAGAAAATCTTGGGTTTAGCATTTCTGCAGGGGATGTTAGAACTAGGAGCGGTAGAAGAACCGGACGCCATTATTGATGTTAAGGTTGAAGATGAAGTGAAGAAAAAGTTGTTTGCAAAGTTTGCAGAGAGTTTGTATTCAGCAAGGAAGTTTGAAGGCAAGATAGCGTGAAAAGTCCCACAATGGGTACTTGACGCTATTTATAGTAGTTGGGAAATCCCCAAATTCGAGGACATTTAATGCCATTTAATGTTGCAGAAGATAGTGGGACACGTGGCGTCCCCCTGTTGACATAGTCGTTCTGCAGAAATGTAAGGGTGCAGCGTGCGCCCTCGTTTTTGGGAAATTGTCATGATGACAATTTGTGAAAAGACATTTGGCACGCTGCACGCCGTACTGAGGTGACGTCTTAGGTACGGATGAAATGGTGGCTTTTTCTTGGGATTGTCAGTGGTTGGTAGAAGACAAAAAGTGCACAGTTTAATTTGTGACCAAGAATGAAAAGACAGGTGTCGAATGGAATTTCAAAGAATGCCTTTTTCTTTTCAGAGTCGAAATAAGGCATTCCTGGGGGGCAATTTGTTGGCTCCTAAATTAGACACCCTTGTTTTTATTAATATCAGCCATTAAAGCTAAAGGATGGTTTCGACCAGCTGGTTCTGTCGAAGTGTTCGTCATAGGATGGCAATGTACTTAGAGAATTTCTTCCATGGGAGAATTTGGTTGCCTTCGACGTCGAAGGTGTTTCTCGTCGAAGAGGCTTCTCGACGAAGGTGTTCGATTGTTCAGAGTGGAACGGTTTGAAATTCAAACGTTTGGAGGGAAAAAGGTTCCCAGCGGTTACCAAGTGCAACGTGCAAAGATCTGGAGCGTCGAACGCTGAGAACGTGCCAAGTGGAGTCATCTCGAAGCAGTGTAACTGCCCGACGGTTACTTGGGATGTGTTTAGTATAAATATTAGTAGTTCACGCAGTTTTTCGCGTGTGTTCACAATTATATACAAAGTCACTCATATAGATTCGAGTACCCAGCGTGTGAGAAAGAATTGTTGAGAATGTATGTGTGAAACACCACTTTTATTAATCAAAGTCATTTATTTTCCAGAAACTTTACTTGCTTTCTCCTTTACTTTTCCAGTCGAAAGCCTTTGTTTCAAGCCTTCCTTTATTTTATCAAGTTCTCTTCTTCATGCAATTTACATAAAGCTTCTTTATTTTCTTGTCATTTAACCATTATCAAACTTACTAAAAACCCCAAAATCAACCATGTCTTAGGATCAATCTGATCGATCCTGCGAGTAACCAAATAAGTAACCTTTTGGAAGATCAGCGGTTGTTTACCAATTCCCACGGTAAACAGCTGGTGCTTTGTATCTACTTGTAACGCCATGGCCTTTGAACCAAATAGGGCGTATAATAGAGCTCATGTTTTCAATGGTGAAAACTATGGCTACTAGAAAGACTGCATGCGAGTACACATAAATTCCATTGACAGGAATGTATGGACTGCCATTCAAAATGGTCCTTTTCAAATCACCAAGAGGAATGTTGCAGGTGCAATAGTACCTAAACCTGAGGATCAATGGAATGAAATGGATGAAATGAAATGGTCGTGCGATTGGAGAGCCAGAAATATGATGATCTCAACACTTGGTGTTGATGAGTATTATAGGGTGTCTCACTGCACGTCCGCTAAAGAAATGTGGGACGCTTTAGAAATTTCCCATGAAGGCACAACTGAAGTTAAACAATCCCGCATTAATACACTCAATCAAGAGTTCGAGCTCTTTCGCATGAAGTGAGGAGAATCTGTCTCTGACATGCAAAAGAGAATCATACATCTTGTGAGTCGTTTAAATGCACTTGGAAAACGTGTTTCCAATGAAATTGCTACTAATAAAATTCTGAGATGTCTTAGCAGGGAATGGCAACCTAAAGTAACAGCTATCAAGGAAGCAAATGACCTCACTACGCTTACCATTACAACTCTATTTAGAAAGCTAGAAGAACATCAACAAGAATTGCAAAGTCTTGAAAAATACGAAAACAAGAGTAAGAAAGAAAGGAACAAAGACAGGGAGGGTGAGAAGAAGTCAATATCTCTAATGACTTCTAGCTCTAAGTCCTCAACCAAAGAGCAAGATGAAAATGGCTCAACTAGTGATGAATATTCTGATGATGAAGAAATGGGATTTTTTGTTCGGAGATACAATAGATTTATTCGAAATAATGGAATCAAGCACTCCGATAAGAATCTCATAAGCTTTCAAAAACAATCCAAAGAACCAAGGCAAGAAGAAAATAAAAAGCAAAGAGGTAAATGACCTTGTTACAATTGTGGTAAAGTTGGACACTACAAACCAGACTGTCCAAAGATGAAAAAGGATAAAGAAAAAGCTCCACCAAAGAAGTTCAACAAACAAAGAAGAGCTTATATTGCATGGGAAAGCGACAACAATTCATCAGACGGTGACAGTTCAAGTTGTAGTGATGAAAGTGCAAATTTATGTCTGATGGCACATACAAAAAGTCAATTCTACAACAAGAAAGACAACCACAACAAACAAGTAAGACAAGCATATCCTAACAACTTTTCTTCTATGACCTTTTCTGAACTAAAGTTAGCTTTTGAAAAACTGCAATACAAAGCTGAAGATGCCTTTAAGAGATTATCCTCCGATAAACAGATATTTTCATTTCTCGAGAGTAAAGTCTATAAAGCTGAAAAAGACTTAAAAAGTCTAAAAGCTAGTATTGCAGAAAGTTCAAAAGATAAGGATGTTACAGGATGTATTCCCAGAAGGGAATGTGAAGTTTGTCATATTTGGCAGCAAGAGGTTAGGACTCTTAATGCCAAATTAGAAAAAGCTTTACAACCCAAAGTTACTTTTGTTAGAACATAGTTTTATTCTACAACCCTTGAGTAAAGTTTTGATGATAACAAAATACAAAGAATAAAATTATTTATAAGGTATATACAAAGAACAACTATGCTCCTAAAAATTATGCTATGTATATGCAGAAGCTCTGATAGAATCAGCATCAGAATGGAAGCAGCTTCAGAAGATCAGTAACCTATGGTACACGCTGAAACACTGAAGTTTGATGACCAGAATCTGCGCCTAATCAAATACACTCTGACTCTGATCAGAGACATCTTTTCCAAGTCATCTACACTCTGAAGCTTTATCAGCAGATATAGCAAAGAAGATTCTGAAGCGTTACTGGTTATTCAAGACTGAATTAAATGCTAACGGCTTTCTTCAGACAAAGATCTTCTACAAAAGGAAAGTGCATTATCATCATTAAACCTGCTTTATGGACAACGTATCCTTGCTTGCCTATATAAACAGGACTGCTTGTGAAAAGAAGCACGTACATACGCACCCAATTTTGCTAAGCTATTCAAACCACGCTCTTTCAAAGCTTTAGCAAAGTCATTCTATTCCAATCTTAGTTTGTGTAATTATCACAGTTGTGATATACAGTTTTGTAAGAAAACAACATACACACTAGTTCAATTCATTTGTAAAAGATTTCCTTGAGATAAACCGGTCTGTGGTTGTACTCAAGAAGACTTTAACGGTTGTTAAAGTAGCTGGTGTAATCCTTTGAAAATAGTGGATTAAGACCTTGTTGGAGAGAGGCAAAATCACCTTGACGGGTGGACTGGAGTAGTTTGAGATCAAACGAACCAGGATAAAAATATTGTGTTGTTAAGCCTTTTGTTTTAAGTTTTACAATTCAACCCCCCCCCCTTCTTGTGTTTTTCACATCTTCAATTGGCATCAGAGCACCTGGTTCTGAGCTTTAACACTTAACTGTGTCAGTACAAGATCCAACGTCAGAAAAACACAATGGCAGGACCAAGTCAAAACATTAGCAATGACAACAATGAAGAAAGGGACAGATTCAGTGGAAAACCTCCAGTCTTTGATGGAGAAAACTTTGACTACTGGAAAGACAGAATTGATAGTTTCTTTCTGGCCCATGATGCTGATCTGTGGGACATGGTGACTGATGGATACATGCACCCAGTGGATGGACGTGATCAGAAGATTGATAGGAAAATGATGTCTGATCAACAAAAGCGTGAGTTCAGAAATCATCACAAGGCCAGAACAATTCTTCTCAGCGCTATCTCATATTCAGAGTATGAGAAAATATCAAACAGAGAAACTGCTAAGAATATGTTTGATTCTCTGAGAATGACGCATGAAGGCAACATTCAAGTCAAAGAAACAAAAGCCTTTGCACTCATTCAGAAGTATGAGGCATTCAAGATGGAAGATAGTGAATCTATAAAAGCTATGTTTTCAAGATTTCAAATTCTTGTTGCTGGTCTAAAAGTTCTTGACAAAGGATATTCCACTGCTGATCATGTCAAGAACATCATCAGAAGCTTGCCAAAACAATGGAGGCCAATGGTCACAGCGCTTAAGCTAGCCAAGGATCTCAAAAAAATCTCTCTGGAGGAACTTATCAGCTCCCTCAGAAGTCACGAGATAAAGCTAGAAGCAGATGAACCTCAAAAGCAAGGTAAGCCATTAGCTTTAAAATCTAACAGAAAATCAGACTCCAAGGTTTTGCAGGCTGTGGAAGAAACCTCTGATGGATCCTCATCAGAAGAAGATGAATTGTCTCTTCTCTCCATAAGGGTGAACCAACTGTGAAAGCAGAGGCAAAGGAAGTTCAGGAATCCCAGAAGATCAGAAAATCAGAATGAATCTTCCTCCAGATACAGAAGGTCAGAATCCTCCTCTGGAAACAAAAGATCTGAAGGCTCCTCAGGATACAAAAAGCCAAACTACAAAGACATCATCTGATATGAGTGTAACGAGCAAGGGCACTACAAAAGTGATTGCCCAAAGCTTCAGAAGGAGAAGACTAAAAAGAAGTTTGGCAAAGAAAAGAAGAAGAGTCTCATGGCTACATGGGATGATTTTGATACATCTGAAGCTGACTCAGAATCAGATGATGAAAGAGCAAACATAGCTCTTATGGCAAACGTATTTGAAGACAGTGAAGCTTCTGAGTCAGACTCTGAATCAGATACAGAAGAGGTATTCCCTGACTTTACTATTAATTTTACCAAGGCTGAATTAGCAGAAAGCCTTAATGAAATTCTGGAAAGGTATCAGCAGATCAGAGTCAAATTCAGAAACCTGAAAAGGAATCTTGCTTCTGACTCTGATAAGACTGAGAGTCTCAAATTGGAGAATTCTGAGTTAAAAGATAAAATTTCAAAATTAGAAAATCAAATGCATAACTCTTAGAAGGAAACAATCCCTGAAACTCCCAGCAATGCTGATGAGATCATCAAAGAGTATGATCACAGCTTTCAGAAGTTTCTAGCTAAAACCATAGACAGAAGCAAAATGGCTTCAATGATCTATGGGGTTAGCAGAAACGGCAGAAAAGGGATATGATATCAAGGTAAGGTTCCTACACCAAAAAATGTCATGGATTTAGTTATAAAGCGTACTCCACTTGATTCAAACTTTACATATGGGCACACACATGACATAAAATATACAAGTAGTGATTACTCTGTCAAACCAAAATTCAACCAGAGTTTTGGTAGAACTAACAAATCAGGACCCAAGAAAATATGGGTACCTAAGGATAAAATAATACATGTGGTAGATATCTTTAGCAGCAAAGCAAAAACACAAATCATGGTACCTGGACTCTGGCTGCTCATGACACATGACGGGAAGAAGGCATATGTTCTAAAGCCTGGAACTTAATCCTAGAGGCCACGTAGGTTTTGGAGGCAATTAGAGGGGAAAGATCATTGGCTCTGGAACAGTAGGTAATGGAAATCTTCCCTCTATTAGTAATGTTTTATTAGTTGATGGATTAATGCATAACCTATTATCTATAAGTCAATTAAGTGATAACGGTTATGATATAATCTTCAATCAAAATTCATGCAAAGCTGTTAGTCAGAAAGATGGGACTATCCTATTTAATGGAAAGAGGAAAAACAACATTTATAAAATCAAACTTTCTAAACTGAAAAGTGAGAACATAAAATGTCTTATGTCTGTTAACAACGAGCAATGGATCTGGCACAGAAGATTGGGACATGTTAGTATGAGAAGAATATCTCAGATTAACAAACTCAATCTGGTCAGAGGACTTCCTAACTTGAAGTTCAATTCAGATGCTCTGTGTGAAGCATGTCAGAAAGGAAAGTTTGCAAAACCTGCTTTCAAATCCAAAAACGTTGTTTCCACCTCTAAGCCATTAGAACTTCTGCACATTAACTTATTTGGTCCAGTAAAAACTGCCTCAGTCAGTGGCAAGAAGTATGGGTTAGTAATCGTAGATGACTATAGCAGATGGACATCGGTAAAGTTCTTAAGGCACAAGGACGAGTCACACTCTGTGTTTGTTACCTTCTGCAACCAAGTTCAGAATGAAAAAAATCTTAGAATCATCAAAGTCAAAAGTGATCATGGTGGAGAATTTGAAAATAAAGACTTTGAATTATTCTTTAATGAAAAAGGCATTCTGCATGACTTCTCTTGTCCTAGAACTCCCCAGCAAAATGGAGTTGTAGAATAAAAGAACAGAACATTGCAAGAAATGGCCAGAACCATGATCAACGAGACTAACGTTGCTAAGATCTTTTGGGTAGAAGCAATAAACACAGCGTGTTACATTCAGAATAGAATCTCCATCAGACCTATTCTGGAAAAGACTCCATATGAATTGTGGAAGAACATAAAACCCAACATTTCCTATTTTCACCCATTTGGATGTATATGTTTTATTTTGAATACAAAAAATTATTTGAACAAGTTTGACTCTAAAGCACAAAAGTGTATTATGTTAGGATACTCTGAACGCTCAAGAGGATACAGAGTATACAATACAGAAACACAGATTGTTGAAGAGTCAATCAGTGTTCGGTTTGATGATAAGCTTGACTCTCAAAAGTCAAAGCAGAATGAATTCCTTACAGGTATGGAAGTTGAACTCATAGGTAGTGAAGACAACTCAGAGGCTCCCAACAGAGACACTCTCTCAACATCATGAAGAGTCACTACAAGCAACCCAACACCTTCTGTTGATCAACTTCAGAAAAGACCATCCAGAAGAAGAATTGATCACCCAGAAGAAATAATCTTAGGAAGGAAGGAAGATCCAATCAGAACAAGATCTACCTTTAGAAACTCTGAAGAATCCCTCATGGGACTTATTTCTATGATTGAACCAACAACAATTGATGAAGCTCTTCTGGACAATGACTGGATTCTGGAAACGCAGGAGGAGCTAAATCAGTTCACTAGAAATGACGTCTGGGATCTGGTTCCCAAACCAAGAGGATTCAACATCATAGGCACAAAATGGGTGTTCAGAAAAAAACTGAATGAAGAAGGTGAAGTCATCGGAAACAAAGCACGACTGGTAGCACAAGGTTATAGTCAGCAAGAAGGGATAGACTATACAGAAACCTTTTCTCCAGTCGCCAGGTTAGAATTTATCAAACTTTTAATTTCATTTGGTGTTAATAAAGGCATCACTCTGTATCAGATGGATGTCAAGAGTGCATTCTTAAATGGATATATAGAAGAAGAGGTTTATGTGCACCAACCCCCTGGTTTTGAAAGTTCCAAAAATCCAGAATATGTTTTCAAACTAAAGAAGTCACTCTATGGTCTGAAACAAGATCCCAGAGCTTGGTATGAAAGACTAAGTAACTTCCTGTTAGAAAAGGAATTCACCAGAGGGAAAGTGGACACAATCCTATTCAGTAAGACAGTTAAGAATGACATCTTAGTATGTAAAATTTATGTTGATGACATTATATTTGGATCCACTAAACCCTCTCTGGGAAGAGAGTTTGCTAAATGTATGCAGGCAGAATTTTAGATGAGCCTGATGGGGGAACTAAAGTTCTTTCTGGGCATTCAGATTAATCAAACTCCAGAAGGAACCTACATTCATCAGAGCAAATATGTCAGAGAACTTCTGAAGAAATTTGATCTCTCAGAATGTAAGCCCTCAAGAATTCCAATGCATCCCACGTGCACTCTGGAAAAAGAAGATGTGAGTAACAAGGTAGAACATAAGATCTACAGAGAAAATCAAGTGATTACAACTTAGTAGGATACTGTGATGCTGATTTTACTAGAGACAGAGTATAATGTAAAAGCACTTCTGGAAGTTGTGAGTTTCTGGGAGAAAATCTGATTTCATGGTCCAGTAAAAGACAATCCACTATAGCTCTATCAACAGCAGAAGCTGAATACATAGCAGCAGTTGGATGTAGCACGTAAATGCTCTGGATGAAAAGTCAACTTGAGGACTTCAATATATTTGAGAGTAACATCCCTATCCTCTGTGATAACACTTCTGCTATTTGTCTAAGTAAAAATCCTATTTTGCATTCTAGGGCTAAGCATATAGAAATAAAACATCATTTCATTAGGGACTATATTCAGAAAGGGATTCTAAATTTAAAATTCATTAACACAGACCATCAATGGGATGATATCTTTACAAAACCTCTTTCTGAAGATAGGTTCAACATCATTCTGAAACATCTCAGCATGAAGCTCTGCCCAGAATAAAACAGTTTTACTTCCATATCTTATCCCTCAGAAATTTCATTATTTTTTTCTGTGAACTACTGATCAATCTTCCTTCAGATCTTTAGAAGTACAGATTGTATCATAATCTATCCATGAAGATCTGAGCGCTTCATTTCCAGGATAGAAATGTGTTGTTCACTCAAGCAAACAGTTGTCATCCATTCATCAGCTACTTTCTGAGGCTGAACACGCGTTCACGTTTCTGAAAGGTCAAAAGCGCTGATTGGATGCATTGGGACACATGTCATGGGTAACCGTTCCAATATCTTTCTGAATCCCCCAAAATCAGCTGTCATTAAATGCTCATAATCATTATAATTTATTTCTCTCTCTTGCCGTTTATGTTTTCAAAATCTTTTTCAAAATCTATTTAAACACATTTCTCACTCTTTACACTCTTTCACTTTCACTTTCATTTTCTCTACAATCTAATTGATTTCAGTTTGCATCCTTTCTCAAAAAAAAAACCTTTCAATTTCCTCTCAAAACATTCTGTGTGAACATGGCTTCCTCAAGCAACCCTACTTCCAGTACTCAGAGAACATATTCCTCAGAACAATATGAAGAACCCTTCAGAACTCTTCTCACACCCATCAAAAATCTAGAAGTACTCTCAGAATTGATTGTGGACTTTAACAGTCTTCAAGAGAACGGGTTCAATCTCTAGGAAGAGGTAAAGGCTCAAGGCTGGAACAGGTATTTTGACCGTCTGGTAGGTCCAACGTTCCCAATCCCGGTGAAGGAATTTTGGATTCATGTTTCATCTTCCAACCATCAAGTTACTTCATACATAATGGGGAAGAAGATAGGCATAACTGAAGACCTTATTGCAAGATTAATAGGCTACAATGGTGGTGGTGTACGATGCATACACATGGCTGAAAGATGTGCTGATGTCGCCCTAATTGCTAGAGAAATCTTCACTCTGGGTCTTCCCTCCAGCAAGATAAGGGATCTAAAAGACCATCACAGAATATGGGTGTGATCGGTGGGAATGAGAACTGACTGTTTTGGAAGGCTGGTTCGCGTTTGCGTTTGTTTTCGCAAAATGTCACAGTAAGCAAGAGTCGCCACCGTCTTTTATTTTATCCAACAAGGAAAGGACAAAAGCACATAAAAATTCCTTTTCGAGATGTTTCTCGGGTTCGGGAGATAGATTATAGAAAGGGAAGGTGTTAGCACCCTTTCTATCCGTGGTTATCCACGGACTCTTAGGTACTTGCTCACTATGTTTTCAAAAGTTTGCTTTTCTTTGTGTTTGTGGGTTTGAAAAGAGTTTTTATTTTGAAGAGAGTGTAAGTGCGAAAAGTTTTGTTTTGTTTTAAAAGGAGCAAGTACTTAAGAACATCTACCTACTCAAAAAGGAATTAGACTGTGCAAGTGTCCTTTAGATAATGCTATCCCACTATTGAGGAGTAGGTAGCATCGTCGTTGGAGTTTTTGGGTCAATTCGATTAAGGGACGTGTGGTCACTAAAGCAATGTTAGGACGCCTTAGTGGTAACCTTAATGTCTTAGATCATTTTATCCGAGGCAACCGTTTCGAGGCAACTATGATCTTTGGACAAGAGGGCGACCTCTAAGACTTCCTATACTCAATGACCACATTCGAGGCAACTAAGTGAGGCGTACCCTAAGAGTGGCATGTGCGAGTGTATTGTTTTTCAGTTATATTATCTTTGTACATGTTATGGTGAGCAACAGTTGATTTTAAATTAAAGGTTAATCTTGTCATGCATAGCCTATTGTTCAAACATCTAACAGCTAATGATTGTAGAAAATAAATTGCGGAAAATAAAGCTAAGCTATTACAAGGCGTCAGGTATTTACATCGCCAAAAACAAACCCTTAAAATTAAATGCGAAAAAGTAAATAAAAGCGATAAATAAAGGTCCTAAGTTAAAACTATTACATCCTCGGAGCAATTACAATATATGGATCAAAATAATACGCGCGAGAAAATTGAATCGGATTGTCCTTTAGGGTTTTGACCCTTTTATTGAATAAAGCATATTTTTGTTATTTTTTACTTAAGAACTAAGTTTAATTAATTAATTAAAAGAAAATATATATTTTTGAGTTTTATTTTAATTAAGGAAACAAAATTAAAAAGGTAAAAATATATAAAAACCCTAATTCTAAACCAATTTTAATTTAATGCAAAATATGTTAAGATTAAACCTAATTAAAATTAACTTAATTAATTAATGATTTATTTACAAAAATAAAAATAGTGAAATTAATAAATATTATTTTTTGTTATTTCTGATTTTTTATGAAAAAAAGGTTAGTTTGTTAATTAATTAGTTTTAATAATAATAATGAAAAGCAATAAAAAAAATGAAAAGAAATAAAATATAAGCAAACTTTGGGGGGGGGGGGGGGGGCTGAAGAGGTTGTATGATCAGCAATTTTTCCAGTCCCAGAATGCTGGCCCTTGTTGACCCTGCAGATTGCCTATGCTTGCATTGACTTGAATCCATGGTGGATCAATGGTTCTGGCCTTTGGATCTAGCTTGAAGCCACTTGGCACATTGAGATCTGAGGACGTATGGTGGTCCACGCTTGGGATGCTGCGCCTGAATACCTGAAGGAAAAACATAACAAAGTTTTGGGGGACCTGGGATGTTGGACCTGCAAGGAAGTTTGTTAGAAATTGAAAATATAAGGCATGTGATATTGGATCCTAGTCCCTTCGATTGAGCGAATTCCCTTTCACCCCTGAGCTGCTTGCTCATTCAAAAGGCATGACTCCTGCTTTTGGACCTGCAAATTAGTCAATTCGGAACTAAACAACATAGAGAAATGTCTCATTCGAAATCAATTCCTGAACCCAGATCTGGGTTGGTTTCGATTTGTCACAGCCAAGATCATGGATTTCAAATGTAACCTGCTTTGAAAGAAACTTTATCCATGGGGGGTTCAAATGTATGAACACTGCAGCTTATACACGCTTTGTTAAATCGCTCACAAGTAATAACAAAAAACTATGAATATGCAATTATGAGTAATTTTAAGATTAAGTGAGATTGAACATTATACCACTGGAGGTGCCTGGATTTGGACGAAAGGTGCCTGCAATGGAGTCTAGACTTTCGTGGGGCAGGCTGGTGCTTTTGCGAGGCAAGGTATGTGTGGCCGTCTTCGTGGTGTTTTTTTCCATTTCTGCAGAGTTTTGTGTATCTTTCCCCCCCCCCCCCCTTTTTTCTTTGTGAGCATGAGGTTTATATAGACAAAGGAATTTAGGTCAATATTTGTGTATCAAATCTTGGCCCATTATGATGAAGAGATTTGATTTGATTCACTTTGAATATCATTCCAAAAATAGCCTAATTCAATCTTTTTGTCCACACCATGCCTTTACACGAATTTGATTTTATTTCTTCATAAAGACTTTCTATTTTTGATTCAATCACGTTCCAATCTGCTCTCATGCGTTACTGCCAGCCTGTTATGAGCTGTTTGGGCCTCCAACATGATGAAAATCGAAAGCTGACTTGCCCTTTGTAGATCCACTTCCTATCTAATCTACTCTCTTCGATAACTCTAAGCTCCACTTCGAATTAATCCATCTTCGATGTCACAGCCCCTTCGATTGAGACTCCTTCTGCTTCGAATGCTTGATTTGAAAAGAATCACTCTGGTCGAATCAGCTCTTGTGGAGTTAGGAACAGAAAATGCAAGAATCTGGCCTTTAACTCAGGAATTGAATCCACAATCAATTGAATTCTTGCCATATTTGCAAGGAAAACATGCCATTTTCTCATGTTCAGTGTACCTGGACATGTTTTTTTGAGTGCCCTCTTGATGGCCTCTTTCAAATGGCCTGGAAGGAGTTCTTCAAATGGCCCTTGTCCAAATATCAATCGAAGGGTATTTATCAATCGAAGAGTCCTTTGCTACGCCAATCGAAAGATCTTGTTCATTCTAATCGAAGGACATGGTTAACATGCCTGTCGAAGCTTCCTTGACACAATGCTAAATCAAAGGATCCCTTGGCATGCCAATTGAAAGGCTTGGCCCAGGGTGCCAAACGAAAAGGTCTTTCAGAATTCCAATCGAAGGCCTTGACATAATGCCAATCGAAATGCTTGTCCATAATTCCAATTGAAGCATTTTTGGAATGTCAATCGAAAGGATTGGCCATAATGCCACTCGAAGGGAATTATCCATGCCAATCGAAAGGCTCCTTCAGAATACCAATCGAAGTGTCTTTCAGAATGCCAATCGAAAGGTACTTAAAGCACCACTCAAAAAATTTCTTTTTCCTTAGGCAAGGGTTTGTGACCAACCATGTAAGGGAAGACCTTTGAAAACATGAGAGGGAAAATTTTGGGGTACAACAGTTGCCCCTGTTCAATTTTCTTAAACCTGAGGATATAGATTGGCTTTCGAGCCTTTCGCAATCCGAAGGTGGATGATAATTGAATACTAGAGTGCCCAGAAATTTGCACTCGCATGGTGTAGTATCAGCATTGTGATGTCGGGAATGGGCTTAAAGATGCCATTTGGAGACGGTAGAGTCTTGCTGGAGATGGGCTTAAAGATGCCATCCAAGAATGTTTGTTGACCCGCAATGCTGTAGGACAAAAGAATGAGTATCGAAATGGTATTCGTGTCTGGAAGGCCATTGAATTGTATCGGGGGACTGAGTTTGTATGACCAAAAGAATGGCGTCCATGTCTGGAGCGTATCTGAACCGGATCTGAGAGTTGAATCTGGATGATTGTCAGAATTGCGTCTGCATCTGGAGCGTATCTGAAATGTATTTGAATGAGTGACAGAATGACATCCGAATTTGGATCGTATCTGGACTGTAATTTGAATGAGTGACAGAATGACATCTAAATCTGGATCGTATCTGGACTGTATTTTGAATGAGTGACAGAATGACATCCGAATCTGGATCGTATCTGGACTGTATTTTGAATGAATCTGGAATAAGTATCAGAATGTCATCCATATCTGGATCGCATCTGAACTGTCTCTAGAAGGGATCTGGAATAAGTATCAGAATGTAAGCCATATCTGGATCGCATCTGATCTGTCTCTAGAAGGAATCTAGAATAAGTATCAGAATGCCAGCCATATCTGGATTGCATCTGAACTGTCTCTAGAAGGAATCTGGAATAAGTATCAGAATGTCAGCCATATCTGGATCACATATGAACTGTCTCTAGAAGGAGTCTAGAATAAGTATCAGAATGTCAACCATATCTGGATCGCATCTGAACTGTCTCTAGAAGGAGTCTGGAATAAGTATCAGAATGTTAACCATATCTGGATCGCATCTGAATTGTCTCTAGAAGGAATCTGGAATAAGTATCAGAATGTCAGCCATATCTGGATCGCATCTGAACTGTCTCTAGAAGGAATCTGGAATAAGTATCAGAATGTCAGCCATATCTGGACCGCATCTGAACTGTCTCTAGAAGGAATCTGGAATAAGTATCAGAATGTCAGCCATATCTGGATCACATTTGAACTGTCTTTAGAAGGAGTCTGGAATAAGTATCAGAATGTCAGCCATATCTGGATCTCATCTGAACTGTCTCTAGAAGGAATCTCAAAAGATGATGATCTTTGCCTGTTGATTGATCTTTCCTGAAAAGGTAAAGAGTTAGTTGTAAGCAATGTCATGATGTATGCATTGTGTAATGATGTTCTCAAAATAAAATGAGATTGTATTCGTATGATGCGTATATGCATGTATCATGATGTATGGGAATGTGATGTTTTAGCTGGGGGAAATAAATCCCGGAGCTGCTGGAGAATAGAGTTGAGTTCGTTTCCGCTGGGGATGATGAACGAAGATGATTGTGAGAATAAATCTGTAGGAGAAAATAACTCCATTGGGGATTTTGCTGATGAAGAGATTACTCTGAGGGAAATTACTCTGTGGGGAAGAGATGTTCTGCTGAGGATTTTAACGATAAACTCCGCTTGGGATTCCATTGATAAGCTCTGTTGAGGATTTTGATGATGAACTCCGCTGGGGATAGAAAGAACTTCACTGGGGATGATCTTTCAGTTGCAACTTGCTGAGGATAACCCGATTAGACTCTTGTGAGGATAACCTTCTGAATTTGGTTGGGGAGACCTATTTGCGCTCTGCAGGGGATAAGCTTCCAGAATCTACTGGGGAAGATGATTCAACTCCATTGGGGAAACTTTTTTAGACTGCGCTGGGGGAATGGCTCCATTAGGGTATCTTGTATTCCTCCGAGAAACGTTCTTATATTATGTTGAGGAATATTAAGACTGCCAGGGATACTCTTATGCTTGCTGGGGAATATCCTTATACTCCGCTGGGGAATATTAAGACCTTCTGGGGATACCCAATCTTTTTAGGGTTGATGGTAGGCCAACTCTGCTTGGGGTGAGTATTGCTGATTCGTTCATAGTTGCAAGTCTCAGCTGAGAGAGCTATTATTACTGTCTTACTCTGCAGGGAGTGACGATATCTTAACCACATTCTTTAGCTGAACCTACCTTGGTACATGGCGGACAAAGCAACTACACAGTTCGGACAATTCTTATTGCCCCTGTTTCTGCGGGAGAAGATGCCTGCGGAGGCCCTATGGATCGAGTATTATCCCCACCTATGAGGTGCTTGGTATCTTTCGGTCAAAATGACAAGTCTTCTTCTGGTAGGCCAGTGACGAGATGACGAGACATAGTCGTACGCTTTGATCCCTAATTTTTGCCTGGACCGCCCTTTCGGGTTTTCAGTCCATCGGGATACCCTTTTTTGCCCAAGCCGCCTTTTCAGGTTTTCGACTTGCCGGGTGTACAGACTTTTTCATTTTCATCCCTTATTTTTACCCGAACCGTATTGGTTCGCCGGGAAGCCCTTATTTTTGCCTAGGCCAGTCAACCTAGCGGGTCTTTGATTCACGCGCGGTATTTTTTTGACTATGTCCATTCCCTCAGGATGTAGAGAGGTGTCACTTTCGGTAGTGTTGTGTTGCCATACCACCAGAAGATCTTCGTTTGATCATGCAAGATTCGTTGTTGGAATTCATGTCCAATGCCCCAATTGATTTAGATGGAGATTTGCCCATGGCTATTTGGCATTTTGAGAGATTCCTTGAATCTTTACTTGACTGCCCCAGATGATGGACAATGATCATACCGTGCCCCTTGATTGGAAGTGTTTTTCCACTTGAGGTGATCCTTTTTATTGAGAAGGTTTTTGTTCACTAGATATTCGTCGTGCGAATTTCTCTGCTATTTGAACAAATAGTCATATGCAAACAATGTTATTTTAAGAATGCAAAGCTTATGTCTGTCTTGAAGTTTTTGAAAATGCATTTTTTCAGTAAGATAGGAAAATTTTGTAAAATGTGACGTCAACTCAGGATTTACAGCAAGCCCTACAGGAGTCAGGATACCTTTTGTAACAGTATGCTTTCGGACTAACCCATGCTTCAGCTAGGACTTTTTAAGGGTTATAACGTGGCCTGGTTCACGGTTTAAGAAACAAAGGATAAAGGCTCAAATTTTATTTGTACCCACCCGTTCTTCGTGATGTTCTTCGATCCTAAACTCAGTTAATCGTGCATTAGATCTTGTTTGAGTCTTTTCTCTGATATTCCGGTGATGGTTCGGATACTGACAGATTATTTTGAACAGGAAGTCATTTTGTTGAGAGTTTGCAGGATCTCTTCCTTTATGATTTTATTATCCCTGTCTTTTTGCCTAAACTGTTTCTTTCTTGTGATTACAGTCAGCGGGATGTCCCAGTTTTTGTGTAAGTCTCCTTCATAGGTTTTGACTTAGTGGGCTTTTATTTCGAAAGATAATGACTGTCTGTCCTTATGATTATACGGAACCATCACCGTCTTTTGTTTCGGAAGGATTTCTTTGATGCCATTCATTGTGCACCTGGATTAAACTGAGAAAACTACCCTGCCCCAGGTTATAATTAAGGGTTTTAATTCATGAAAAGAAAAACTCCAACTTCTTTGGCTCAAAGGGGTTGACTAGGTATTATCTTCCTTATAACTCCACTGTTTAGGATTTGAAACAATGCCTGTACCTCATCAGCGGGGTCTATTCAAAAGCATATTGTAAAGATCGTGGTATCGTTTTCGTCATCCTCCCTCTAAAGTCTTAGAATTTTTTAATCGAGAGTTGATCATCACAAAAAATAAAAGCAATTTGAATATAGTGAAATACGAATGGATTGATTCAAAACAGACATATGCAATGCATTAATGAAATAAAAGAGTTCGACATGATAATAATTGTTTGAATAAGCAAAGAAAAATACAACTTCAGAATTCAAATGAACAAAAGTCTCTTAGTTTGAACTAGTCATCTCAGATGGAGAATTCTCAGCGGAAGATTTTCATCTCGCCATCCGGCATGAACTCCAGCACCCTCCCGTCAATCAAGTCTTGGATCTTGTTCTTCAGAGTCCAACAGTCGTTGGTGTCATGTCCAGGACTATGGGAGTGGTATACACAAAATGCATTGGGACGATAGCCAGGAGAAGAGGTGTTGGGATTCCGGGGAGGATCCTTTAAAGTAATCAGATTGACCTCCAACAAGCGTTTCAGTATTAGAGATGATGGTATATCAGTCTCAGAGAAATGTCTTCCAGACGTATTTTTCTTACACCGATTACCCCGTTGATGCTGGCGAGGTTGATGCTGGGCTTGTGACCCTGAAGCAAGCTGAGGAGCTTTTCCCTTGTCTTCTTGCCCCAAAGGTGGTTGAATGATGACTTGATCTTCAACCCTAGTTGTTTTCCCCACTTGGTTATTTTGAAGCAGCTTATTGACGAGGACCCTGAGCTCTTCTTGTCTTTGAGCTAAGTCTTGAATGAGAGCCATCTGGCCCACCAGTTGTCCCATCATCTGGATCTTCATTGTTGCCAACTCAATTTGTAGCCCTTCCAACTGATCATTCCTGATGCCTCCTAGATTCCCTAGGACTAAGCCCCTTGTGAGGAGAGCTTTTATTTCTTCTTGCCCCTGGGATAGGTTCAAGAACATTTCTTGAAGTTGGGCGTTTTGAGCCCGGAGATCTTGGTTGTCTGGTTGGAAAGCCATTGCTGAAATAAACAGCGAGAACATGAGAGACCTGTATCGGATGACCTGTTATGCAATGATATGTATGATATATGTATGCAATTTTTTTAAGGATCTCACGGGGTAAACAAGAAACTTGTTAGAATTTGATAGAAGAAACTTCGTGTCGTTAAGATTCCTTCTTCAAGAGTCAAGCTCACCATATCAAGTGGGTCATAGCCCCTGACTCGAGTTATCATGTTTTGATCTTTAGACGGCATTGGCTAGAGGAAAATAAATCCCCTTTTCCCCTTGCTGGACATTTGATTTACCATAACCTGCATCACAAGCCCTTGAGATCCTTGAAATGGTTAAGGAAATGTTAAGGCATGATGTTATGATGTGTATGCTATGCGTTTAAGAAAAAGTGTGAAGTGATGTAAGTAAACCCTGCAATAAATCCAAATTATCGGATAAGGACTGTAAACAAAACCTGCAAGGAACTCATGTTGTCAGATAACAAGAATGTGCAAGTAGTTCAAGTTCGAAGGCACACAAGTCACACAAAAGATCCCTTAGATTTCAGGCTGGCATGGAGCTTAGGTACTACCCTCTTTCAGTTCAGTTGGTTAAAACCTATCCTAAAAATAGTAACCGGGTTTTAGAGGATCTCAATATCACTGACTACCCTCAATCGGTCATAATTCCAGTTTAGCAACCTTTTCTTGCGGCCGGAATCATCACGAGAGTTTAGTCTCAATGAGTGTAGCATACTGCTACTGTTCTATGGCCAAGTTGGTCAATTTAAGGTTCTAAGGTCAGTTGGTGCTTAATGACTCCTTAGAAGACTCATAGTCTCCTCGTTCCAACACAAGGGATATCGGTACAGACTGAAGTGCCACACCAACGTAGCTACTGCTTCATCCGTGTCGGTCTACGCCGGACAGATCCCTCACAGTTTATTGCTACTTACCTAAAAAGGGTATCCCCAAATCCGGGTTAGGATCTATAGAACTCCGATACAAGCCTACAGAATTTAAAGCATACAAAGCATACAATTCAAAGCATAAGTGATCTAATCCTAAGGTACACCTCACTTATAAGATTCCCCAGCACAGTCGCCAGTTCTGTGATCGGTGGGAATGAGAACTGATTGTTTTGGAATGCTGGTTCGCGTTTGCGTTTGTTTACGCAAAATGTCGCGGTAAGCAAGAGTCGCCACCGTCTTTTATTTTATCCAACAAGGAAAGGACAAAAGCACAGAAAAATTCCTTTTTGAGATGTTTCTCGGGTTCGGGAGATAGATTATGGAAAGGGAAGGTGTTGGCACCCTTTCTATCCGTGGTTATCCACGGGCTCTTAGGTACCTGCTCACTATGTTTTCAAAAGTTTGCTTTTCTTTGTGTTTGTGGGTTTGAAAAGAGTTTTATTTTGAAGAGAGTGTAAGTGCGAAAAGTTTTGTTTTGTTTTAAAAGGAGCAAGTACTTAAGAACATCTACCTACTCAAAAAGGAATTTGACTGTGCAAGTGTCCTTTAGACAATGCTATCCCACTATTGAGGAGTAGGTAGCATCTTCGTTGGAGTTTTCGGGTCAATTCGATTAAGGGACGTGTGGTCACTAAAGAAATGTTAGGGCGCCTTAGTGGTAACCCTAATGTCTTAGATCATTTTATCCGAGGCAATCGTTTCGAGGCAACTATGATCTTTGGACAAGAGGGCGACCTCTAAGACTCCCTATACTCAATGACCACGTTCGAGGCAACTAAGTGAGGCGTACCCTAAGAGTGGCATGTGCGAGTGTATTGTTTTTCAGTTATATTAACTTTGTACATGTTATGGTGAGCTACGGTTGATTTTAAATTAAAGGTTAATCTTGTCATGCATAGCCTATTGTTCAAACATCTAACAGTTAATGATTGCAGAAAATAAATTGCGGAAAATAAAGCTAAGCTATTACAAGGCGTCGGGTATTTACATCGCCAAAAACAAACCCTTAAAATTAAATGCGAAAAAGTAAATAAAAGCGATAAATAAAGGTCCTAAGTTAAAACTATTACATCCTCGGAGAAATTACAATATATGGATCAAAATAATACGCGCGAGAAAATTGAATCGGATTGTCCTTTAGGGTTTTGACCCTTTTATTGAATAAAGCATATTTTTGTCATTTTTATTTAAGAATTAAGTTTAATTAATTAATTAAAAGAAAATATATATTTTTTGAGTTTTATTTTAATTAAGGAAACAAAATTAAAAAGGTAAAAATATATCAAAACCCTAATTCTAAACCAATTTTAATTTAATGCAAAATATGTTAAGATTAAACCTAATTAAAACTAACTTAATTAATTAATGATTTATTTACAAAAATAAAAATAGTGAAATTAATAAATATTATTTTTTGTTATTTCTGATTTTTTATGAAAAAAAGGTTAGTTTGTTAATTAATTAGTTTTAATAATAATAATGAAAAACAATAAAAAAAATGAAAAGAAATAAAATATAAGCAAACTTTGGGGGGGGGGGGGGTGTGGGCCTGAAGAGGTTGTATGATCAACAATTTTTCCAGGCCCAGAACGCTGGCCCTTGTTGACCCTCCAGATTGCCTATGCTTGCATTGACTTGAATCCATGGTGGATCAATGGTTCTGGCCTTTGGATCTAGCTTGAAGCCACTTGGCATATTGAGATCTAAGGACGTATGGTGGTCCATGCTTGGGATGCTGCGCCTGAATACCTGAAGGAAAAACATAACAAAGTTTTGGGGGACCTGGGATGTTGGACCTGCAAGGAAGTTTGTTAGAAATTGAAAATATAAGGCCTGTGATATTGGATCCTAGTCCCTTCGATTGAGCGAATTCCCTTTCACCCCTGAGCTGCTTGCTCATTCAAAAGGCACGACTCCTACTTTTGGCCCTGCAAATTAGTCAATTCGGAACTAAACAACATAGAGAAACGTCTCATTCGAAATCAATTCCTGAACCCAGATATGTGTTGGTTTCGATTTGTCACAGCCAAGATCATGGATTTCAAATGTAACCTGCTTTGAAAGAAACTTTATCCATGGGAGGTTCAAACGTATGAACACTACAGCTTATACACGCTTTGTTAAATCGCTCACAAGTAATAACAAAAAACTATGAATATGCAATTATGAGTAATTTTAAGGTTAAGTGAGATTGAACATTATACCACTGGAGGTGCCTGGATTTGGACGGAAGGTGCCTGCAATGGAGTCTAGACTTTCGTGGGGCAGGCTGGTGCTTTTGCGAGGCAAGGTATGTATGGCCGTCTTCGTGGTGTTTTTTTCCGTTTCTGCAGAGTTTTGTGTATCTCCCCCCCCCCCTTTTTCTTTGTGAGCATGAGGTTTATATAGACAAAGGAATTTAGGTCAATATTTGTGTATCAAATCTTGGCCCATTATGATGAAGAGATTTGATTTGATTCACTTTGAATATCATTCCAAAAATAGCCTAATTCAATCTTTTTGTCCACACCATGCCTTTACACGAATTTGATTTGATTTCTTCATAAAGACTTTCTATTTTTGATTCAATCACGTTCCAATCTGCTCTCATGCGTTACTGCCAGCCAGTTATGAGCTGTTTGGGCCTCCAACATGATGAAAATCGAAAGCTGACTTGCCCTTTGTAGATCCACTTCCCTTCAAATCTACTCTCTTCGATAACTCTAAGCTCCACTTCGAATTAATCCATCTTCGATGTCACAGCCCCTTCGATTGAGACTCCTTCTGCTTCGACTGCTTGATTTGAAAAGAATCACTCTGGTCGAATCAGCTCTTGTGGAGTTAGGAACAGAAAAGGCAAGAATTTGGTCTTTAACTCAGGAATTGAATCCACAATCAATTGAATTCTTGCCATATTTGCAAGGAAAACATGCCATTTTCTCATGTTCAGTGTACCTGGACATGTTTTTTTGAGTGCCCTCTTGATGGCCTCTTTCAAATGGCCTGGAAGGAGTTCTTCAAATAGCCCTTGTCCAAATATCAATCGAAGGGTATTTATCAATCGAAGAGTCCTTTGCTACGCCAATCGAAAGATCTTGTTCATGCTAATCGAAGGACATGGTTAACATTCCTGTCGAAGCTGCCTTGACACAATGCTAAATTGAAGGATCCCTTGGCATGCCAATTGAAAGGCTTGGCCCAGGGTGCCAAACGAAAAGGTCTTTCAGAATTCCAATCGAAGGCCTTGACATAATGCCAATCGAAATGCTTGTCCATAATGCCAATTGAAGCATTTTTGGAATGTCAATCGAAAGGATTGGCCATAATGCCACTCGAAGGGAATTATCCATGCCAATCGAAAGGCTCCTTCAGAATACCAATCGAAGTGTCTTTCAGAATGCCAATCGAAAGGTACTTAAAGCACCACTCAAAAAATTTCTTTTTCCTTAGGCAAGGGTTTGTAACCAACCATGTAAGGGAAGACCTTTGAAAACATGAGAGGGCAAATTTTGGGGTACAACAATGGGCCAAGATTATTCTGGGATGCATAAACCACAGGAAGCCAACCAGCTCTCCTGACTACATCAATATTTATCAGCAATTTCTGATCTATTTCATCTCCCAGAAGATTAAGGTGAATCTGGCTCATCTGCTTTTCAACCATCTAAGGACTAGTGTTAAGGAAACAAGAGAAGAGGAGCGCACAAAAAGGGACTGGATACCCCTAGGAAGGCTTATATCAGACATTCTAACAAAGAATAAGTTGATTGATCATCTTACAGAAGCTCAGGAAATCAGCTCTTTGGAAGCTACTGTTGGCAAACAGTTGAATGCAAAGAATCTAAAGAAGATGAAGTTAATTGAGAACATCAAGAAGGAACCCATTGTCACTTCTTTTGCAACAATCTCCAGCAGAAGAATCCCTCTTGATAACTTTCCCATGTTCTCAGAGATTTATTCTAAACCTGAGATAATAGTCAGATATCTGGATGCATGCAAGGCGGATGGTACAACACCAGATTTGAACATTCAGGATCTACAGCAGAAGGCTCCAGAAGTTGTGCTGAAGAAAAACAAGAAAAGGAAGGCTGTAGCAGGAGGATCATCCCAGCAACTCCTAAAAAGGGAGGTAATCCTTCTTCTGTAACTGTTTTAAATTCAGTATCTGTATCAGCATATGTACCAATCCCCACTCAATCAGAAAACCCCACTCCATAAACACTTGATGACTTTGACATTGAATTTGACCCCTCAGAAACCTTAACTCTTAGAGGATCTCACTCCCTACCTACAAATCCAAATATTGAAGTAACACAACAAGAACTTGCAAAAGTTCTATCTGATATTGAAACCTTTGACCAACATATATCTGCTCCTATACCAGTAAATCCAAACTCAGAAACCATTTCAGAAGCACCTCTACCAGAAACTCATCCACCTTCTCCACAACCTGAAATATTATAACCAGAAGTTCAAACTTCTGAGGTCCAACCTCATGAATCCTCCGAACCAGAACTTCATCACCATCAATCCAACCAAACTGTTGATTCTGACCCCACTCCCATTCCTGGTATCACTGAACCTCTGAACATCAGTATACCCCTAACCATCAGTATTCCCCAAATTCCCTCTTCACTAGAATCAACTCCACCAAACACCCCAACAAGTCCAATAATCATCCCAGACTCTCCCACTTCCTCATCAAATAATCCAAATGACCATGCCAAAACTATCATTGACTTAACTATTTTTGAACGCCTGGTTGCCATAACCAACAAAATAGCCATACCAAAACCAAAACCATTTGAACCTACACCAGATGTTGGTACCAATTTATTGATATTTGAAACAGAAATGCAGAAGTAGATCACTTCTCTGAAGCAAGCTAGTCTTGAGCTGATTGATCCTGCTGCATCAGACTACCTTTGGACAAGGTTCAGAAGATGGGTATGTTCTGAAACCCATAAAATGCAAGAAAAGATCTACAAACTAGTTCAACACAACTTCAACAACCTGCTAAAAGTTTTTGAATATCAAGTTCTGAGCTAGCTACTCAAGGAAGAAGCTCTTCCTCTGGACAATGCTCCCTGGTCTGAACATCGTCCAGCAAACAGAGTTCAACCAGAGTCAGAAGATCTCAATCTTACTGACACTCCAGAGCAGATGATTCCCGCTGAACAACTGGGTCAAAAAGAGGACATTGCAGAATGCTCTGAGAAGCATCCAGTTGCTGAAGATCCTCAAGCTTCCTCCTATGAAAGGCAGACTTTAGAAGACCTGAAGAGATCTGATACTTTGATGAAGGAAACAATGGATAAACAGGATGACAAAATTTCGGAAATCAAGAATATGTTAACCAAGCAGGAGGAAACCAACATCCAAATCAAGGGCTTGTTGGAAGCTTTGTTCACGCGTCTTCCTCCTCCCTCTTAGATTTTCCTATGTTTAAAAATTTTATTTTTCTGTAATATTCTCTACATAGCTCTGAACTTATCATTGATTCTATTTTAATATAAACTTATTTTGGCTCTGATTATGTGTTTTTTTTATAACTGACAAAAAGGGGGAGAAAAGAAAAAGATATTTTCAATAGCGGATTACTGAGACATAAGTCTCAAACATTCTAATCTACATAAATTCTCTCTTCTAAAAAGCTTGAACAGGTACAAAACTCTGCTGAAAGAAAGATACAGTAAGATTCTGATGCTCAAATACTCATGGAATTAAAGGGAAGTAATTAACTCAGGGGGAGTTTTTCTACTTAACTCTATACTTTTTGTTCTTTATTCTTTATTGAAAAATCTGGTTTTTGTCATCAGCAAAAAGGGGGAGATTGTTAGAACATAGTTTGATTCTACAACCCTTGAGTAAAGTTTTGATGATAATAAAATACAAAGAATAAAATTATTTCTAAGGTATATACAGAGAACAACTATGCTCCTGAAAATTATGCTCTGTATATGCAGAAGCTCTGATAAAATCAGCATCAGAATGGAAGCAGCTTCAGAAGATCAGTAACCTATGGTACACGCTGAAACACTGAAGTTTGATAACCAGAATCTGCGCCTAATCAAATACACTCTGACTCTGATTAAAGACATCTTTTCCAAGTCATCTACACTCTGAAGCGTTATCAGCAGATACAGCAAAGAAGATTCTGAAGCGTTACTGGTTACTCAAGACTGAATTAAATGCTAACGGCTTTCTTCAGACAAAGATCTTATACAAAAGGAAAGTGCATTATTATCATTAAACCTGCTTTATGGAAAATGTATCCTTGCTTGCCTATATAAACAAGACTGCTTGTGAAAATAAGCACGTACGTACGCACCCAATTTTTCTAAGCTATTCAAACCACACTCTTTTAAAGCTTTAGCAAAGTCATTCTATTCCAATCTTAGTTTGTGTAATTATCACAGTTGTAATATACAGTTTTGTAAGAAAACAACATACACACTAGTTCAATTCATTTGTAAAAGATTTCTTGAGATAAACCAATCTGTGGTTGTACTCAAGAAGACTTTAACAGTTGTTAAAGTAGCTGGTGTAATCCTTTGAAAATAGTGGATTAAGACCTCGTTGGAGAGAGGCGAAATCACCTTGACTGGTGGACTGGAGTAGTTTGAGATCAAACGAACTAGGATAAAAAAAATGTGTTGTTAAGCCTTTTGTTTTAAGTTTTACAATTTAACCCCCCCCCCCCCCCCCTCTTGTGTTTTTCACATCTTCAACTTTTGCAATCGATCCTAAAATTTTTAAGAAAACATTAAATCCACTGTATTCAAAATACTCTTTTGTTGAAAAATTACCAAAGGATACAATGAGCAAAAGTAAAACAATACATCATCATCATGGTTTATGCCATTATTGTTGTCACTTTGGACATACCATTGAAAAATGCAAGTTTAGGAGGTTCCTTGTTCCTAAAGGCATTTATCAATAGAGGCCTAAAGGCAACCATGTTACCACTTACCCACATGGACCCAATAAAAATTGGGTACCTACCTCTCTCTTTTGATATTGCAGGAAAAATGCCTCACACCCATGGATAGAAGATGGTTTTTAGACAGCGGGTGTTCAAGGCATATGACTGGTGACATATCGCTCTTCATTGACTTTAAGGCAAAGAAGAAAGGATTTGTTACCTATGGAGACAATAACAAAGGAGCTATACTCGGTAAAGGTAGTGTAGGTAATCCCTCTATCACTACTATTTCTAATATCCATTTAGTAGAGGGGCTTAAACACAATTTGCTCAGTATTAGTCAATTATGTGACAAAGGTTATAAAGTTACCTTCACAAATACTTGCTACATAATTGAAAATACTGAAAAAGATATTGTGTTTAAGGGCATTAGAGTAAACAATATCTATATGCTTGACCTTTTTGATGTATCCTTAACAAGCACTAAGTGTCTAGTCACCTTGAATGATGATTCATGGCTTTGGCATAGACGCTTAGTGCATGTTAACTTTGATTTGCTTAATAAGGTTGTATCCAAGGATCTAGTAGTAGGTCTTCCAAAGATAAAATTTACAAAGGATCACATATATGATGCGTGGCAAATGGGAAAGCAAACAAAGGTCTCTTTCAAATCCAAAAACATGATTTCCACTTCACGACCCCTTGAGCTTCTCCATATGGACCTTTTTGGACCCTCTAGAACAAAAAGTTTAGGAGGAAATTATTATGGTTTTGTTATTGTTGACGACTACTCTAGATTTACTTGGACTATATTCCTTCATAGCAAAAATGAAACTTTTTCTGCTTTTAAGAGTTTTGCAAGATTATCTCAAAATAAAATGGAATTGAAAATAATTGCAATTCGAAGCGATCATGGAGGTGAATTTCAAAACCATCTCTTTGATAAATACTGTGACAAGCATGGTATTGAGCATAATTTTTCAGCACCTCGAACTCCACAGCAGAATGGAGTTGTGGAGCACAAAAATCGCGTCTTAGAGGAGCTAGCAAGAACAATGCTCAATGAAGGTGGACTGCCAAAATATTTCTGGGCTAATGCAATTAGCACAGCCTGCTATGTTTTAAACAAAATACTAATTCGTCCAATTTTGGATAAAACACCTTATGAAATCTTGAAAGGAAGAAAGCCAAACCTGTCACATCTTCATGTATTCGGTTGCAAATGTTTTGTCTTAAATAATGGAAAAGAAAATCTTGGATAAATTGATGCAAAAGCAGATGAAGGTATCTTTCTCCGATACTCACAATCAAGCAAAACATATAGGGTATACAATAAATGTCTACTTACAGTTGAGGAGTCAGTTCATGTCTCTTTTGATGAATCTTATCTGAAACATGTCGGAAAAGGTATTTCTCTTGATGGTGCAGGTGTATCTACTGAAAATATACTCAAAGAAACTGTTCAAGAAAATGTTCAATCCAAAACAGTTGATGATAAGGAAGAAAAAGATACAAGCCCTTCAAAAGATGAGGAAGAATATCAAATGGAAGCAAATGATCTTCCACTAGCTTGGAAGTCCTCTAAAGACCATCCCATTGACAACATATTGGGAGACATCTCAAAAGGAGTAATGACTCGCTCCAAGATAATTAATTTTTGTTATCATTTTGCTTTCATTTCACAAGTAGAACCTAAGAATGCTAAAGAGGCCTTGATTGATGAATTTTGGCTAATTGCCATGCAAGATGAGCTAAATCAGTTTAAAAGAAATGACGTTTGGGAAATTGTGCCTCGTCCGCGAGACCATCATATCATAGGCACTAAATGGGTTTTTAGAAATAAACTTGATGAAAACGGAATGATAACCCGCAATAAAGCACGCTTGGTAGCACAAGGGTATAACCAAGAGGAGAGCATTGATTATGAGGAGACTTATGCTCCAGTTGCTCGCCTTGAGGCTATACGTCTTTTTCTCTCTTATGCGTATGCAAAAGATTTTAACCTTTATCAAATGGATGTAAAGAGTGCCTTCCTTAACGGAGTCATAAATGAAGAAGTGCATGTCTCACAACCTCCCGGTTTTGAAAATATATAATATCTAGATCATGTATTTAAATTAAAACGAGCTTTATATGGTCTTAAACAGGATCCTCGGGTCTGGTATGAAAGACTTAGTAAATTTCTACTTGATCATGGCTATTCAAGAGGTCAAGTGGACACTACTCTTTTCATTAAACGTAAAGGAAAGCACATCCTTTTAGTTCAAATATACGTAGATGACATTATTTTTGGTTCAACTAATCTACACTTGGTCGAGGAATTCTCCAAAGTCATGCAGGGGGAATTTGAGATGAGCCTCATGGGGGAGCTCAACTACTTTCTCGGTCTCCAAATAAAGCAGCCCAATGAAGGCACAATTATATGTCAAACAAAATATTTCCAAGAGTTGCTTAAACGATTTGGGATGAACAACTCTAAACCAATTGATACTCCCATGCCTACCAACGGAAACTTAGACAAGGATGAAAACGGTAAGAGTGTCGATGTCAAGAAATATAGAGGTATGATCAGATCACTCTTGTATCTTACAGCATCTAGGCCTGACATCATGTTTAGTGTTTGCATGTGTGCACGATATCAATCATATCCTAAGGAATCCCACTTGAAAGCTGTCAAGCGTATACTTAGGTATCTCAATAATACACCTAAGTATGGGCTATGGTATTCCAAGGGAAGCGATTGCAGTTTAGTAGGTTACTCTGATTCTGATTTTGCTGGCTGCAAATCAGATAGGAAAAGCACTAGTGGAACATGTCACTTGTTTTCAAACTCTTTAATAAGATGGCATAGCAAAAAGCAAGTTTTTGTTGCTTTGTCAACTGCTGAAGCTGAATACGTTGCAGCCGGTAGCTTTTGTGCTCAGATCTAATGGCTGAAGCAACAATTACAAGACTACGATATTCAATTAAAACATATTCCAATCAAATGTGACAATACAAGTGCTATAAACCTCACTAAGAATCCTGTTTTACACTCACGCACTAAACACGTAGAAATTAGACATCACTTTCTACGTGATCATGTTGAAAAGGAGGATGTTACGTTTAAGCATGTTAATACTAAAAATCAACTTGCTGGCATCTTTACAAAACCACTTGCAACGGACCTCTTCTTCAACATCCGCCGTGAGCTAGGGATTTTAGATCTCTCATACGTGTTGTCATCAACATATATGTAATTGAAATATATCTATGTCACACCATACTGTTCAGATGTGCTTTTTCAGCTTTAGTACGAGTGTTCTCTTATCAAATCAAACGAGGTAATATCCTTCCTATCTTCACCCTCAATCACCTATAAGTTGATCTAAATGTTCACTGAAAATGTCTTCGTATATCTCTTTTACATAAATTGTGCTTATATAATCTAACTTTTTATCTACCAATGCATTACTTTTAACGTGATTACTTTATGTTTACTCTTCTATTTACTCACGTATTGATAAATTTATGCCTAACATTCTGTGTGAATGCCAAGTCCATTAACTGCTGAAATTGTATATAAATTTTCCTATGTGCTGAGTTTCTTGAAAATGTTGCTTATTCTCTTTTTGATATGGTCAAAGGGGGAGAAGAAGAGTGTGTCAGTGAAAATTGTGCTTGCATTAGGAAGAAGATACACAAACTCAGGGGGAGCAAGCTTTTTTCATTCACGACACATCATCAGATATTTGCCATCATCAAAAAGGGGGAGTTTGTGAGCAACCCCTTCATAGATTGATTTTGAATGATTGCAAATATAATATAACATGTTTGAATAATCCAAAATTACATTTCTCTCATAATGTATCTTTATGTGTTGACACATCAAGTTTTGTATCGATACATAGCTTTCTGAAGTCCCTGGACTTGTATCTCAAAACTATTATGTATCGATACAAAAGCTTATGAGTCGATACATAACTCTTTGATGACCCTGGAATGTAAATCTAAAAACTGCATGCATCGATACATACATTCCATGCATCGACACATAATATGTTGATGCCCCTGTAATACTTGTATGAATCGACACAAAACCTTATGTATCGACACAAAACATTCTGATGATCCTGGAAAACATTTTGAAACTTATATGTATCGATACATAATAACATGTGTCGACTCATACTATGTTTTAAATTCAAAAGTTTAAATTACAATCAGTATGTATCGACACATGCACATTATGTGTCGACGGGTAATTCTAAAGTTGAATTTACAATCAGTATGTATCGACACATACGCATTATGTGTCGACGGGTATAAAAGTGTTGGTTCTGTAACACACTTTAACAGGTTTTTGTATCGACTCAAAACATAATGTATTGACTCATCCTATTACATGTAACTAACATGAGTCGACACATGACCAACATGCATCGACTCATGCACTCTCTTTTTTGACTAACTGTTTTCTGTTATAAATATAAGAAAGCATCTGTTCAGATACAACATAGCAGCATAGAAGATTGTGTGCAAAACAATTGTTAGCAACCAGAAGCTTTTGATTCCTTCATGTTCATCATCTTCTCAACCATCTTACATTCAAGAACAACAAAGAAAATCAAACATCCTTGTTGAATTGATTCAAGCGGTTTGAGATAACGTTCAGCTGAGTATTGAAGAAGTCTAGCTGAGTTGAAGGTTGAAGAGGAAGCTTCAAGAAATAAACCAGAGGGTTTGTCCTTCAAGAACGGGTGTGTTCTTGAGGGTTTTGTCAGTCACAGTCACACGAGTCGGATTCATCCGTAGCGAGGGGTTTAGAAATCGGAAGGATTTTGAACAAACAGGTCGTGGAAGTGGAGGATCGTTCGGTGACTTTGCAGGGAATCTTGATACAGCTCTTATCAAGTGGTGGTTCTTACAAGAAGAAGAAGATCATAGGGATTTCTGTCTTTCTGTGTAGTGTAACCTTGCTATCAAACATTCAGCATATTGATATAAAAGTTCTCAGTTTCGATTGTGAAATTGGGAGGGAGACGTACCCACACGCGAGGACGATAGTGGGGAACTTCCTTACCAAACTGCCTGTGTATCGTTCTCTCTTTTATTTCTCTTTACAGTTTTACATATTCTATAATTTTGTAATTCAATTGGCGTGCTAAGTTTTACAGTCTAATGATAAACATAGTGGCTCAAACATTTTCACCAAATCACCACTATTAAATCATTATACAAGCATACGCCAATTGTTTGACAAAATTCCTATTATATTTCTAAATTCATTGGAAATTCTATTTTATGATAAGTGCATTATAACGTCAAGATTTCTGAGTTGTATATTCATCCATTCCATTCAATAAAATCCAGCAAAGTTTTCACATGTCAAGCTTTCTAGTAGTCAGTTCAAAGTAGACGGAATTGATTCAGGACATTGATTTTCGCTGCTTTCAACTCTCTTTGACAAAACAATTTTAAATCCTTGAAAAAGAAGAAGTGATCTATTCACCCCCCCCCCCCTCTCGATCACTTGCCACACCTTCTAACATGCAACTGGAGTGAAGGAGACAGTAGATTTATTTTTTCCTCAATGGTTAGAATTCTTAACTTTAGATCTTGATTTCTAGCCGTGCATTGTGTGATTTGAGCTCGTAATCATGTTGTTTGAAGTTCATTAAGTGTTTCTGTAGCTTCAGAGCTTTTGATTTGATGAGATGTGCATATATGATGCATCTGAAATTTTTTGCTTAGTGAGTTTTTGTCATTTTCATGCGATCCATTCTTGATCTATGGTTAATTATTTGATGTGATTCGAATTGCATAGTGTAGTATGATATGTTAGCTTTAATTTGCACAAAAGTTTATGAAAAATGGTGTAGAATTGAGCATGTTATGTTGATTAGAACATGAGGTGGTGGATCTGGTCTTGCGTGCATTTTTTCCCTAGCCAGAGGTTGAAGATGATGGCGTGGCCTCCTCTGGTTGGCTGATTTGGTTTTTTTAATTCATTTGAATTTTGTTTCATAACTTGATTTTCATGATTTTATTTTTTGCTCAAAAATGGTTGAAAAATTATAAAAAAATTCAGGAAACCTAAAAATAATATTCCTGACCTTGTGTATTTTTTTAATAATTTTTGAAAATGTTTTGATTAGTTTAAAAAATTTGTGTTATTATTTAAATTATTTGTTTAATGTTTATTTTTGTTTTAATATTTATTTGATCTAAAAATTCCACAAAAAATGTTTTGGGCTCATAAAATAATGTGGAAACTGATTCTGATTTTGGTTTAGAATTTTTTCTATTTTTGATTATAAATTTAATTTGAGAAGTTTATTTTAAATGTTTTCTTCATAACTTTTATTTTAATATTTCCTTTAATTCAAAAATTCCACAAAAAATCATGAATGCTGGTTTTTAATTCTAATAATTGAATATAATTTTGGTTGGATATTTTTCTGATGTTTGATTAGAATTTCATTTTGAAAAATGTGAATATTTGTTTAATTGTTTAATGGTTTGAATTTGAATTTATTTTTGACTTTTCTTTAATCCTAAAAATGTGAAAAAATATGTATTCGGACATTTAGGGTTTCCTTATGATTTGCATGATCTTGGTTTGAATTGTTTGAATTTTGATCTTACCTAATTAATATTTAAGATTAAAATTCAAACAATTAGGGTTTTGTAGTTTACATTGCAAGTTTCAATTTCAAAACTAATTTGCCTTGGGTTTCCATTGGAATTTGGATCTTGTTTAAGGTTCATGGATGTATTGAGGATCTGAAAACCATTTTTCTTGAATTATTTGACTTGGTTTGATATTTTTCCACAAATTGTTTTGAAAACTTGTCTAGTTTTGATAGTTTGGCCAACTAGTTTTGAACTTTGGGCCTCATTTGATCCCATCCTCAACCATTCATGAACTTAAGACTTTCTTTTTTACTTCTACACACTTCAAAGATGCTAAGAAATGTTTTGTGTGAATTATTGAGCCTTGTCTCTATTTTTTATGTATTTTGAAGTGAAGGTACCCAATTAATGTTGCATATCTTGTTTTAATTTTCTTGATGGCCAATGAACTTGAGTGAGGCCTATAATTGGGCACCTAATGACCATGTTGGTTCTGTTTATCCACATAAACTCAAGTCATTTCACTTAATGCCTTATGTTTGAATGATTGAACCTTTTGATGCATTGTGTGGAATTCCTCTTCTATTATGCTTGTGAGCTGTGATAAAGTAATTGAGTATGATTGAATTGGTTTTGCTACTGACCTTCATGGTCTTTGATTGTATTCTTCTCAAGCTCCCATGATCCTTGATTGATATTCAATTGTCAACTCAACATGGTGATAGAAAGGAGCAACATTCCTATAATTTTTGACCAAATTGTGCATATGCCTGTTTCTTTTTGTCTATCATGTCTAATGTTTTTGATAAGTTGTTATCATGTTTTCTCACTTCATTATGGTGTCATCGTCCATCCTTTATGAGATTCATCATTCTATTTATGGGAATACTAACTTGGTTGTTGAATGTGCGAGGTACTTTGAGAAAAGTTTTCCATTTTCGACTTGAGGCTAATGTGTTTTACTTTATTTGTGGAACACAATTTATTATATTGGCACTATTCTTGTGCTTAGCATATTTGATAGTCTATGCAGGATATATGCATGTGATTATGAATGCTATACATTTCCCATGGGATATGTTCATATCTGATAAATACTTACATCCTGATGGCGTAATTTCTGACTTGATTTGTCTGTTGATGTCAGCTTGCTTGAAGTTCTCTGGGTTTCTTTTGTTCTTGCTCAGTTTCTACGGATAGTTATCCGTTTGGTATTGCACTATTTCCTTTCTTCTATTTTCATAGTTCTATGTTGCATGATGGGACCTCTGTTGCTGATATATGTCAGGAGGCCCTCTGTTTTGTTTGATACATGTGTTGTGTTTGTGTTTGTTTCTTTACTTGTTGATCGATGAGTCACTCAATTTAGAAATTGAGATCACGACTTCGCTCTCAGTGCATGTTCCCTAGAGGATGTTTATTGTTTTTCTTCTTTAATTGTTGATCGATGAGTCACTCAATTTAGAAATTGAGATCACGACTTCGCTCTCAGTGCATGTTCCCTATAGGATGTTTATTGTTTTTCTTCTTTAATTGTTGATCGATGAGTCACTCAATTTAGAAATTGAGATTACAACTTTGCTCTCAATGCATGTTCCCTATAGGATAGTTTTGTTAAGCTTCCTTTGACATGTTGATTAAGGTAGGAATCCATGTATGCTAACATAGGATAGGAATTTCCTTTATCCTCAACCTTAGGGTCAACCATTATATGATAACACTAGGGATAATGCTAGGCTAGTTTCCCTTAGTTGTTTTTCCTTCCTTTGCATTTTGCATCTTAAAACAAAAATTGTTTTCTTGGCAAATCATAAAACACCTCTAATAAACTCAAACCCTTCTTCAAGGTAAAAGATACAAATCAATCTTATTTGTTTGTGCGCCTCTTGGTTTTGTTTTTAAACCTGGTTTACCGATGTTTCGCCATCGCATACTTGTTTGAAGCCGATGTTTCGCCATCACACATGTTTGTTATCCTAATTTGATTCTCAATATTGTTGTCAGGTGTGATGTTTTGCCATCCGGTTTATTGATGTTTCGCCATCTTTTCCATGATACCTTGTTATCTTTTAGCCGATGTTTCGCCATCGCACATTTGTTTGAAGCTGGTGTTTCGCCATCGCACATGTTTGGTATCCTACTTTGATTCTCAATATCATTGTTAGGTCTGATGTTTTATCATTCGATGTTTCGCCATCGCATACTTGTTTGAAGTCGATGTTTCGCCATTGCACATGTTTGTTATCCTACTTTGATTCTCAATATCATTGTTAGGTGTGATGTTTCGCCATCCGGTTTTATTGATGTTTCGCCATCTTTTCCATGATACCTTGTTATCTTTTAGCCGATGTTTCGCCATCACATACTTGTTAGAAGCCGATGTTTCGCCATCGCACATGTTTGTTATCCTACTTTGATTCTCAATATCATTGTTAGGTGTGATGTTTTGTCATCCGTTTTATTGATGTCTCGCCATCTTTGCCATGATACCTTGTTATCTTATAGCCGATGTTTCTCCACCGCACACTTGTTTGAAGTCGATATTTCGCCATCGCACATGTTGGTTATCCTACTTTGACTCTCAATGTCGTTGTTGGGTGTAATGTTTTATCATTTGATGTTTCGCCATCTTTGACATGTTACTATGTTATCATTCAGCTGATGTTTTTACCATCTCATTTGTTTGTATTTTTATTTGATGTTTTGCCATCTTGACTGTTTTTGTTGTCTTAACTAAAAAACACAAACCAACCAGAATATATGAGCCGAACTACGGCTGCTCTGATTCCTTAAAAGGGATACGTAGGCATTTGGGTAGGGCCCAATCGAGCACAGCTTTTATTTTCCCTACATTGTTTTCTTTTTTTTCCTTTCGCATGCATTCCTTTTTTAGCTTTAAGCCATAGACATAGGTTTTGACCACACCCATTAGATGAGACAACAAGAGTGGATACTGTAGAGTACTACGGGCGTGTGGGGGTGCTAATACCTTCCCCTCGCGTAACAGACTCCCTTACCCGATCTCTCGGTCGAAATACCGTGATTTCTCCCTTTTTAGGTTTTCTTGATGTTTACCTTTCCCTTTTGGTGGGATAAAATACGTTCGGTGGTGACTTCATTGATGTTTCATTACACCAGATGACAGGTTCGGCCAGGCGGTTTCACTTACCTACGGACCTCATGCAAGTCTTTAAACCTAAGGCTCTTGTGTGATTTGTTTGTGTTTGTTACTTGCTTAAACATGACATCACAACATCATAACATTATGACATGGCATTTTCACTAACCATTTGAAGGATCTTAGGGACTTTTGATGCATGGTTATCAAAAGTCGGACTGCTAGCAAGGGGCAAGAGGATTTATTTTCCTCTAACCAGATGCCGTCAAAGATCGAAGTACATTCTTTCAAGTAAAAGGCTAAGACTCACTTGACACGGTGAGCTTGGTTCTTATAGAAGGACGTTCAAAAACAAAGATGCAAAGTTCTTTATACAAAGCTGCAGCCAGACTCAATTTCTGAAGTTTCATTCTTATCTACCCCGCGAGATCCTTGAAAATATTGCATATACATCTACATACCATACATATCATTACATATCATTACATAAAAGGTTCCCAAGACAGGTTTTCTCATCTTCGTGCTATTTATTTCAATAAAAGATGGTTACGAGCAAACAGTCAAAGATCTTCAGGCCCAAAATGCTCAGTTCCAACAAATGTTCCTCAATTTAGCCAAGGGGCAGGAAGAACTGAAGACCCTTATCACCAAAGAGAGGAATAAAAATACAAGGAAACCAATTGGCATCCTTAACATGGGAAGAAGGTTCAAAGTTCCTATCAAGCGAGCTCAAGATTGTGATATCCCATAAAACGAAGATGACAACCAGGGTGACAATGATAAGAGTGTGAAGGCTGAGAAAGGAAGCAACCTTGGTTTTGACCAATATTTTGATGAAGAAGAAGAAGAATATTCTGATGAACAATATCCTCCTCCTGATGAAAAGTACAAACAACTAGAAGACCGTCTAAATGCTACGGAGATCGAAAGAGTGCATGGGTTGGATTTTGAAGAGTTAGGTTTAGTCTTAGGATTTGTCATTCCTCATAATTCAAGGTCTATACTTTTTCAAGGGATGACGATGTTTCTTGCCCAAAGCTTCATCTGAGTTCATATGTCTAAAAGATTCAACCGCACACTGCTGTTAGGAAGTTATGGGTGCATTTATTTCATGAGAGCTTATTTGGAACACAGTTGGAATGGTTCTATCAACTAGAAGGGACCAATATTTGTACCTGGGAAGACTTGGTTGCTGCTTTCTACAAACAATACCAATATAATCCTGATCTTGCACCAACCCGTGTGTAATTATAGAGTATGACTATGGGCTCAAATAAAGGCTTTAAAGAGTACACCCAGAAATAGAGAGATCTAGCAGAAAGAGTTCAACCTCCTTTGTTTGATAAAGAATTGGTTGATATGTTTATGGGAACTTTGACAAGTCCTTTCTTCAATCATCTGATTGGAAGCTCTTTAGTCGGGTTCACCAAGTTGATATTAACCGGGGAACGTGTTGAAGGTGGAATCAGAAGTAGAAAGATTCAGGTGGTTGCGTATTTAAGTACTATGAAGAAGAAGTTCAACAGGAAAAAAGAAGCTAATGTTGTGTATGGCCAGAAGGGTCGTGGTAGAGGTGATTGCAACTAATCTGTGAGGGATATACTAATCTCTAATCTCGCACCAATGCAACATCAACAATGTAATCAGTGTAGGTCGGATGCACCCAGGAGACAATTTAGCAAAATCAACATGTCATTATCTCAGGCATTGCAACATCTATTGAAAGCATAGTTGATTACGCTGAGAGATCCTCCTCAGAATCCCAACATTTCCTCTCCTTGGTACAATCCTAATGTAAGATGTGATTATCATACCAATAGTCCCGGACACGACACAAATAACTGTTGGGCTCTGAAAAATAAGATTCAAGATATGATTGACTCCAAAGAGATAGAATTTGACCCTCCCGAGACCCCTAATGTGATTACTGCACCTATGCCTAAGCACGACAAGGGCATTAATGCTAACGAAGATGTTTCTTATGTTTCTATTGTAGGTGATTTTATTACTCCCCTGATAATTATTAAGAAGAATATGTTGCAAGCCCGTTTATTTTTAGGTTGCATTGAAAGATGCTACTACTGCACAACCCAACCCAATGGATGTAAACTGCTGAAAGAAGGTATTCAGCGTCTAATGGAAAACCATATAATTCCAGTTGAGAAAAATCCTTCTATGGAGAATTTGTTTCAAGGATTGGAGCTTGAAGAGGTATCTGTAGTTTCTGGAACTCCTGTAAGGATCACTTCTAAGGGTCTTTTGAGGATTATTGTCAAACCTAGAGTTACTCCTCTGATCATTACCACATCGGGGCCAATTCCATATTCCTCTAACAAGGCTATCCACTGGAATTATGGAACTGATGTTTACTACCATGGTGTTAAGCAAGAACGATTGGTTGTCAAAAGTGAATACATTGGAGTTGTTGATCCCAATGTTGATGATATTGCCGACACCGGTAAGGTTACCAGAAGTGGAAGGGTTTTCTCTCTAGAAATCTCTCAGAAGACCGTTGCTACACTAGTTCATGTTACTGATACCGTGTCAACTACTGAGACTCGAGGCAAAGAACAAATGACTGAGTCTGCCAAGACTGGGGCAACTAAAGTGGGTACCACTGAATATACCTCCAGGCATGAGATGGAGGAAGTACTGAAAATCATCTGAAAAAGTGACTATAAGATTGTTGAATAGTTGGGGGTAGACTCCCTTCAAGATATCCATGCTATCTCTGTTGTTATTCTCTGAAGCCCATGCTTAGGCTTTGGTGAAGTTCTTGAAATCTTCTCATGTACCGCAAGAAATATTTGCTGATCAATTTGAAAATTATGTTGCTAGCCTGGTGACTAATAATGGGCTAGGCTTTTATGACGCTAATTTGACTCCTGCAGGAAGGAACCATAACATGGCCCTGAATGTCTCTATTGAGTGCATGGGCACTACCTTAGCTCATGTGTTGGTTGACACGGGTTCCTCATTGAATGTTTTACCGAAGGGTGCTCTAGACAGGCTTGAATGTGAAGAGGTTATGTTGAAACCCAGTGACATTGTTGTCAGAGCCTTTGATGGTTCAAAGAGGATGGTGCACGAAGAGGTCGATATTCCGATCAAAGTAGGTTCGCAGATCTTCGACTCTACCTTCTATGTGATGGATATTCGCCCGACCTATTCCTGTTTACTTGGATGTCCTTGGATTCATTGGGCAGGCGTTGTTACTTCTACGTTACACCAGAAGTTGAAATATCCCCTGAAAGGAAAGATTGTTATAGTTTATAGTGAAGAAGAATGCATGGTGAGTCACTTGAACTCCTTCATGTATGTTAAGATGGACGACGAATTCATCGAAACTACCTGCCAGACCTTTGAGGTTATTACTTGGACAACTACTGTTACTGAATACGTTTCTGCTATTCCTAAGGTTACCAGAGCTCCGCCCGTAATGGCTTCTCTGAAAGACGCTAGAGCTGTGGTGGAAGAAGGTGGTTGCACTATTTGGGGTCAGCTTCCCGACATTCCTTAAAAGTCTGATATATTTGGTTTAGGTTTCATTAGAGAGGCTCAGAGGGCTGTTCGTCGTGCTCGTGATGGGAGACCACCATTCCGCATCAACAACAATGGATTCAACACAGTAGACGATGCTGATAGTGACGATGACCTAGACAGTTGGATTTTTCCTACCACCGGCAACAGACTCATTAATTGGAAGACTAAAGACGTTATACTAATCTCCTTTAGTCAGGAGTAAATGCTATTTTCTGTTTTCTTGCTTTTAAGTTTTGGTTATGTAATTTTAAACAATAACTTTAAGCCTTGTGCCTTACCCGGGGCACAACGGTCCATTTGTTAGGGTTGTCATTTTTCATCTGCAAGTTTTCATTTAATGAATCATTGGAGGTTTGCATTCAAATTTTCCACTCTTTGTCTTTCTTTTAATTTATTGCTTTAAAAATAGCTATGTGTTCTTACACACACGCACACAACAAATTTCAGATCCATATCCACTATGGATCCCATTGATAATAATTCTGCTATTTCCAATTATGACTTTGAAAATATGATCTACCAAGCCGAGGAAGAAAATGAGGAAGATTGTGAAGTACCTGAAGAGCTTGCTAGACTGTTAATGCAAGAAGAAAGAGCCATACAATCGCATGAAGATCCAGTCGAGGTTATGAATTTGGGTACTGAAAAGATGACAAGAAAGAAGTCAAGATAGGTGCCAACCTAGAAGACAATGTCAAAAAGAGATTAATCCAAATGTTGTGTGAATATGTTAAGATATTTGATTGGTCATACGAAGACACGCCAAGGCTTAATACTAACATTGTGGTTCAGCATCTACCAATGAAGGAATTTTGTCCTCCTATAAAATAGAAGGTTCATCGTATGCGTCTCAAGATGTCAGAAAATATCAAAGTTGAGGTTATGAAACAGTTCAATACATGTTCTTAGCTGTTACGACGTATCCTTAGTGGGTTACATATGTAGTGCTAGTACCTAAGAAGGATGGTAAGGTGCGTATGTGTATATACTATAGGGATCTGAATAGGGAAAGTCCCAAAGATGACTTTCTGCTTCTGCATATTGATGTTCTGGTTGACAACACCACTCATCATAAAGTATTTTCCTTCATGGATGGTTTCTCTAGTTATAATGAAATTAAGATGGCACCTGAAGACATGGAGAAGACTACCTTTGTGACACAATGGGGCACTTTCTGTTACAAAGTTATACCTTTTGGTTTGAAGAACTCCGGCGCAACATATCAGCATGCTATGGTAGCTTTGTTCCATGACATGATCCATCATGAGATAGAGGTTTACATTAATGACATGATAGCCATGTCTCAGACAGAAGAATAACATCTCAACCACCAGCACAAGCTGTTTAAGAGATTGAAAAAGTACAAACTGAGATTGAATCCAAACAAATGCACCTTTGGGGTAAGATCTGGTAAGCTCCTAGGTTGTGTCATCAGTGGTAAAGGTATTGAAGTTGATCCTGCCAAGGTTAAAGCCATTCAAGAAATGCCAGCTCCCCGTACCGAAAAGGAAGTCAGAGGTTTCCTAGGACGATTGAACTATATTGCTAGATTTATTTCCCATTTGACCACTACTTGTGAGCCAATCTTCAAGTTACCGAAGAAAGATCAAGTAGTGTAGTGGAACGACGACTGTCAAATTTTTTTTGACAAAATCAAAGAATATCTCCAAGAACCTCTGATTTTGATACCACTGGTTGAAGGAAGACCTATGATCATGTACTTTACAATATTAGAGAACTCAATGGGGGTGTGTACTGGGGCAACATGACGAGTCTGGTCGAAAAGAGCATGCAATATACTACCTTAGCAAAAAGTTTATCAACTGTGAAACAAGATACTCACTGCTCAAGAAAACTTGTTACACTTTGGCATGGGCTACTCGCCGACTAAGACCATATATGAAGACTCATACTACTTTGTTGATCTCTAAGATGGATCCGATAAAATACATATTCAAGAAACCCGCTCTCTCTGGAAGAATAGTCAGATCGCAAATGATCTTAATAGAATACGACATTCAGTACACCACTTAGAAGGAAATCAAAGGAAGTGTACTGGCAGATCATTTTGCTCATCAAGCTGTAGACGACTACCAGTCTATGAATTTCAATTTCCCTGATGAGAATACTATGCTAGTTACATATTGTGAAGAATCAGACCGTATGAAGGAGCTAAATCGGGATCCCGATGGATTATAGTTTTTGATAGAGTGTCCAACGCACTTGGTAATGGAATTGTTGTTGTGATTGTCTCTCCCAAAGGTTTCCATATGTCGTTTACTGCTAGACTTTGGTTTGATTGTACCAATAACATAGAATAATACAAGGCGTGCATCATGGGCATCAAAGTTGTCATCGATATGAGAATCATGTTATGGGATGTATATGGGGACTCAACCCTAGTGATCAATCAGATTAAGGGGGAATGGGATACAAAACATCCAAATCTCATTCCTTATTGGGAGCATGTATTGACATTAATTCCGTACTTTGAGGAAATCACTTTTGAACACATTCCACGAGAAGAGAATCAATTGGCAGACGCATTAGCTGCCATGTCATCTATGTTCAAAGTCAGATGGGATAATGAAACTCCTCGAATTACTATCCAGAGACTAGATGAACCGACACATTGCTACAAAGTCAATGCTGATGGAGTAGAGGAAATGCCTTGCTACCATAAAGTAAAAAGATACCTCGAAGCTCAAGAGTACCCAGAGGAGGCATCTATTAATGATAAGAAATTTCTACGGAGGTTTTATGCCAAATTCCTTCTGAGTAACAGAATTTTGTACAAGCGTAATCATGATTCGACTCTGCTTCATTGTGTAGACAAGAAGGAAGCTGAGAAGATTATGGAAGATATGCATGAATGGGTATTTAGTACTCATTCCAGCGGGCATAAGATGGCTAATAAAAATCTAAGAGCGGGTTATTATTGGTCGACCGTGGAAACTGATTGCCATATCCATTCTAGAACTTGTCACAAATTCCAGATTTATGCTGACAAAGTACATGTGCCTCTGGTTCCTCTGGATGTCTTGATTGCTCCTTGATCGTTTGCAATGTGGGGCATTGATATGATTGTAGATATTAAGCCCATTACTTCCATTGGGCATCGTTTCATCCTTGTCGCTATTGATTACTTCACGAAGTGGGTTAAAGCAGCCTCATTTTCCTCCTTTGCCAAGAATGTTATGGCCCGATTCATTAAGCATAATCTTATTTGTCGGTATGACATAGCTGAAAGGATCATCACAGACAATGGTACCAATATCAACAACACTATGATCACGAAACTCTGCATGCTATTTAAGATTAAACATCATTATTCTTCTCCGTATCGACTGAAGATGAATGGCACAATGGTAGCTGCCAACAAGAATATTAAGAATATTTTACAGAAGATGACTGTGACATACAAAGATTGGCACAAAATGTTACCATTTTCTCTTCATGCTTATCGCACTTCAGTATGTACAACAACTGGGGAAACCCCATTCTCTTTGGTCTATGGTATGGAGGTTGTCTTACCTGTTGAAGTCCAGATTCCTTCCCTGAGGATTATGAAAGACGCGGGTTTAGACAAAGACTAGTGGATTCAGACTAAGCTTGACCAGATAAATTTGATCTACGAGAAAAGGATTAAGGTTGTTTGTCATGGTCAGATGTATCAGAAGCACATGATTAAGGCCTTTAATAAGAAATTCAGACGTCAGGTATACCAGGCTGGTGATTTGATTGTAAAGCGCATCATCTTACTACAAGGTGATCTTAGGGGAAAATGGACTCCCACATACGAAGGGTCGTTTGTGATCAAGAAAATATTTCATGGTAGGGCTATGATACTTACTGTTGTACCCCAAAATTTTCCCTCCCATTTTTCTTCAAGGCATCCTTTCAAGGCTTCTCAAATACTCAATAATCTCAAGGCTTGACCAGTCAAGATGCTCCTCCTAAGCCAAAGGTCTACAACTAGGGTTTTGATTTTTTCAAGGAAATTTGGGTTGAAAAGGTCTTAATTGATTTCCATGGGTCTCCATAGGCCTCCAATAAGGTTCATGTCAAGTTTCAAGTCCTACATCACAAGTTTTCTCAATCAATGGCTCAGATGATTGAAAATCAACTATATTAGGTAAAAAGTCAACTATTGTCAACATACAGTCAAACTTCAATATTTTTTGTCAACATCAACATTTTGGAGTGATATTCATCATTTGATCAAGTGTTGATCATGATTCCTCAAGGAAAGCCCTCAAATCATCAAAAGTCAAGAATTGTCAAATTAGGGTTTCCTTAGGAAAAGTCAATTGAACTTTGACCAAGCATAACATTCACATAATTCATCAACTTTTCCCCAAACAAAGCCTATTTTGAAGGAATTTCAATTCTTTAAAACTTTGTTTTTATGCTAAATTCCAAAACATGCTTCATTTGAAATATATGAGCTAATACATTATAGGTCATTTTCAAAAGTCAACAAAAGAAACTTTTTTTCAAGGCAACTTACATCAAGATAAAGTCTCCAAATGCAAAAATGATAAAAATAGAAATTGTGTAGGACATCTTGAGCTTTTCAAAAAGTCAAATATAACCTTAAAAATATGAAAATTGAGCAAGTTATGAGTTGCACAAGTTGGGAAATTTTGAGGAAATGCATGAAATGCAAAATGAGCAAAATTGAAATTTTGAACTAGTGGGCCTAACTTTTGATGTTCAAACATGTTCATAAGGTGTTAGAAGATCTCTAAATCCATTCACATATTTTTTTAGGATTTTTATTTCTTTTATTTGAATTTTTATTCATTTAAATATAAATAAATTCAAATAAATGTGAAATAATGGTATAAGGGCTTGGGTCTCTTGATTCCAATCATCTACAGGACTAACAACTCATGATAGCCTAGGAAAAACATGCCAAATTCGTGCAAGGTTCAAAAAGGTAAAGAAAATCTCAAATTTGGCAAGTGTTCAATATGTTTGATCTTTGTCTTATCATGGATCGATGGCTTGATCTCATACCATATTTGATGGCTCATTTCCTTCCTCTATATATATGCAAGAAAGGCTGGACAAAAGGACACGAAATCACTGTCTAAACAAACCTCTAAAATTTACCAAAATTTCAAAAGATTAGGGCTAGCATCAATCTTATTCCCTAGCAGTCCTCAAGCTGATTTAAGCCTTCCATCATCTTCCTGAAGTTGCTAGGAGTTAGAACCAACCAATATTCTTCGTGAATCAACCCCAAAAGCTTCCCTTATATCAACTCTGATTGGTAAGTTGGTAAGATTTGGTTCTCAAGGTTTATCATGTTTTAAATCCTTATAAACGTGCCTGTTTCATTCACATATATTTGCTGAATTTTTATAACGTTTTACATGCAAGTATTGATGCAAAAATAACATCACGCCATAGTTAGGGCATGGAGCTTCTTAAGCTTTGGAATTCATAATACATGGAATTTTATCCCAAATGAATCACATATTCGGATCCAGGGGAAAATTTTAAGGGGGGTATGGTACCTTGCGTGGTATGATTTTACATTTTTGCAGGTTTTCAAATTTCTTCTCATCAGAGAAGAAGGTGGAAAACACCCTTCATGGTGGTTTGAACCATTGAATAACTGCGTGGCACGTTGGAGCATTTTAGTTGGTCCATTCAAATCTCAGGGGTCCACTTGTGCGCGCGTATTTTGGCTTGCTGACATTAGCCTTTGATTTAAATTATATTTGTTTCGTTTGATTTACATTACCAGATGTAACAACCGCCCCAGTGGTAAGTGCGTGTATGTTAAGGTGTTGGTGTGCCAGGGCAGGGCTTCGATCCCTATCCCTGGAATGTTATTTTTCCATGTTTTCATTTTAGATCCAATGCAAGCCGGTCCAAGGCGCGCATGGTGTACCTCATATCTTGACCATCTGATCTCAAGATTCTAGATCCAATGCTCTAGATAGCCAGGACCATGGTGTACCTCCTGTGATCATCCTCACTGGATCATGCAGGCAGCTGGGCCAACACTTGGGCTCAAGATTTGTTGTTGTTTCCACACCTCCCCCAAATTTCTTTACAACTCAGGCCCATTTTACTTTTTTTCCTTTTTTTGTTTTAATCATTTATGTTTTACACTTTGATTTAGGTTTAGGTTTTTTAATTAATTGATTTAATTTTCATAAATAGAAATTAATTTAATTTAACCACTTTGATTTTATTTTGTTAATTAACTAATAAATTAATTAGAACTAGGGTTTACACTTCAAATATTTTTCTAAACAAACAACAACAAAAATATTTTCTTAAAACCTTAGAATTTTTTTTAGGTCTTAAATATCTTCTCTTCTTCACCATCTCCGCGCGCTCGTTTATTTTTTCGCATTAATATAATTTTGTAACTGTGAAAGGGATGTAATGGTTTAAATTACAATTTCTTTACCTTTTCCCATTTTATTATTTTGTACTCCCCATTCCCGAAGCATTGTAATAGCATAGACTTTATTTCCCGCACTTTTTCTTTCCAAACTTATATATATATATATATATATATATATATATATATATATATATATATATATATATATATATATATATATATATATATATATATATATATATATATATATATATATATATATATATATATATATATATATATATATATATATATATATATATATATATATATATATATATATATATATATATATATATATATATATATATATATATATATATATATATATATATATATATAACTGCTAGCTTAATAGGCTTGTATGGAAAGACGTAAAAAACAAACATTAGATAACCTAATCTCAAGACTAATAACAGAAATCAAACACTTCGCACATGCATACCTCTAGGGTGACCCTGACTTGTTGCCTCAGATTTAAACCGTCATGCCCCTCAAACGTGGGGAGCTTTAGCAAAAATCCTTTGGTTAAAAGATCGTAGTCCCTCGATGAACCTTCGATGCTGCCTCGATAAATAATCTTATTATCTTATGATAATTGCTAAAGCATCCTACGAGTTTCTTTCATGACTGTGCGATGACCCTATCATGTCCCTTAAACATCCAATGATAGGGATTCCTACTAACTAATGGTATGATAGAACTATCTAAAGGAAGAGGAAAAGAACAAAAGACTTTTGAGTAGGTAGATAGTTCTTAAATCGCTTGCTCGTGAACATTTCAAAACATTTTTCACACAAACACTTTTTAGAAATATTTTCAAAACAAACACTTTGTATGCGTTCTCAACGATACGAGAATCATTACATAGTTTCCGAACTTAGGAATTTTCAAAATATTTTCAAACAAACACATAGACATAAAGCATTTCAAAAGTGAGCTAGCAATTAAGAGCCCGTAGATAACTACAGATGAAAAGGGTGCTAATACCTTCCCTTTTCATAACTTACCCCCCTTACTCAGAAAAATTCTCAAAGGTCTTTCCTGTTCTTTTTACTCTTTCCTTTATTGGATAATAGAAAAAGTTGATGGTGACTCTTGCTATTCGCAACATTTGCGATAAAACGCAAAACCCAAAAGTCAATTCTCCCACCGTATGACAGAACTGACGAATCTGCTGGGGAAAAGATAAAAGTGCGTTTACCTTAGAGATAGTTCACATTTAAATGCTTTCATTATTTGATTTGCCTGATTTATGTTTAAGGGTTGTTTGGGTTATTCTTTTATAGATCCTATACCCGGATTGGGGTATTTTAGGTAAATAGCAATAGATCATGAAAACTGTATGGCATAAACTGACACGGTTGAAGCGATGGCTACGTTAGTGCAACATATTGGTTGGTGCCGGTGTCCCTTAAGTTAAGTCAAGGAGAATGTTGGGCTGTCGCATGGTGTCATAAAGCACTAACTGACCATAGAACCTTAGTTGACACAACTTAGCCATTAGAAAGTAGCGAGTTAGTCGACTTTGGTGCATATTGAAGTTGGTTGATACTCGATGTTACACTCATTGAGGTCGGACTCTTGGGATATTCGATCGCAAATCAGATGCTTGTGCTGAAAGAATGTCTGGGAAAAAGATCGGTGATATTGAGACTCCTAGAACCCGAGTACTTCTTTTAGGACAGGTTGAGCCAACTAAAACTTCCAGAGGGTACTTACCTACAAAATCCATGCAATCTTAAACCTAAGGCCTTGTGTGTTTTGTTTGTGTATGATTAAATTGTTCGAACATAACATCATAGCATCATAACATAATTGTAGCGGTAGAAATGTTGAGACAAAGCCATTAGATTGACTTAACTCCCACAGATCAAAATAAAAATCGCCACTGCGCTTCATTGTTTCCAAAGAATGGGAAAAGAGCGAATAACCCAAAAGAGGAGGGAAATATTCTAGGTAAGGGGGTTGGTTATGAAAAGGGAAGGAACCTCTACGGTACTCCGTAGGAACCTCTTTGTAAAATCTACGGTACTCCGCAAGAACCTCTTTGTAAAATCTATATGCTTTGGCTATAAAATGTTGTATGAAAATAGATTGTGGTGGTGAGGAAAAAAGTATTTTTTTATGATATTTGCACCCGTCGTGGTTGCGAACCTTTAGTGCCTATGTACCTCCTTCCGTGCAGTAGGGGATATGGGTACACGTAGTTCCTATTTAAAAGTTTTAAAATATAAGTGTGTTGGTTAATTTTAAGAGACAAGACATCATTGTCATTGTTTGTGTGGAAAACATACTTACTACCCACAATTATGAGAATATGCGTCATCTTAAAGTGGAGGATATGACTTGAATTTCAAAATCAACAATGCCTCACTCAACATCTAAGTGGAAAATATATCACTTCACTATATATTGTAGAAGTATAGTTGTTTGCATTACTACAAAGATTGACAAGAGTCTAATCTTTTGAGAAAAGTTTTTAAAGATAAAAGACAAAATTGGCAAAAATAGTTTGAATGAGATTTATTGACTTTTAGTATTCTCACAAAAAATGTCAAAGTATTGTTAAATTGATTGAAATTTGTTTAAGAAATAATTTTTGAAAATGCATGGACATAAGTCCAAGTTTATTATGAAAGTGGTTCAAGTTTTAAAACAAGAAGAGTTTTCAAAAGGAGGGAGAAGATTTTTGAAATTAAAGAAGATGGAAGGAGATGAAGAGACTATCCTAAAGCATAAAGTAAAAGCTAGGGAAAAAGGACCATCTAACCAACAAGAAGCCAACATTTGACACAATGAGTCAATGTAGAATTCCCATCTTTGAATTTGAAACCAAACAATAAACTATAAAAAAAGGACCTCTTAAGGAAACCAAACTCCAATTTCATTAACTCTTCACAAAAATTGGGCAGAGTAATGACTGTATACAGATGAATTCCTGATCACAAACAAAATATATAATCACAATAACATGCATACAAAGCAAACAAACAACTCAATGTCTTGGGGTAAACCCCAAGAGCTCCAGACAAAATAACAGTTGAGGTCACAAGGTAGGCCACAACTTTTAATCCTAAGTCCAAGAAGTCTACCACTCCATAATGCCAAGGATAGTAACCAAGTAGTCCAAGTAATATTAAAGCCTTTTTTAAGGTTTAAGTTGATTATTAGGTATCTTCAAAAAGAAATGAAAAGATCAAGTGAATAAAATAAAAATGACATAAAAATAAAGGCTCAAGTGAGCAAAAATAAAAAATGGCATGAAATGTAAATGCTAAAGTAAATGGTATATAAAGTAAAAGCTTAAAATAAAAGCATAAAAAATAAAGTTAATTGTTAGGGATTTGTAGTTAGTTGGATGACCATCTTGAAACTTGCATTTGGAACTCATTAGAGGATTAGTAGAACCAAATCCTCTGAACAACAAGTTGCATTTGCTTTTTGTCAAGTATATCATCCATTTAAGAATTCTCAATATGTTTAAGTGATCCACTTTGACCAAAATTGATGAATTTTCATTAGAGGATTGGTAGAACCAAAGCCTCCTAACAATTGATATCAAAGTTATTGGATCAAAGGGTTCAAATTAACATACTTGGACTTGTAAACATAGGTTTGGGCCACGAATGATCATTTTCTCAAGTCAGGACAAAATTTAGCGCTATGTTAAGCAATCGTAAGTGGACTTATGTAGAAGTCGCACCTATTTTAAGATCGGTCAATAGTAATCTATGCACCAAATGTTTTTAGACATGATATGTAAATCATGCTCTAATAACATTTGGTACAATAAGAATGGGATAAGATGAAGAGGGGATGAGAAATGAATAAACCACATTTGACCCAAAATTTAATCAAACTATTATTAAAATCAATCATCCATTTTTATGGAGTTAGACTCAACGCCATAGATCCAATGATGTTAATAAAGTTTATGATTAAAATTTTAATCCAAGATCAGGCAGAATATATATAAAAAATAAAATTGTAATAAAAATGATTTAAAAAATGAAATAAAGAGGAAAAATAGCAATTATATTCAAAATAATCAAGAAAATTAAACAAGACTATAGAAAAAACATAAATAAGCTCAAATATTTATATAAAATTTTTGGTAATTTTTAAAAGTCAGAAACTATTTTTAAAATTAAAAGAAATAGACAATATAAATCAAAAATGAAGAAAAATAGTAAAGTCAGAAATAAAAAATAAATGAGGTCACCAATATTTGTCAAAAGATCAGTGGATCCTTCCCTAATTTTTTCCAGAATTTAAAAATGAAGAAAAGTATTTTTTAACAATTAAAACAATTCAAATAAACTGAAAAATTATAAAAAATACCAAAACACAAAATATAATTGTGAATAAATAAAAGTGAGAAAGAGAAAAATCAAAAGTATTTTTTTATAATTTTTTCAGATTTTTTGGAGTTAAAATGAATTTTTGAAGTTTAAAACAATTTAAATATAAAAATCAGAAAATAAAATAAAATCAAAAAGATGTGGACCAATGGATGAAAGTCAAAACGCGTTAGTAAGCTAATCCAACGGATTAGACACATTGTGCATATCATGGTCATTACTGAGTAAAGCACTTAATCAAATATTAAATTAGATTTTTCAAAAATTCTAAATGGCACGCTTTCATTGGTTGAAGGATGGAACGTTGGTCATCTTCAACCTCCAGCCAGTCTCTAAACAAGTTTCCTCAAACTATAAAATTAGAACACGAGACCAATACCATTCGCTTCGTCTCATCAAGACAAAGACAACCACACCTTTGTGAAAAATTTATATATACTATAGCTCAGTCAATTTGGAAAAGATGTTTTGAAAATGGATTTGAAATTTTATGGTCAAAACGTGCTTCCAGTTAAAAACAAGTGTTGCAACTAGGACCAGGATGATGAGAGTTTCATAATAGTATCAAAGTTTGAGAGAATTGGTGAAGGAATCTACCTATTGAAGTTAAGTTTTAGAGCTCTGAAACTAGACTTGGCTAGCACGATTCAGAGAGTTTTAGAGTTTAATTCTTCTTCTGTAAGCTTCAGTGAGGATCAAGGAAGGTGAATTGACAAAGAAAAATGATTGAGAAAGGTTGTAAGAGAAAATTCGAAGTTGCAGAAAATTGAGTTCAAGAGAGAGTTTGGCAGGGTAATTATGGCTTTCTAAGCTTGAGGAAATGAATGAGGGATGATCCTCTATTTATAGGTAAGTGAATGGGATGCTCAAGCGTGCAAAATGATGAAGTTTGGAGGGAATTCGTATGAATCTGCATCATGGGAAAAGTGTGACTCATTTTTTTAAATCAAAACTCATCTGAACCTTGCATTTTTATGCACTAATCACTTCTGGAAGTTCAATAAACATGTTTAGGAGCAAAAACGTGCGACCATTTTGTGATTAGAAGTCACAACAAGAGTTTCAAATTTCTGACTTGGTGAAAAAATTCAGTTTCAAATTGCCAAATTCAAACCCATGGCATTTTCAACTCAAGGGATCTTAGGACATGATTCTTGAAGCTTTAGAAAGAGGAGATTACAAGCTTTACAATGTGAAAAGAATGGGATAAAATGGATGTTTGAGCTGAAATTTGTAATAAGTCAAAGTTGAGAAAAAGAGGTTGACTTTCCATACTTAGAAATTTTTTAAGTTTCTCTTCAAAAATGACTTATAATTTCTTGCATCCAAACATGACTTTCCACTTGAAATTTGCTCTTGACCACAAAATATGGCATGAATTAGATCTCTTGAATGACATTTTGAAACTTGAACCATTCAAAATCTCCAAAAATTGAGAGATTTATGACTTATTGAAGTTGGCAAAAATTCATGAAATAACCTATAATCTTTTGCATCCTTAGGGCATCTTCCATCCATTTTCACACTTTTCACATAAATGAAAGTTTGAATCTCACATCTTCAATATTATTATGGAAAAGGAATGGGCTCAAGGGGATAAAAATTGATCAAGTTAAGATCATTTGAAGTCATATAAATGGAATTTGAAGGTTCATCTGGAGGACTTGTAATATTTCTTCATCATCAAGTTTCTTCCACACAAAATTTCTTTGAAACCTTTGAAGTAATACCCTTTAAAGAGAAGGATGTCTTTGGAATCACTCAAAAATACCAAAAAATGAGAAAGATATACCCTTTTGAAGTTCAAAACCCTAGCTCTTAGAGCAAGAAAATGCCTTGGGAAACCTTTGCTATTTTGACCAACCTCCTTGCACAAATACCTTTGTCATGTGAATATAAGTTTTTTAGGATGACAAGTAGAAACCATAGCAACCAAAACCACTTACAAATCTTGATAATTGAAGGAGATATGCACTTGTGATCATTGAAATCAAAGACTTGTCCAATGGATTCAAACTTCTTCAATCAACCCTTGTACTTTTGAAATAATTTTGATAACTTGAGGCATGATGAATCATAAAGGACTTTGTCATGATATTATTTCAAAACATCTTTAATTATGAGGCTTGAATCTCAATGAAAATTTGTTGAGGAAGGAACAAAAATGAACTCATGAATCTATAGATCAATCTTGATGGAATGTATTGTGCATTTACCTACAAAATCAACAATTGGGGAAAACACTCATTGTATTTATTAGTTAAAGGATAATCAATACAAAACATAGATGATCATAAAATACAAGTCATGGTGCTTGGTGATTCCTCCTAGAGCAAAAGCTAAAGATATGGAGAAGAACCAAACCCTAATGTGATCTTGTTGTGATTGAATTGATATGATATGATGAAGAGATCTTAGGGGCAAAAATTAGCATACAATAGTTGCCCTTATTTAAGTGTCTTCTATCTGGAGATATGAAGATTAAAATCTTCGCGTCGACGCGATTGAAGATACTTAAATATAAAACAAGCCCTATTTTTGGCCCTAAGATACCATGCAATGCTTATGATTATGACTGCAGATGAAAAAATCTAAAGGGACGCAAGACACCACTGGGGATGTAAAAAAGTAAAAGAGGAAACAAAAGGATAACTTGACCAGGAAAATAAATCACTGGTAAAGGAAACACAAGATTCTGTTGGGGTAATGCCCAAGAGAATATCTAAAGTTTCGTTAACTCAAAAATTGACGAGAGTGAATGAAGGATAACGGTGATCGACAGATAACTGTGAACTACCAACTCATTGAGGGTAGGGAAAAAAAGTAACATCTACCCACCAAGGAAAGGAATGGTAAGATGATACCAGCAAATTTCAAGATGTACTCAGCACTCATGACTCTGAACAAATGAACTTCTACTGAGCAACATAATCTAAACGATGAACTACCTACCATAATTCCAAGGCTACCATTCATCGGAAAAAGATCTCAACAATGAACTACCTTCCATAATGACAAGGCTACCATTCATTAGAGTACCAAAATTTCCATAATGACAAGGCTACCATTCATTGGAGTACCAAAATATCAACAACGAACTACCTTCCATAATGACAAGGCTAGCATTCACTAGAATACCAAAATCTCAACAACAAACTACCTTCCATAACGACAAGGCTACTATCCATTGGAGTACCAAAATCTCAACAATGAACTACCTTCCATAATGTCAAGGCTAGCCTTCATTAGAGTACCAAAATCTCAACAACGAACTACCTTCCATAATGCCAAGGCTACCAAACATTGGAGTGCCAAAATATCAACAACGAACTACCTTTCATAATGCCAAGGCTACCATCCATTGAAGTACCAAAATATCAACAACAAACTACCTTCCATTATGACAAGGCTACCATTCATTAAAGTACCAAAATCTCAATAATAAACTACCTTCCATAATGACAAGGCTACCATTAATTGGAGTACCAAAATCTCAACAATGAACTACCTTCCATAATAACAAGGCTACCATTCATTGGAGTAACAAAATATGAATCTTCTTTGGGAGCCATCAGATTCACTGGGGGAAGTACAGGTTTCTCAAATAAAGAGACCTGCCACTTCCTTCTATGAGAAGGAATTGCACTAAATACTTCCTGAAGAAAGAAAATATGGCTTCCTGGGGAAAGAGATGGAATTCCTGGAGAAATGACAGTAAATTCATGTTGAGGAGATAAAATCTTCTTGTGCAAAATAAATGCACATTCTCAGACTAAAGCTCAAAGCTTGCCAAAATCCAAATAAGAGTATTGTTGAGGGTACCCACTCCAAACAGAAATAAACCGAAATGAAGCAGTCAATCAAAATACATATCCTGAGAAATAAACTCAAGAGGGGGAAACTCATTCCATCCAGACAACGATCTGAAAAGAAGGCTGAAACAAATTTCTTCCACGAGGGATAACACAGTGGGGAAGTTGAAAGAATATACACTTTCTGCTTAAGATTGACACTCTATTGGAGAGAGGGTAACACAACTCTGCAAAACAGGGTAATATACCAACAAGATATATATTTTAAAAAATGAAAATGAGCAATGATTATGCATGATGCTAGTATGAGAGTATGAATGTTACCATGTATATGCCGACAATATAGACATATGACACTGGGGGTACACACAAGACTAAAAAATGGTTATTATTAATACTCGGCTAAATCACAAACAGGATGGAAATTCCATAGGAAAGCAAGCACCAACTGAGGAAACCAATTCCTATTTCATAACTTAAATTCAATGGGAAGGAACAAGATTAACAATAGTAAATTAACACAAACATGGCGATATAGCATCTTCTCCAAGTGCCACTGGGAAAACCATACAACCTTAAGCGGGGGGAACAAAAAATGTTCGAAGTTCACGCTTCTGCCATGGTTGATTTTACTAGGGAAAACAATATCACATCATTGAGAGATCAGTTGGGGATGATATACTGACTTCCTTGGGGAGGGTAATACTATATCATCGAAGGAGACATCGAGATACATTCTTTAATAATGAAAGTAATAATTGCACTAACTTCTCTAGGGATAAAGTATGAAACCTCATGGGGACAGAAATTTCAGAGAAGTATATCATCTCAACTTCACCTGGAGAATTCAAGAAATCAAACACTATAGCAAGAAACTTATGGGGATTTTAAATCCAATCTAGAAGTTGGTGGGAGAAAACCCAAAAAGTTGATAACCGTTTCAAAATTTCTTAAATAAGACATTGCCCTTACCTGACTGTCGGGAAAACAACGAATATGCTAGTACTGTAGAAAGAAGATGCTTTTGCCAATGATTCTAACTCAGCATGCACAGGGAGAAAAGTCTTTTATTTATATGAGTGAAGCCTTCACTGGGGAACCTTGGATAGAGTATTCATATCATATAAACCTTTGAGTTTATCCATCCCTGAAGTCACTAATTTTGTTTTCCTTTTGTCACAAAATCTAAAGCAATAAGTAATTTGTAAATTCTTTTCAAAAAATAATTTTGTTATTTAATCTGTTTTCTTTGATCAATACTATCGATAATAAATAAATCTTTATAAGCTGAAAAAAAATAAGAATTGCAAGGAATTGGACATAAGGCTCAAACTTTATTAACAGAATGATGGTCTACAAATGGCAAGACTCCATAGATAATTACAAAGTTTGGAGCATGGTAATATATATTAGAAAAGATACATTGAATTACAATGACCACTATTCTCCCTGACAACTTTGAATTCTTGAGCTGCAACTTCGACCGAATATTAGTAAGATCCAAGAAGATTGTTGCTCCATTGATCAAGTCTTGTCTGATGCAGTTACTTGCTAGAAAGTCCCAAACTTTTGCCTAGGTTACCCTTGCGGGTTTTCAACCTACCGGGAAAATTTATTATGTTTATGTCTCTAATTTTTGCCTAGACCACCCTTTCGGGTTTTCGGCCTACCGAGATGCTCCTTTTTGCCTAAGCCGCCTGTTGTACCCCAAAATTTTACATCTCAATTTCTCAAGAATTCTCTCACAAGATCTCCATTAATTCAAGACTGCACATGGTTTGATCAGCTCAAGACACTTCCTCGAGCACTGATGACTCAAAATTAGGGTTTTGAGTTTTTAAAAGGAAAATTGGACTTTTAATGCTTCATATGACTTTCATGGATCATTTTGGACTCCCAATATTGCGCATGTTACGTTTCAAGCTTTGGATCACATTTTTTGCTCAGTCAATTGATTAGTTGACCTAAAATCATCTTTATTGGGGAAAAAGTCAATTGTAGTTAATTTACAATTAAACATCACAATTGTTGATCCACATCAACATTATTAACTCATATATGTCATTGTATCAAGTTTGAATCACAATTCCTCAAGAAATTTGATCAGATCATCAAAAGATCAAAATGGTCAAAATTAGGGTTTTGACTGAAGAGACTTAATTTTTGACTATTTACCAAATGCATGATTGTTGGTTTGAGACATGATATCAAGAATACAAATGCATAATTTTGAACTAATGGCATGGTTCAAACCATTTCTCATGATCAATTGATTGATAGTTGAAATTTAGTCAACTGATGAAAAAGTCAATTGTACACTGAAAAGTCAAACTTTGACTTTTTGATCAAAATCAAGTTTCAAAAATCATATTTTATCAAGAAATGTCAAAGTATGAAGATTGTTCATCAAGAAATCAAAAGTCAAGATTACTTTGAAAAAGTCAAAATTCTAAACACTTAAAATGTTTTCTAAGTCTTAAGAACAACATGATAATTTCATATCTTTGTGCCAAATTTCCACTATAATGCATTATGATTTAAGAAAAACTTTCAACATAAAAGTCATAGATATCAATGAGATATAAAACTTTGCAGGACAAGACAAGTTCTAAAAATACTTGGATTTCAAGTTATTAATTTATGAAGACATGTCCATGAAACTAAAACACTTAGTGAATTTTTGAGCATTTTAAGTCAAGATTTTGACCTAACTTCTTAGCCAAGTTTCATATAGTTCCAATTGGAGTTTGCGAAGGTGATTCAAAGAGGAATTTTAGATCATGTTACAAGTTTCTAAAAAGTCAAAGAACTCCTTGAGGTCATGTTTGATCAAGGAGAATCGAAGAGATGAAGTTAGGGTTTTATTCTTGTTTTACAAGGCAAATTTTTAGGATGAACATGAACCAAATCCATGCTAGGCTGCATAATATTTTCTTTATAGGCCTAAAATTTGTTTGTCACTCCATAATTAATGGTTTACACAATTTCTAGAGCCATGATTCAAGCATTAGAGCCATTTTCCAAAAGATTCATCCATTTTTGGAAGAAAGTAACATTACCATTCTTGAAAAGTAACTTTAATCACAAAGTCAACTTGCATTGAGCCTCTAACTTATTCCTTTTGCACAAGCTTCCTCTACAAAGTCATTGAAATTTTTTTAAAGTTTGCAACCACTCTAGATAGCTCTGTACCATTACTTGGAATGTGTTTGTCAAGATAACTTCAAAAACAAGTCAAAAGCCACAAACATGTGATCCTGTACATCTGACTTCTCCAAGCTTATAAACTTTTCCTCTATAAATTGAGACATCATTTGCAAGTTAAAACAAGATTTTACAAGCCCTCATGCTCCCTCAGACTCTCTCAAACCATAAATTGCAACACAAGCACAAAAGCATGCCATTTCTGATTTCGGAATCCAATCTCTCATCCACTCGTGCATTTCTTGGCCTTTTGCTTCCAAAGCTTCTAAACATCATCCATAAACAATCCCACACCCTTCTACAGTTCTGTAACACCTCTATCACCATCTTCCATTTTCAAAAATAGCATCTTGCACCTTGACTTCTCCAGGACATTTCATCCATCCATAGTTTAAGCTAAGGGTTGCATTAGCTTCCTAGGAACTTGAGGAAGCTAACTTGATCATCACATCAACTTGAATCAAGCTCTAATTCAAAACACGTTCTCTAGCTGCAAGGTGAGTTTTCTGACTTTTCATCTCATTATTTAGGCATTGTTAGGCTTACATTTTCAAAGACAAAATCTAGATATCATTTCCTTGAAATTGTACATATTCATAGATTTCATTTATATGGCCTGAGTAGGGAAAATTTTTGACCTGAACTTTCTGAAAAAATTAGGTTAAATTTGGTACTATTAAAAATTCATTCTTGTCTTTGATTTATAGTTTTAATGCTTTACATTTCTGGAATCGTGATGAAATTTACCACAAGTTTCATGTTTACAATTTTCATTTTGGTTGAGAAATGAATAAGATACAAATGGTCTGGCTGGCGCAAGGTTGAAGATAAAGTTTAGGCCTAGAAAGGGTTTTCAAATATATATATTTATGTTTTGACATAAGTACACGGATGTATAGCCACCTCAGTGGCAAGACAGTGCGCGTATTATGTGAAGGGCGTGGATTCGAGCCCCAGCGCTGCCATTTTGCATATTTTCTAACATTTTTCCTTTTTTTTTGTTTGGACCATGCGCGTCTTGGCCTTAAGCATTGGGCCTTGCCATTTTTGCTTATCCTTCACCCCCTGTCTACCATACAGCAACACAGCCCATTTGTTTTCTTTTGTTCTGATTTCAAAAATTGTTAATGGACCAGACCATAAACTTTTTTACACACATACACTCAAAATCTGTTTTACACCCCTGACTTCATTTTCATATTTTATTTCACATTTTATTTTATTATTTATTTTTATTAGTATTAATGTTAATATTTTTTTTATTAATGAAAATCCCAAGATTATTTTTATCTATTATTTAGGTAATAATATATTTATATTTTATTTCCTTTAAGACCAAAAAGATAAAATGTTTTCTTATACAACTTTAATTTCTTTTCTTAAATAAACTAATAATTAGACTTAGGTTTAGTTTATTTTCTTTTTAATTAAAATTAATTTAGAAACTTAGGATTTTTAACTAATTAATTTTTATACTAGTTTAATTTAATTAAAACTTTTCAAACAAAATCCTAAAAAACTTGTTTTCTTCAATAAATTAATTTCTTTTACTAAATTAATTTTAATTTTCTTATTTTAGGTAATCATTTTCTCTTAAGTTAATTAGGTCAAAACTATCTTTCTTAACAAAAACCAAACAAAGCCCATTCCTTATCCATTCATTCTTGTACATTATATTCATTCTATTTCTTGTACATAATATTTATTTCAATTCTTGTTCATTCAATTGAATATGGTTGTAATAGATAACTAGGGTTTAATTACTTGAAAATTCCCCATTTGAAAATTTGTATACCCCATCCCCAAATGATGTAATAGCATAGAATTTACATTTTCGCAATTTATCGCTTTCATATAAATGCTAGTAATTAGGGTTTGTATGGCAAGATAAAATCAATCTTGGAAAACCCTAATTCAAGATAAATTAAGCATGAAATACAAAACACTTGCACACTTGACCCTCTAGGGTTAACTCCAGTTGTTTCCTTGAGAAAATGGTCATGGCATGCATGTGAGACATCTTAGCAAAAACAATAAAAAATATAAGATCATAGTCCCTCGATGACGCTACGAATGTTGCCTTATAAATTGTCTTAGTCCCTTAAAAGAAATGCTAAGATATCTCACAACATTGCTATCTATGACTATACGATGACCCATTTCGTCCCTTTACATCCAAAGACAAGGCTATTTACCAATCAATGGTAAGATAGAAATATCAAAGGAATAAAAAATGAAAAAAAAGACTTTTGAGTAGGTAGAACATTATTAGTTGCTTTCTCACAATCCATATTCATAGACAAACATATTTTCAAACACACCAAACACTTTCAAAAGCATGAAATATTTTCAAAAGTCCAACACTTTGTATGCATTCTTATAGAGACGAGAATCATTACAAAGTTTGCCTAAACGAAGGCGCTTTTCAAAAATACTTTCAAAAACCCACCACAAACACATTTCAAACAAAGTAATTTTCAAATGATGTAGCAAGCAACTAAGATCCCATAGATAACTATGGATGAAAAGGGTTCTAACACCTTCCCTTTTCATAACCTACCCCCTGAACTCAAGAAAATATCTCAAAGGTCTTTCCTGTTCTTTTCCCCCTTTCCTTATTAGATAAAAGAAAAGTCGGTGGCGATTACTATCCGCAACAATTGCGATAAAACGCAAAACACCCAAGTCAGTTCTCCCACTATATTATAGAATTGGAGACTCTGATGGGGAGTTACTTAAAAGTGGGGTTACCTTATACCTATATCATATTTACTCACTTTCATTGTTTGATTTGTTTGCTTTACATTTATGGGTCCTTGTTTGGGTCTGTATTGATCCTCTACCAGGATCTGGGGATACCATTAGGTAAATAGGAAAGATTATGGAGACTGTACGACATATACCGATATGGTAGAGACAATAGTTATGTTAATGTGACATATTTATGGGTACTGGTATCCCTTATGGCGAATTAAGGAGAATACGGGGCCGCTGAGTGATGTCATGAAGCACTAACGAACCAGAGAACCTTTAATTGAACAACTTGGCCATTAAGAAGTAGTGAGATAACCGGTTTCGATGGAAAGTAGAAAATTAGTTGATACTCAATACTACGCTCATTGAAATTAGACTTTTGGGATATTTTGGCTGCAAGAAAAGATTGATTATGCTAAAACAATGCCCAATAAAGAAAGATCAATGATATTGAGATTCCCTAGAACACAATTACATTGTAGGATAGGTTGAACTAGCTAAACTTCAAGAGGGTACTTACCTATGAAACCCATGCAAGCCTAAACCTAAGGTCTTGGTGTGATTTGTTTGTGATTATTATTCATGTCATCATAAACATCATAACATCATAAAGAATTTTCACTAACCATTTCAAGGATCTAGGAATTTATCTTTACTTTGTTTTGTAGGTCATAACTTCCACTAGTAGGAATACCATCCGAGTTAACTTCGTAAAAGTGCACCCTCAACTTCAAGAGTTAGCATCATGAGTGCCTGGAGATTCTGCCTTCACCGAGAAATATGATCGAATTCTCAACTTGGCTACCTCGAACTTCTAAGAAGAAATGATGTGTGTGCTTTTCCAATTCTTTGATCCTATGCGTCATTGCTTCACCTTTCCTGACTACCAATTGGTGCCTACATTAGAATAATTCTCTCAATTGTTAGTGTGATACAATGGAAAAACCGACTGTTTGATACTGGTTTGCATTTTGCGTTTTTTGTTCGCAAAATGCCGCGGTAAGCAAGAGTCGCCACCGACTTTTATTTCATCCAACCGCAAAGGAAAAAAGTACAGAAAAAATCTTTTTTCGAGATATTCTGAGTACGGGGGGTAGATTATAGAAAGGGAAGGTGTTAGAACCCTTTCTATCCATGGTTTTCCATGGGCTCTTAGGTACTTGCTCATCTTTTTAAATTGCTTGTGTGTGTGCTTGGTTTTTGAAAAGTTTGACTTCGTGATAACCCTTGTATCAGTCTCCAAAGGTGTGACGAAGTTGTTTTGAAAATTTGTTTGAAAAATGTAAGTGTGAAAAGTTTTGATTTGAGCAAGTACCTATTAGCATCTGCCTACTCGAAAAAAGATTGTTTCTATTCTTGTTTCCTTTAGACAACTCTATCCTACTATTGAGAAATAGGTAGCACCTTCATTGGAGTTTGTAAGGGTCAATTCAAAAGGGACGTACGATCACTAAAGCAATGTTAGGACATGTTAGTAATAACCCTAGAGTCTTAAGATCATATTCGAGGCAACATTTCCGAGGCAACATTTCAGAGGCAACATTTCCGAGGCAACATTCGAATGGGACATTCGATCTTTTTAGACAGGAGGGCAACCACTAACACAAAATTAAAAGATCTTAGAGATACAAAAGGAAATCTGGAAGAGAAGACTACTTGGAGTATTTGGGCTTCATCATTAAAATTCAAGGTTTCACAAGAAGCTTGCATTACCAATATAATTACAAAATAACACATTACATTAAACCTATGACTTAATCCTCATCTATAACCTCCTTTTCCAAAACTCCATGAGATCCATATTTTAAGCCCTTCTTCAAGCTTCTAAATCATGACCATGATCAACTCTCCAGCTATGCCAAAACCTGCAGCCCCGTATCAAAGTACCAAACCAGCTGCTGCCTGAAGAATATAAAACCATTAAACCAATCCACACTAAAATCAGTCCAATAACTGCATTTGAAACCAGTTTAGAAAATCAATACCAAATGACCAAAACCAGTGTAACACTCATAAATCCAAGACCATGTAGAAAAATCAGACCAAGAAAACAATTCAATTCATAAAAACAAAACCAATTCCATAACTTGCTAACAGAAAATAGAAATAGCCCTGTTGTAATTGTTAACAGAAACTAACTCATTACTAACTAACAAACCTCCTAACCACTCTAACCGAATTCCAACTACCATAACAACCCTGCACAATAACAAACAGAACTAGTAACAAACTTCAACAGAATTTAACAAAAAAACTGTCATAACAACTAACTCATCCCTAACCAACTAACAGTCCAACCAACCCCTAACCAATTTTCTCAACAAACTCCAATAGAAATAACAGAATATAATGGATTTAGAGAAGGAGGGAATTCACGATGATTCATCAGAAAAGTCAAAGGAAAATGGGATATAAAAAACTCACCAGAAAATCATCTAAAGAGCACTCCAAAAATCTCTACTTCCATTCATCAATCTTCACCGTTCTTCGATCCACCATCCATCATCCTCCACGATTTTTATGTTCATCACCCTCACGTACCAGAACCGTATACACACACCTTCACTCTTCCCCTCTCCACCAGCTTTCATCCATAATCATCACGGTCCACATTCAATCTCTCTCTCTCTCTCTCTCTCACCCTTCTCTGAACCACTCTCCATTCTCCTTCAACCTCCACACAACCACCATTTTTTCTCCACCTTCTTCTTCATCCTCGACCATAACCCTCATCTCTCTGCAACTCTCATCACTCACGCAAACTTACAACAATAACACGCAACACAAATGTACATAATCAAGAAGAAAGAACGAAAGAAAACCGGATACCTAAAGATCCCCCCCGTGCTCGATGCTACCATTCAGTATGTAGAGCTCGCCACGAAAAGACCCGCGATTCAGTGAGTATCAGGTTTTTGGCACTGTATCCTTGATTGGAGCGATAGACGGAGAGTGAAAAAGTGAGGAGAAGACTGTGCCGCGCGTGATCGTAGAAGAATAGCGGCAAACCGAAGCAAAACTGGAAGCATCGAGGTGTCAGTTGGAAGATCGGCGGAGGAGACAACTTTGGCCTTTACACGAAGAAGATAAGAGAGTAAGGAGGCGGCGTGCTTCGTGAGGAAGATGAAGAGGAAGATTTTCTCTTACAACCCTAATCCCTTTTTAATTTTCAGTTTCAACATCTAGTTTTTATTTTTTTTTAACTATTATTTGTTTTTCTCAATAAGCTGAACAAAGGCATGGGCCAAACCGAATTCCACTAAGCCCATCACCATTTTTGGAAATTGGAAGCAATAAAAACCTGTCATTGGACTTCATCTAATGGGCCTGCATTGTTAATCACCACCTTGTATCATGTCTAGCACCCCTCTGTTTGATGTTTTTGACTCCCCTTTAATAGTTTCTATTAATTTTCCTCTTCATTAATTTTTGTAGCATAAAATTATGATAAAAAGGTGATATAGAAATTGTAATGATTTTTGTTTAGTTTTGTTTAGAAATCCTTTAAAATTTAACTATGTTATTATTGTTGGATAATCATTTGTAAATTATTTGGCAATCATTTGTTGCTATTTCTTTGTCATAATTTTGTGATGTAATGACTATTGCAATTATGTGTGATATTGGTAAGTAAAAGGGACCAGGTTGAAAAATTCCAAGAGGTTTTCGAAGCAGGTATAGAACCACAATTCTCATCAAGAAAAATTCAAAGAGGCATTTGTAGAGTTTTCTTATGGCTTGCATGGTTATGAAGAGGCAACGGACCTCCTCCGTTCGGTATCGTCACAACTCTATTTTATTCTTACCTTACCGCAAGCTAACATTAGGTAGAATTCCCTCAAATTCTAACTTTAGGTCTAACAATACATAATAACATTAGATATAGAAATAGGCTAGTATCCTTTTAACTTTTCTTCCCCTTTTGCATATGCATTTAAAACAAAAACTTCTTTTTCCTTTCGAAATTCAAAACACTTCAAAACTACTGATGAGAATCATGTTTTTGCTTAGTATGGGAAATGATAAGCGGGTCTCTTCTCGATCTTATTGTTCTTCATCTCAAGCCTAGGTGTGGTTCAATTCTCAAAGACTCCTTTCATAGCTAAGTAGAAAAGTGGCTAATATCTCTCTCTTGAGGTCAACTAGTCATCATCTGCAACAAAATATAAACCAATTCAAATCTTTTGTGCGCTCGAGCACTTTTTTTAAAACCCTTTTCAGGAAAGGACACGATTAATTTACTTCTGTGCCAACGCACAAGTCTCCAAAGGTCGAGCTGCGGCAGAAGGCGGAATTAACTTCGTCCATAAAAAACACAAACAAACAAAAACATATGAGCCGAACTACGGTAGCTCTGATTCCTCAAAACGGATACGTAGGCATTGGGGTAGGGCCCAAGCGAGCACAATTTTATTTTCCCTACATTATTTTCTCCTTTCTTTTGCATGCATTTTCCCTTAGCAGTAATAAACAGTAAGCATAGGTTAAACACACCCATAAGATAGACAACAAGAGTGGATACCATTGAGTACTACGGGCGTGTGGGATGCTAATACCTTCCTCTCACGTAACAGACTCCCTTACCCGATCTCTCGGTCGCAAGACCGTGACTAATCCCTTCTCAGGTTTTCCTGATGTTTACCTTTCCCTACATGTGGGATTAAAGACGTTCGATGGCGACTTCATTGTTTGATGATTTTCAGCCGATTGTTTCACCAGAATCCAGGTCTAATTTTTCCTATACTGCAAACCCCTAAAACGATCCAAGGAACCCTAACAGTGGCATATCATGATTCCTGTACTGAAAATGCAATTAAATGACACCAATAGCTTGCAAACTCAATGATGAACAAGAATATATAATCAAAATGTGCGTATGATGAGTAAATCAATGAAATCGAAATCAAGTTTTTAGGCAAATCGTGGTACCTGTAAGTTAAGATTCCAGACGTGAAAATGCTTGCAATTGATTGAGATCCCTTCTGGAGATGTCCAGGAGTCTTTTGGTAGCCTTAGAATGGTTTGAATCACTCTCTAAGTCCAAGAACGATCACCCACTTTCTTGCAAATTTTTTAGTTTTCTTCTTGGTTATGCACGACCTCTAACCCTCTCTCTTGCCTCGGCTATGTTCTCTATATGTACTAGAATGAATTAGGGTTGTAAAAACCACTAGTATCTTTACAAATTTTGAAGATTTGATTTAGTTTTCATGGTGTATGATATCTTTCCAAATTTGGCCTAATCATGCTCTTTTTGTACCAATTGCCATTGATTCGAATTGATCTTGCAAGCTCGTCATATCTTGGTTGCTAACCACGTTATAATTGAGGCGCAAGCATAAAAAGTTGGGCCCATTTAGCAAAATATGCAAATTTGAGCACATTTGACTTTTGGCAATTTTGCAAAAATGGTCAACTTGGCCAATGCATAACTCTCTCAATTTTGACCCTAGAGAAGTGTTCTTGAACTTTTTAGACAGCTTAGGATGTCCTATAAGGAACCCTCTTGGTCTCATCTCAATTGAGTCTTCCATGTTCATGTATGAAGCTTTGACCCAAAAGGTTTTTTTGTTAACTTTCCAAAATGACCTATAATGTCAAAATTTATATCTTTTTGTGAGTGCATATTCTGAACTTAGGAGATGAAGATGAATTATAGGGAATTTCGTCCTCTTCAAAATGATATTTGGATGGGCCATTTCTAATAAAGTATGATAAAGTTATGCTTGGTCAAAGTTGAGTTGACTTTTCCTACAAAACCCTAATTTAGCAACTTTTGGGTTTTGATGAATTGTGAGCAATCATTGAGGAATCATGATCAACCCTTGATAAAATGATGAATAATACTTCAAAATGAGGATGTTGACAAAAATATTGAAGTTTGACTGTATGTGGGCCACAATTGACTTTTGACCTAGCACAGTTGATTTTCAGGCATTTGAGCAATTGACTGAGCAAACTTCCTCTGCAAGGCTTGAAACTTGACATGGATGATCTTGAGAACATATTAGGACAATGGTGAGCATTTGAGTCCTTTGTGGTTCACACATCCTGATGAAGATGGAAACCCTAATTTGAGATAGACTGCCTCACGAGAGAGTTTGTCTGGTCAACTCTTGACCTTCCTTGAGCAATTTGGGGACCTCACTTGCCATGTGTTAAGAAATATGGGAGGGAAAATTTTGGGGTACAACAGCTGCCCCTGTTCAATCTTCTTAAACCTGAGGATGTATATTGGCTCGTCTACCTTTTGTGATCTGAAGGTGGAAGATGATTGAACACTAGAGTGCCCAGAAATTTGCACTCGCATGAAGTGATACTTGATTTGTGATATCGGGAATGGGCTTATAGATGCCATTTGGTAGTTGCTAGAGAATTGTCAGAGATGGTCTTGAAGATGACATCCGAAGAAATATCGATCACACAAGAGATTCCTTTGTGAGAACCCGTATACCTGTTGTTGAGGAGGACTTCGCAGGGGAATGCTGGTCTTTGTCTTGAGAGAAATAGAGTTTTAGGAGCTTCAGTTGTCCGTTACTCTACTGGGGAATAATTCCGGTTTGGACGTGGAAGTGAACTGCGTGTCTGGTCGGGGTATATGCTGCACTGCGACTTTCTAGGGAAATGTGAAATCAATTGTGTTTGATCGGGTCCCGGTCTTACAGTGATGTGACGGCTGTCTGGGGATAAGAGAGGAAGAACCCGGATAGTAAGGTTATGAGAAGGAACCTGGATAGTAGGGTTACCTTGATATGAAAGTAGAGATAGTAAGGTTATGAGAAGGAACCTGGATAGTAGGGTTACCTTGATATGAAAGCCAGGATAGTAAGGTTATGAGAAGGAACCTGGATAGTAGGGTTACCTTGATATGAAAGCTTGTCTAGTAGGGCTATGAGAAGGAACCTGGATAGTAGGGTTACTTCGATATGAAAGCCTGGATAGTAGGGTTGTGAGAAGGAACCTGGATAGTAGGGTTACTTCGATATGAAATCCTGGGTAGTAGGGCTGTGAGAAGGAACCAGGATAGTAGGGTTACTTCGATATGAAAGCCTGGATAGTACGGCTGTGAGAAGGAACCTGGATAGTAGGGTTACTTCGATATGAAAGCCTGGATAGTAGGGATGTGAGAAGGAACCTGGATGGTAGGGTTACTTCGATATGAAATCCTGGATAGTAGGGTTGTGAGAAGGAACCTGGATAGTAGGGTTACTTTGATATGAAAGCCTGGATAATAGGGTTGTGAGAAGGAACCTGGATGGTAGGGTTACTTCGATATGAGTTTGGGTAAAATTGCAGAGGGAACCTGGGTAAGGTTGTTCTTGTCGTACCAATGATTACTCTGTTTAGATTCGAGTTTTGATCATGGACCTGCTGGAAATTGTTGATAATAGATGTCTTTCCTGAAAGAAATACTTGGTTAGTTATGTGCGATGCATGAGATGAACTGTATGAGGTTCTCAAAATAACTGAGATTATGTTATATGTAATGTATGCACATGTCATGATGTATGAACATGAAATGATGACGTAATAGTCCGAGTCTGGGAAAATAAATCCCTGACTGCTGTTAGGAGAGTACGAGAAATGGTATTCTTGACTGCTGTAAAAAACCACAGTTCCTTTATTTCTGTTGGGGATGGTGACTAAAGATGACTATGCTAGGGATTTTCCATCCATTCAGCTGGTGAGTATTCTGCCGGAAGCGACCCTATCTGGGGATAACTCTGCAGGGAATAACTATGTTAGAGAGGAGATACTCTGGTGATAGATCTGCTGACTTGGAGAAACAAAACTGAGTCGGGGATGAATTTCTGTTGCTGGTGATAATGAATTTTGTTGGAGATTGAATTTCTGCTTGTGAGAGAAATAAACTCTGCTTAGGGAAAAATTTACTGACTCACTCGCGATTGTGAACCTCAACTGGGGGGAGTTATGTCATGTTCGGGAAAGCTAACATCTGTCTTTAGATACCTTTTACTCTGTGGGGAGTGTATGTACCACTGCTCATGTTCTCAAGTTGGCCCTATCCCTGTGCCTGGTGGGCAGAATAACTGTAAGGTTTGGGCACTTCTTGTTTTCCCTGTTCCTGGAATTACGAGTAATTGTCTTTTATTTTTCATGTAAATATTTATGAGAAGCAATTATTTTCAAATGCATATATCAAAAATGAATCATTGGACGTTCTTGCAAAACAAAACAGAAAAACAAATTGAAATTTCTTGTGAAAATGGATTGTATTGATTTTTGAAGTTGGCCTGTAATATGCATTTTGTACAAGGAAGTTGACGTCCTAGTAAGAGAACGCCGCTGAAAAAACAGTAATTACAATTTGTGTAAGAAAGAAAAAACAGCTATGTGAAACGACCCCATTGGGTTCCAACTCTGTTATTGCCTTTATATCTTCAAGCGTCTCATCACTTTGCTACTTGGTCGAAGGTCGATCAGATTGATTGGCGCCGTCTGAGCTTGATAGTCGATATCGAAGCCTGGTTGCAAGATGATCCAATGAGACATAGTGTTACGCTTTAATCCCTAATTTTTTCCTGGACCGCCCTTTCAGGTTTTTAGTCCATCGGGATACCCTTTTTTGCCCAAGTCGCCTTTTCAGGTTTTCAACTTGCCGGGTGTACAGTTTTTTTCATTTTCATCCCTTACTTTTGCCCGAACCCTTTTGGTTTGCCGAGAAGCCCTTATTTTTGCCTAGGCCAGTCAACCTAGCGGGTCTTTGATTATGCGTGGTATCTTTTCACTATGTCTGCATTGACGGGGTGAGGAAGGTCTTCACCATCCATGGTGGCTAGAATCATAGCTCCTCCTGAGAAAATGTTCTTAACCACAATGGCCCTTCGTATGTAGGGGTCCATTTGCCCCTGGGATCACCTTGCGGTAGTATGATGCGTTTGATCACTAGATCCCCGACTTGATATTCTTGACGTATGAATTTCTTGTTAAAATCCTTGATCATTTGCTTTTGATACGTTTGACCATGACAGATAGCAGTAAGTCTCTTTTCATCGATTAGATTCAGCTGATCAAGTCGGGTTTGGATCCAGTCGTCTTCGTTCAAACCCGCATCCTTCATAATCGTGAGAGAGGGTATCTGGACTTCGATGGGTAGGAAAACCTCCATGCCATATACCAAAGAGTAGGGTGTTGCCCCTGTCGACGTCCATGCTGAGGTACGGTACCCATGAAGAGCGAATGGTAACATCTCATGTCAGTCTTTATATGTCACTGTCATCTTCTGCACAATCTTCTTGATGTTCTTGTTAGCTGCTTCAACAACACCATTCATCTTCGGTTGGTAGGGAGAAAAGTTATGATGCTGAATATTGAACTGTTTGCAGAGCTCGGTGATCATTGTATTGTTGAGATTTGTACCATTGTCAGTAATAATCCTCTCTGGCACACCATATTGACAGATCAGATTGTGTCAGATGAACCGCGCCACGACATTCTTGGTTACTCTAGCAAAGGAAGTTGCCTCAACCCACTTCGTGAAATAATCAATGGCTACCAGAATGAAGCGATGCCCGTTAGACGCAGTAGGTCTAATCTCGCCGATCATGTCAATGCCCCACATTGCAAAGGGCCAAGGAGCTGTCAAGACATTCAGAGGGACTGGAGGCACATGCACTTTATCAGCATAGATTTGGCACTTATGACAGGTTTGAGAGTGCTGATAACAATTGGCTTCCATAGTGGACCAGTAGTATCCTGCCCGTAGGATCTTCTTTGCCATGGTGTGTCCACTAGAATGGGTTTCGAAGGTACCTTCATGTAATTCTGCCATGATCCTTTCTGCCTCGCTCTTGTCTACACACCGCAGTAAGGTTGAATCATGGTTACGCTTATAGAGGATTCCATTACTGATGAAGAACTTCGCAGTGAACCTTCTCAGAAACTTCTTATCATTAACTGATGCCCCCTCGGGGTATTCTTGAGCCTCAAGATACCTCTTTACCTCGTGAAACCAGGGTTTTTCCGCTACCTCTTCAATCTCAATGTCGCAACAATGTGCGGGTTCATCCAACCTCTCAATGGTAATCTGGGGAGCTTCATTGTCCCACCTAACTTTGAACATAGAAGACATGGTAGCTAACGCGTCTGCCAACTGATTCTCCTCTCTTGGGAAATGTTCAAAGGTCGCCTCCTCAATGTGTGGGAGCAATGTCAGTACATAATCTTTGTAAGGAATAAGATTTGGATGCTTCGTATCCCACTCGCCTTTAATCTGACTTATCACCAAATCAGAATCTCCGAATATACTCAAGAACTTAATCCTCAGGTCAATAGCAGCTCGAAGGCCCATGATACACGCTTCATACTCTGCCATATTGTTGGTGCAGTTAAAACATAATCGGACGGTGAACGGAGTATGACAGCCCTCAGGATATATAATTACAGCGCCAATACCATTACCCAATGTGTTCGAGGCTCCATCAAAATACATAGACCATCGGGATCCCTCCTCGGGTCCTTCATCCAGTCCAGGTTCTTCGCTGTCAGTTACCAACATGATATTCTCATCCGGGAACTCGAAATTCATGGACTGGTAGTCATCCACGACCTGATGCGCCAAATGATCCGCCAATACACTCCCATTGATTGCTTTTTGGGTTGTGTATTGGATGTCGTACTCGGTTAAGATCAGCTTCCATCTTGCTATCCTTTCGAAAAGAGCGGGCTTCTCGAAAATATACTTGATCGGATCCATCTTTAATATCAACAAAGTAGTGTGAGTCAGCATATACTGTCTCAGTCGGCGAGCAGCCCATACCAAAGCACAACAAGTTTTCTCGAGCAATGAGTATCGGGTCTCACAGTCGGTAAACTTTTTGCTAAGGTAGTAAATGGAGTGCTCTTTTCGACCAGACTCGTCATGCTGCCCCAGCACACACCCCATTGAATTTTCTAGCACCGTCAAGTATAAAATCAAAGGTCTTCCTTCAACTGGAGGCATCAAAATTGGCAGTTCTTGAAGGTATTCCTTGATTCTTTCGAAAACAGTCTGGCATTCATCGTTCCATTTTACCACTTGATTTTTCTTCAACAGCTTGAAGATTTGCACACAGGTAGCAGTCAAATGTGAAATGAACCTGGAGATGTAATTCAGACGTCCTAAGAAACCTCTAACTTCCTTCACTATGCGGGGAGCCGACATCTCTTGTATAGATTTTACCTTTGCAGGGCCTACCTGAATACCTTTGTCGCTGACGACAAAACTCAGAAGCTTACTAGACCTTACCCCGAAGGTACACTTGTTCAGATTCAACCTCAGCTTGTACGTCTTCAACCTGTCAAACAATTTCTGGAGATGATCAAGGTGCTCTACCTCAGTCTGGGACCTAGCTATCATGTCATCAACATAAACCTTGATCTCATGGTGAATCATATCGTGGAACAAAGTGACCATGGCGCGCTGATAAGTTTCCCCAGCATTCTTCAACCCAAAAGGCATTACCTTGTAACAGAAGGTGCCCCACTGTGTAACGAAGGTTGTCTTCTCCATGTCCTCAGGAGCCATCTTGATCTGGTTGTAGCTAGAAAAACCATCCATGAAGGAGAAGATCTTGTGATGCACAGTGTTGTTGACTAGAACATCAATGTAAGGAAGTGGGAAGTCATCCTTGGGGATTGCCCTGTTCAGATCTCTGTAGTCCACACACATCCGTACCTTACCATCCTCCTTAAGTACCGGAACGACGTTGGCAACCCACTGCGGATAAGAAGTGGCAGCTAAGAATCCTGCGTCGAAATGTTTCATGACCTCTGCCTTAATTTTCTCCGACATTTCAGGGCACATACAGCGGACTTTCTGCTTTACCGGCGGGAAGTCTTCTTTAGTCGGCAGGAGATGTACTGCAATATCAGTGTCCAAACCAGGCATGTCTTCATAGGACCAGGCGAAGATCTCAACATAGTCGTGTAGCATCTGTATTAACCATTGTTTGACACTAGGCTTCAGATTCGTACCAATTTTAACCTATTTCATGTCTTCCTCTGTACCCAAATTCACTTACTCAACTAGCTCTTCATGAGGCTGTATGGCCCTTTCTTCCTGCTGTAATAGTCTAGCAAGTTCTCTAGGCACCTCACAATCATCCTCACCTTCGTCTTCGGATTGGTTGATCGGATTTTTGAAGTCATAACTGGTAGTAGCAGAGTTGTTATCAATGGGATCCAGAGTGGACATGGATCTGCAGTATGATACGTGAGTGTGTGTGAGAGAATAACTGTTTTAATAAAGTGAGAGACAGAAAATAAAAACAAGGAGCGCAAAATTTATATGCAAGAAACGTCCAATGCTTTATTAATGATATATGAAATGACAAATAATAGCCCTCATAAGCAAAGCCAAGGTGCCTCGGGCAAGGCACCGAGCCATAAAGTTTCAAACTGTTTATTACAAATCTTAAAACAAATGAGTCAATTACTGCAGAATAAAAGAAACATGTATGAAGTCCCTCGTCGTCCAGTTATTCGGTCCACCGTTGGTTGGCGGGTAGATCCAACTGTCGATGTCTGAATCTTCTTCACTGTTCTCAATTGCATTAACTCCCCGATTGCTGATGTGTAGAGGAGGTCTTCCAATCCGTGCGTGCCTAAAAGCCCTTTGAGCCCCTGTAGTAAAGCCCAAACCAAATTTGTCAGTTTTGTGAGTGAAATCAGAGAGCTAACCCCAATTGGTACACCCATCTTCTTCAACTACAACCATGGCGTCCTTGAGAGAAGCCATCTTCAGCGGAGGTTTGCCGGTAGTAACTTCAGTTGATGCCAAAGTCAGAGGGACCTCTTCGAAGTTCTGACAAGGAGTTTCTATGAATTCCCTGTTCATCTCTATGTAGCGGAAGGAATTGAGGTGACTCACCATATATTCTTCTTCACCTCGTACTATGACAATCTTCCCCTTCACCGGATATTTCAGCATTTGATGGAGTGTGGAAGTAACTGCCCCAGCCCTATGGATCCAAGGACGACCTAGCAAGCAAGAATACGGTAGCTTGATATCCATTACGTAGAAGGTGGACCCAAAGGTCAGAGAACCCACTTTGACAGGGATGTACACCTCCCCGTGCACCATTCTCTTTGATCCGTTAAAAGCCCTTACCACAATGTTACTAGGCTTTAGAGTTAACCCCTCGCAATCCAAATGATCCAACACCTTTTTTGGCAGAAAATTCAGCGAAGATCCGATATTTACCAGCACATGCGCCATAGTGGTTCCCCTGCACTCAATCGAGACATGCAGAGCATCATTATGATTTCTTCCTTTTGGTGTCAGATCCACATCTGAGAAACCCAGCCCATTGTCAGCAGTCAGGCTGGCCACACAATATTTGAATTGATCTGCTGAAGTTTCCTGCGGCACATGCGCAGTCTTGAGGAATACAATCAAAGCCTTCGCATGGGCTTCAAAACATAATAGCATAGACAACATGGAGATCTTTTATGGGGCCTGTCCCAGCTGTTCGACCACATTGTAGTCACTCTTCTTGATAATTTTCAATATTTCCTCTATTTCTTGTTTAGAGGCTTCAACAATGATTTTCTTAGGTGCCTTCGTCCGAGTAGGCTCACCTATAATTTCCTTTCCCCGAGTCCCAGATGGCTCAGCAGCAGGGGTGATAACTGGAGTAAGAATAGGAATAGTAGCAGATGTAATAACTGGAGTAGGAACAGGAGAAATGTCAGGAGTGTTTGTTGGAGTAGCAGTTGGAATAATAGTAGGCTTGATGATAGTCTTTGGGGAAATCTCGGGAGATAAGACCCTTCCACTTTGGGTAACTTTACTAGTCCCAACAATATTACTGACATCAATATTAGCTTCTTCATTCTTCAACTCTTGCTTAATACCATGATAGTACACATCAGCATCATAATGCCATGGGACAACCTTGTCTAAGAGATACGGGATGGGACCAGGAACAGTGATTATCAGCGGAGCAATTCTTTGAACAGGTGTAATCCTAACAGGTCTTCTCGAGGAAACCTTTGAAGGATTGGCGGAAATGGTTATAATGGCAACGTCTTCATTTGGAACAACAGGAATCATAGTCTTTTCGAACAAAATCTCTTTATTATCCATCGGGCGCTGAACACCTGACTTCAACAAACGGCAACCAGAAGGTAGACTCGAACACATGTGGCAACCTTCACCACAACCCGGAAATAAACCGGCCAACAACAAATTCTTCTTAACAGTCATAAGAAGAGTAGAAATTTCTTCAACAGAGGTCATAAACAAATCAGTGTCAACAACATTAACTCCACGACCATGTTTGGGGATGGAGGCAGTTATAACATTCGGCTTTTCTTGAGCATCGAACTCTATCTACTTGGCTTCAAGCAAATCTTGTACTTTGTTTCTCAGATCCCAACAACCATTTGTATCGTGGCCAAGACTCTCAGAGTGGTAGGTGCACCGCGCGTTGGGATTGTATCTGGGAGAGGTAGTGTTTGGATTCTTGGGAGCCTCTCTCAAGGTTGCCAAGTTGGATTTCAGAAGGTGAGGTAACACTTCGGCCAAGGTCATGTTGATGCGGGTAAACTTCCGTTGTGGTCTTTCCACCCTTTGTTGATTGTTGCATTATGGAGCAACCGCGGGTCTTGGTATCACTACAGCATTTACCGTTTGACGGTGTTCAGATATGCTTTGGCCCCTCGGGCTATAGACTGCACTGGCCTCCTTCTTACTAGCAAACGGTTTCTTTACCAAACTCGAAGAGGCATCCTTCTGTATCTTACCACTCCAAATTCCTGCTTCTACTTTTTCTCCGGTTAAAATCAACTCGGTGAAACCAGATGGCGAGCTACCGACTAAGTGATTGAAAAATGGGCCAGACAGTGTCCCCAGAAACATGACAACCAATTCCCTATCAGGCAACGGGGGTTGAACTCTCCCAGCCAAGTCTCTCCATTTCTAAGCATAATATTTAAAACCTTCACCTGCACCCATGGACATACTCTGGAGTTGAGTACGAGTGGGAGCAAGGTCGGCATTATACTGATACTACTTGTAGAAAGCAGCAACAAGATCTTCCCAGTTTCGGACACTGCCTCCCTCCAACTGGTAGAACCATTTAAGCTGAGTCCCTGACAGACTATCTTGAAAGAAATGCACCCACAAATTTCTATCAGCGGTGTGGGGTTGGATTTTTCGGACATAAGTGCACAGATGGAGCTTTGGGAAAGACACCCCATCATACTTGGCAAAAACTGGAGCTTTGAACTTATGAGGGATGACCACTCCCGATACCAATCCCAATTCTATGAAATCCAAACCAGGTATCTTCTGAACTTCCATAGCACTCAGATGGTATTCTAACTGCTTGTACCTATCCTCAGTAGGAGGATATTGCTCATCATCATAATCAGTACCATTGTCAGAAACTACAGGACTAGGGTCCTTTTCCCTTTCTTGGTTCTCCCCGTCCTTGGATGAAGAGGTCAGATCAGTTTGACGCTTCAACCTTTCTCTGAACCTTCTGCCCATATTCAGAATTCTGACCTTCTTCTTCTTCTTCTTCTTATTCTTCTTCTCTTTCAGAATAAAAGTCTTCAGATCCTCTTGCCCTTTAGCCAGACTTATGAACATCTGTTGGAACTGGGCATTCTGCGCCTGAAGATCTTTGATGGCTTGATCGGAAGACATTTCTGCTGAAATAAACAGCGAATAAGATGAGAAACCTGTAGGGGTAACTGTAATGGTGTGCATGATAATGGGATGCGCATGTAATGATTTCAAAGACTTTGGGAGATTTAAATTGGCAAGCCAAAATAAACGAAAACTTTATTAGCTTAAACTTGGAAGGTTCAACATGCCTTTAAGGCTTTACAAAATAAGTAAATAAAACAAAATCTAAAACTAGAAATAGAACATCAAAAGTCCCATGGACGCTTCCTCTTTATGCTGATATAGTCATTGATCACTCTTTCTTCCTCGAGCTGCCTGGTGAGCTTCAAAACCTTCCTTTCTTGCTCATGGAACTACTCCCGGTAAGTATCCCGCTCATTCCTCAGCTGAATCCAAGACCTATGTAGCTCCCCAAGATCAATGGGCATGTAAGGATAGAGAACTGTGTAAGGAATGCCTTCTTCATTAGTGGGCTCCACAATCACTGGTAATACGACATCATAAGGCATCATAAGCTTTTGGGCACGAGCTCGGACCCATTGGAGGTAAGGCTGCATAGGAAGGGAAGTCTTCGGTCCCAATTCTTCGGGGTCAGATCTGTTTACCATGCCCCAAGCTCGTATGAACCTCCGGCGATGCTCCTTAACATCATCCTTATAGTCGAATACAATGTCCTCGAGAAGTAACTCACGGGGACCATCTCTTCGAGCACGGATAAATTGTCGCAAAGCTAGACAAGGATTGTAAGTTATACCCCCTATGATACCAAGTAATGGGACATTAGGGTACCCCCCACAGAGGTCAATAACACCAGTGTCTTCCATAGCCCGGGAACACCAAAGAATATCCGTATGAGCAAGTGACATTATTTTGTATGACCAACCCAAACCATCTTCGTTCTTTAGAACAGACTTAGGGAGGTGAGAAATAACCCACCTCGATAGAAACAGCATGCACCACATAAGAGTCCCTCTTCTCTTCATAGTACGAGTATGGAGAGCATGCAAGATATCTCCTAGCAAGGTAGGCACAGGGTTGCGAGAAAGGAAAATCTTGACATCATTCATATCTACAAAGGAGTCCAGATTGGGGAAGAGAACCAAACCATATATAAGAAGAGCCAAGACATCCTCAAAAGCCTGAAAATCCAAATCATCCCAAAATAGTTGAGCCTGGTCTATCAGAAATTTGTCTAAAAAACCCTCGACTTCGCTTCGAGTTTCCCAATTGAGGCAATGTCTTCTGGCCTAGGAACGTCTTCCATACGTGTGAAGGGTACCTGCTCAAGAATGGATATGCCCAATAAATGAGAGAATTCTTCTAAGGTGGGTACCAGCTGGTAATCTGGAAAGGTGAAGCAGTGATGCTTGGGATCGAAGAACTGAAATAGTACGCTCATCTTCTGTTCATCAAGGTTTGAAGTAACCAGGCTGAGAAGTTGATCGTGTCTCTTAATGAAAGTAGAAGTTTCAGACACTCTTGAGGCTAGCTCTTTAAGTTGGGTAGGTATCTGCACAAAGTTGATTCAGATGGTATTTCTGCGCACGGAAGCCATGATCGGCAAAACAGAACAAAGATAAATTCCCTTGGTCTTTGAAATGGTTAGTGTAATGAAGCATAAATGCCATGTTATGATGCATGATGTCATGTTAAACCACAGGTATATCAAACACAAATATTGTAAAATCAGTCAAATCACACAAAGCCCTTAGGTTTAAGGCTTGTATGAGGTCAAAGGTAATACCCTCTTGAAGTTAAGTTGGTTCAACCTGTCCTAGAAAAGTAACCGGGTTCTAGAGGATCTCAATATCACTGACCATCCTCCATCGGTCATGGTTTCAGCTCACGCAATCTTTTCTTGCAGCCGGAATTATTCCGAGAGTATGATCTCAATGAGTGTAGCATCGAGTATCAATTAGTTCTCGGCTCTACACCGAGGCCGGCTATCTCACTACTTTCTAATGGCCAAGTTGGGAAATTAAAGGTTCTAAGGTCAGTTTATGCTTAACGACACCATGCAGCGGCCCCGTATTCTCCTCGTTTCTCCACAAGGGATACCGGTACCAACCAAAGTGCCATGCCAACGTAGATATTACTTCAACTGTATCGGTCTATGCTGTACAATTCCCTCACAGTCTATTGCTACTTACCTAAAAGGTATTCCCCAGATCCGGGTGTAGGATCTATAGTAACCCCAAACAAAACCCTCAAAAATAAAGCAAACAAAGCAGTCAAGAGAAGCAATTATGATGACCTAGATCCTAAGGTATACCCCACTTAGAAAATCCCCAGCAGAGTCGCCAGTTCTGTGATACGGTGGCAGAACCGACAATTTGATACTAGTTTGCGTTTTGCGTTTTTTGTTCGCAAAATGTCGCGGTAAGCAAGAGTCGCCACCGACTTTTATTTCATCCAACCAGAAAGGAAAAAAGTACAGAAAAAAAATCCTTTTTCAAGATATTCTGAGTACGGGGGGTATATTATAAAAAGGGAAGTTGTTAGCACCCTTTCTATCAATGGTTTTCCATGGGCTCTTAGGTACTTGCTCATCTTTTTAAATTGCTTGTGCGTGTGCTTGGTTTTTGAAAAGTTTGACTTTGTGATAACCCTTGTATCAGTCCTCAAAGGTGTGACGAAGTTGTTTTGAAAATTTGTTTGAAAAATGTAAGTGTGAAAAGTTTTGATTTGAGAAAGTACCTACTAACATCTACCTACTCGAAAAAATATCGTTTCTATTCTTGTTTCCTTTAGACATCACTATCCTACTATTGAGAAATAGGTAGCACAGTCGTTGGAGTTTTTAAGGGTCAACTTGAAAGGGACGTACGATCACTAAAGCAATGCTAGGACATCTTAGTAATAACCCTAGAGTTTTAAGATCATATTCGAGGCAACATTTCTGAGGCAACATTCGAATAGGACATTTGATCTTTTTAGACAGGAGGGCAACCACTAAGACACCCTATGCTTAATGATCGATTACCGAAGGCAACCAAAGTGAGAGTATACCCTAAGAGTGATATGTGCGAGTGATTAGTTTCAGTTATTTATCTTTGCACATTATGGTTTTCTAACCACATTAATTTGTCATGCATTCTTGCCATACAATCCTATTAGCATACATCTAGACAGTTAAATATTTGCAGGAAAAAATGCGAGAAAATAAATCTATGCTATTACAAGGCTTCGGGGAGGGAGATTAATTACATAGCCAAAAACCCAGGAATTTAAACAGTGAATAAAACCCTAAATTAAACTATTACAAACCATGAGCAGTTACAAAAATATTGGCAAAAAAAAATTAACAAGCGCGCGATGAATTAAATACCAGACGACTAGGGTTTTGACCCTTGACTAAACCTAATTGCGATTGAAAAAAAGATGTTTTTGTCATGTTTTGTTATTTGGGAAAATAATGAAACAATTAAATTAAAAAGAAAATCCTAATTCTAATTAATTTTAAGTTAAGAAAAATAAATAAATTTACTCTAAAAAACATATTTTTGTATTTTAGTTTATTTGAAAGAAAAAAAAATTAAATCAAGAACTTATCCTAATTTCTATTTGATTTTATTTATGAAAATAAATTAAAGTTTCCCTAAGTTAAACTAAATTAAATTAATTTTGATAATAAAAAAAACTAATTCTAATTTTTTATGAAGTCTTGATTTTATGATTTTATAAAAAATGATTAATTTGTTAATTAAAATGATTGAAAGAAATATTAAAATAATTAAATAAAATAAAGAAAAAAATAAGAAAAGAGTAAATGGGCCTGGTAGCATTGCTGAAAGGGGGTGCCAATATGATTTTTGGGCCCAAACAAATCCAAGCCTGTTTGACTTCGCCTGATCTGGTGCGTGTGTTGACTTGAGGAGCATGGTAGGCCTCCAATGATGGCACGTTGGATCTTGGATGGAGATGTGTTTGATGGCCAGATATTGATGGCATATGATGGGCGCTTGAGGCTGCAGTGTACCTGATCACATGAAACAAAATAATACAAACAAAGGTTGGGACCTGGGGATCGAATCCAGGCCCTTATATCCAATTCCAGCGCTTGCTTGCCAACTGAGTTGTGACGTTTAGTTGTACATATAACACTGACAAAGCATAATATAATAAAATCAAACATTGTTTTCAAAAATGCGCGAAAGTTCAAATGGATAAATCACACGTTGCCACGCAAGCTTCTTCTTCCCGAGACTGTCGTTTTAGAAAACCAAGCTTTTACCTACGGACACTTTGTTGTAGGTATAGGCCTGTGCACCTAAAAAATTGTATACAGGCAAGATAAATGACAAGTGATTATACCAATCAACTCGTCTCATCCTCACGAGTATCATGGTACCAGAATCCAGGTCTAATTTTGCCTATACTGAAAACCCCTAAAATGAGCCAAGGAACCCTAACAATGGCATATCATGATTCCTGTACTAAAAACGCAATTAAATGACACCAATAGCTTTCAAACTCAATGATGAACAAGAATATATAATCAAAACGTGCATATGATGAGTAAATCAATGAAATCGAAATCAAGTTTTTAGGCAAACCGTGGTACCTGTTACTTACGATTCCGAACGTGAAAATGCTTGCAATTGATTGAGATCCCTTCTGGAGATGTCCAGGAGTCTATTGGTAGCCTTATAATGGTTTGAACCACTCTCTAAGTCCAACAATGATCACCCACTTTCTTGCAAATTTTTGAGTTTTCTTCTTGGCTATGAGCGACCTCTAACCCTCTCTCTTTCCTTGGCTGCATTCTCTATATGTACTAGAATGAATTAGGGTTGTAAAAACCACTAGTATCTTTACAAATTTTGAAGATTTGATTTAGTTTTCATGGTGTATGATATCTTTCCAAATTTGGCCTAATCATGCTCTTTTTGTACCAATTGCCATTGATTCGAATTGATCTTGCAAGCTCATCATATCTTGGTTGCTAACCACATTATAATTGACGTGCAAGCATAAAAAGTTGGGCCCATGTAGCAAAAAATGCAAATTTGAGCACATTTGACTTTTGGCAATTTTGCAAAAATGGTCAACTTGGCCAATGCATAACTCTCTCAATTTTGACCCTAGAGAAGTGTTCTTGGACTTTTTAGACAGCTTAGGATGTCTTCTAAGCAACCCTTTTGGTATCATATCAATTGAGTCTTCCATGTTCATGTATGAAGCTTTGACCCAAAAGGTGTTGTTGTTGACTTTCCAAAATGACCTATAATGTCAAAATTTATATCTTTTTGTGAGTGCATATTCTGAACTTGGGAGATGAAGATGAGTTGTAGGGAATTTCATCCTATTCAAAATTATATTTGGATGGGCCATTTCTGATAAAGTATGAGAAAGTTATGCTTGGTCAAAGTTGAGTTAACTTTTCCTGCAAAACCCTAATTTAGCGACTTTTGGGTTTTGATGAATTGTGAGCAATCCTTGAGGAATCATGATCAACCCTTGATAAAATGATGAATAATACTTCAAAATGAGGATGTTGACAAAATATCTTGAAGTTTGACTGTATGTGGGCCACAGTTGACTTTTGACCTAGCATAATTGATTTTCAGGCATTTGAGCAATTGACTGAGCAAACTTCCTCTGCGAGGATTCAAACTTGACATGGATGATCTTGAGAACATATTAGGACAATGGTGAGAATTTTAGTCCTTTGTGGTTCACACATCCTGATGAAGATGGAAACCCTAATTTGAGATAGACTGCCTCACGAGAGAGTTTGTCTGGTCAACTCTTGACCTTCCTTGAGCAATTTGGGGACCTCACTTGCCATGTGTTGAGAAATATGGGAGGGCAAATTTTGGGGTACAACAGTTAGGATTTCCTGTGCTTGATCAAATACCATTCACTGGTTTAGAAGACACTCCAAAACCTCAAGTTATTGCTAAAGCTTTGCATTTGAAGAGATCTGGCGTTATGGAAAATTGGGAGACAAGAAGTGGAGTTAAGGGTTTCTTAGCCAAATTTCTGGTGGAGAAGGCTCGTTTATTCTGGGAAGATATGGATTTTTAATATTTTTAGTATGTCTAGGCCCTTCTAGTCTATGGTTTGGTTCTATTTCTCAATCTGGACCAACTCATAGATGTGAATGTCATCAATGTTTTTCTCTCTCGTAACCCTGTACCTACTTTGCTTGGAGACATCCTACATTGTTTCCACACTCGCACCATGAAGAAAATGGGTACTCTTTTATGTTGCATTCCATTACTCTCTAGGTGGTTTATTTCACACCTACCTCGATCAACATTGAAGAATGAGCAAGGCTTGACATGGTCTCAAAGGTTAATGTCACTCACACATTCTGATATTTATTGGTGTGCTCGATCTATGGAGGACATTACTATTATTGACCATTGTGGGGAATTCCCCAATGTCTCTCTACTTGGCATTAGGGGAGGTATTACCTACAATCCTTGTTTTTCTTTGGGACAGCTTGGATACGCTAGGAGCTATGGACCTCATGATGCGCTTGTCCAAGGAATTACATTTGACTATGAGAGCGATGTCCAAGGTTATCGTCGGATATTCATACGAGCTTGGGGCATGGTTAACAATGTTGATAGCAAGATGTTGGGGAATAAGAACTCCATTCCTTTGGAGCCTTATCTCAAGTGGGTGCGAACTCACGCCCAAAATCTCATGATGCATTATGAGGCTATCCTACCTATCATCATGGAGCCTGTTGCCAGAGGAGATGTTCCATATACTGTCCTCTACCCTGATATGCCCACTTCTCTTGAAGATTTGCAAAGAGCTTGGATTCGGCTAAAGGAGGAGAGAAACACCTTTGAATACAAGTTTTATGCAAGCGAGAAGAAGATATTAGAGCTCACGAGACAACTTTATGAGGCGAGGAGCCTGAATGCCTATGTCGCTCCAAAGAGGAAGCATCGATATGAAATTTTAGCCACTTTTTTTGTATTTTAGTTCATTTTGTTTTTTTTTTTTGTTTCAATGTAAGCCTAAGATGCATGTTGTAATCAATTGAAACTTATTAATACAATTAATGTTTGTTCCCTTTTGTCTAAAACAAATTTAAATCATCGAAGTCCTTGAAATCATTTGCATACGCATTTTCATGCATCATAACATAAACAGGTTTTCCACAACAGGTTTCCTTATCTTTCTACTTTTTATTTCAGTAAGATGGATATCAAACAAACAGTGACGGACTTGCAAGCGCAGAATTCCCAGTTCCAAGAGACCTTGCTGACCCTGGCTAAGGGGCAACAAGAGCTGATGACTATTGTGGTACGGTGGGAGAACTGACTAGTGTTTTGCGTTCGCGTTCGCACTTGTGCGGTTGAGCAAGAGTCGCCACCGACTTTTTATTTTATCCTAAAGGAAAGGTTAAAAAAGCACAGCAAAAACCTTTTGAGATATTTCGTGGGTTCGGGGGGTAGATTATGAAAAGGGAAGGTATTAGCACCCTTTTCATCCATGGTTATCCATGGGCTCTTAGGTACTTGCTTAGATCAATCTTGCCTTGGTTTTCAATTGTATGAAATGGTGCTTTGTGTGTTGTTTTGAAAATGCTTTGAAAAGATGCCTTGTGTTAGGCTAACCTCGTAACAATTCTTTACTCAAATGTTTTACAAAAAGGTGTTTTATCTTTTAAAAAGATGTTTCAAGGGTTTGAAAAGTTTGATTTTGGAAAGTGTTTGTGAAGTGGGTTTTGAAATTAGGCAAGTATTTTCTTTGCAAATTGACAAGTACTTAAGAGTTTATCTACCCTAAAGCTTTCTCAAAGATTTTCGTCGTGTTTTAACCCCTTTGACAATTTTGTTCTACCATTGAAATTGGTAGGCAATCTTGTATTTAGGAAGTTTATTCGGGACGGGCGTGGGTCATCGTATAGACCATGAATGCAATGATGCCAAGTGTCTTTGGCAATTTGTTTCGAAGGGACTATGATCATTCCGTTTAGGCAACATCCGAAAGCGTCATCGAGGGACTTATGATCATTTGATTTTATTTTGCCAAAGATACTCGACGTGCAAGCATGGCCCATTTTGGAAGGCAACATGTGGGATTACCCTAGAGGGTGCAAGTGTGATTGTGTATTGATTACATGTATTTGTATTGTATTAGGTTATCTAGCGTTTGATTTTATGTACATACAAACCCTAGGTCTAATCATGGTATAATTGGAAAGCTGTAAATTGCGGAATGTAAATCTACGCTATTACAAAATAGTATCAGGGAGTGGGGGTATGAATGTACAAGGGGATGAGACTTATAGTATTTACAACCAAATTGAATGTCACAATCAAAATGTAAATATCGAATGTACAAATATAAGATACAATGTGTATAGGGCAAAATATTGTGTAAGTGTAAATGTGAGATGTACATGTATATGAATTGTGTAATTATGTACAAGTGCGAAATGGAATTGAAGCGTATTAGGGTTTTGACCTAGATATATGTTTTAATCTTGTATTTTTGATTTACATGTTAATTATGTACAAAAGAAAAATGAAGTGTTTTCATTAAAATGTTAAGTTTTAATTGAAAAGTATTTTAGTCAAATGTTTGTGAATTTCGATATTTAGAAAATAAATGTATTTGAATTGGTATGTACAAATGTGTATTAATCTAAAGAAAAATGTTTTTTTTTTATTTAATTTATATGATATGTACCAAATTAATTTTTAATATAATATGTATGTACAAAATATCTTATCAAAAAATGTTTTAGCCTTATGATATATAAAAAAAATGTATTTTTTAGTTAAGTGAGTATTTTACAAAGAATAGAAATAATAATAAAAAAAGTAAACATTTGTTTATAAAATAAAATTAAAAAAAATGATTAGTATTTTACAAAAGAAAAACAAAGAAGTAAATATGTTTATACAATAAAATAAAACAAGAGGTTAGTATTTGATAAAACAAAAGAAGTAAATATGTTTATAAAATAAAATAAAAGGTTAGTGTTAGATAAATGATTAGAGGTATTGTTTAGGAAAAATAAAGAAAAGGGTTAGTGTTTAAAAAACATGATGAAGTGTTAATTTGGGCTTAGAATAATTGGGAACAGGTTAAGCCCACGGTTCAGGCAAACGAATTTAGGGTTAGGCAAATATTTCAGTTTGGTAATGAACAAAGGTTAGGGTTAGCAGCGGCGCCGTGTTGGGTTCGTCTTCTTCGATTATCTCGCTTCCCTGAGTGCTTATCTCCGGCCACCAGCATCATCGTTCAACCCTTTCTTCCCTCCAAGGCACGGTCTCAACGCTCTCTTGATGCAAGGTTCGATTACAGCGTTTTATGTTCTTATCTCTTGTCTTTTTACAAATTGCATGTTTTCGATTCGAATTTTTGACTCTTGAATCTGTGCTATTGTGAGGTAGTGGAGAAAGAGGGAGAAGAATGGCTACCTTCGTTTGGGAGATGGAGGAGGGGCGGAGAGCGTGATGCTTCGGAGGCCGGAACAGTGAGGGATGCAGTACTGTGATGAGTCTTTGAGCTTGCTTTCCTGGTACTTTCGTTCTTTTGCTATATTTAGGGCTTTGATGATGATGTACCCTGAGAAACCCTAATGTATTCACTTCTTCATCTTCTTCTTTCCTACTGTGATGCTTTTATATTGTTGCCTGAGTGACTTGAGTTGCTGCCTATGTTGATATTGCTTATGTTGCTGCCTATGTTGCCCTTGACGCTTTCTCTCTTCTTCTCTTGTTGCTTGTGATTTTGCCCCTTGAATGACCGTTGAGTTAGATGCCTTCTGGTACTTTTTATTGCCCGATGATGTTCATACTGAGGGCCTAGGTTGCCTCACCTGTATTGCCTTGAACTTTTACGCTAGTGAGTTGGTTTCTAGTTGGTGTTTTGAGACAGGGGGCTGGTCATTCAGTATCTGGTGCAGGTTCTGAGTTTTGTTGTGTTTGATGGCTTTAGTTTGATGACAGGCAGGTTAAGGCATTAGCAGGTGTGTGCTTGGTTGGCTCAGTACGTTATGTTGTTTTTACTTCTGTCCTGCCTGAACTGTGTTGTGTTTTCTGGTTTCTTGGATGGTTTTTTGGGTGTGATGGTTTGGGTTTGTGAGAGTGATGCAGGTTATGGTGAGGTTTTTGTTATGACAGGGTTGTAGGCTCTTTGTTAGGCGTGTTAGCTTGCTTCAGTTTGATGGGTTCTTGTGAGGTTGGACTGTGTATTGGCTTGAGACAACTAAGTTTGCTGGTAATCTGTTGACAGGAGGTTTGATTATGTTTTGATAACTTGTATTTTGTTAGGCAGGTATGAGCTTCTTAGCCTCTCTTGGTTCAGTTCTGAGTTATATGGGTGATATTGGTGCTTGGCTCAATCAGTCTCTTTTCTTGCATTATTTCGTCCTTTTGCCATTGGTCTTTGGCGCCTAACCATATTTCAAATTTTGGTTTTCTTCTGATCCATGCTTGCTGGGTAGTTTGACAAAAAAATTTGGCATCTTTTCCATTTCTAGTAACTGTCCATGCTGTGTAGTTTTGAACCATGCTGAATTGTGTCTTCTTTTTTGTATATCTTTTCTGCTGTCCTACTGCCTATGCCTAACCTGAACTCTGCCTATGCTCTTTTATCTCTCTTTTTCTCACTCATAGTACAACTCAGAATTATTATATGATTTGTATTGTCCTATGGTTCTGAAGGGGCCCTCTCTCATGCTGGGAAATGATGAAAAGGATTAAATTGCTTGCATATATTTCTCTGCATCCTTATTCTGCTTTTGATAGCTTTGCACTTCTTTGATATTTTGGCATTTTGACTTTGCAGCAAATGTGCTTTTGGGTAATCCTTAGGCATTTTGACAGCAACTTCCTTTTTGCTTTGGATAGAAAGTTGGAAATGGATTTTTCAGTTTAACTTGAATTGGACATTGAGATTCTTATGCAGCCTTGAATTTTTAAGAATTATGCATTTGCATTTCATGAACCAAAAAATCTTCCCTCTCTGTGAACCGGGAGAAATCCCGTGATTTGCAGAGAGGGCAACTGATCCCAGTCAGTGGCCCCTAATGATGAGCAAATTAACTGTCTCTTTTAATTAATTGTCTTCTGACTTCCTCTTTCTTTTTGCAGATAAAAAATATGGAGCATCGGCATGAAGTGGAGAATGAAGAATTTAGAAATAGGATAGAATTTTTATTTTTTTAGTTTAATTCTTGTACATTATTATCATTTAAATACTTTGTAATAAATATTCAAATAATAACAATTGTAACAATTATTAAATGTGAAATAAAAATTCATTTGATATTTAATTCTCTTTCAATTCTCTTCTTTAATTGTTCAATTGTTATTTATAGTCCCTTGAAATAAAATAAAATGAAGGTTTAACTTCAAATATTTTAATTCTTAGAATCATAAATAATCAACTAAACCTTCAATGATCAAAATAAATGAATTCGCCATATCCATTATTCGAACACAAAAACTTAATCAGATGCAATTCCCCCTTTTTTTTTTCTTCACTGATTCTTTTATCAAGCACTGCAACTCCACATCGCACATATCCCTTTTGACTGGTGAATTCCAACCGACTGCCTCATTTACTGATTAAATCAAGATAACGCGAATTTTAACCCGAATCTCGGAACAAACTGCAAAGTGCGGTGGAATTTAAATTCTTCTGAGAATACGCCTATAAAACCTTAACTTCTGATTAAATGCTAGATAACGCTCGCCTGATCAGAATTGAACCAAAAATCATCCCAACCCTAAGCCAACTAATTTTGCTTGAATGTCAAGAAAAGTCCGTTTGTCCAATTCTTGCGCCAGTTTGAAAAGTCAGGAAATGTTCTGAAGCTGAGATTGTTTGTAGCAAAATGCGAGGGCAAATTTTGGGGTACAACAGTTGCCCCTGTTCAATCTTCTTGGACCTGAAGAGTTAGATTGGCAAATTTGCCTTTCGCGACTTGAAGGTAAAAGGAGATTGGACACTAGAGTGCCCGAAAATTTGCACTCATCAAAGCACTGGATGCGGGAATGGGCTTAGAGATGCCATTTGGAGATGGGCTTAACGATGCCATCTAGGAGAGTGACAGAAACTTGTCGGGGATGGGCTTAAAGATGCCATCTGGAAGGGAACATTAGGAAAGCGTCCGAGCTTTGGACCATTTCTGAACTGGGGGTCTGAACAGGCAATGGGTTGACATCCGTGGTTGGGAGGAACCTACAAGCCATTTTCAGGAAGTCGCATCTAAATAAGTTGATAGATTAACATCCGTTACTTGGGAAGAATCCATGAACCGCTTTCAGAAGTCTGGAAGAAGAGACTGAACAAGTGATAGGTTATCATCCGTTTACTTGGAGAACCTGTGAACTGTTTTCAGAAATCTTGAGATTGGATCAGCAATAGAGCAGCATCCGTTGTTGGGAAGCGTCCGTAAACTAAATTCGAAGGCGCATCTGAACAAGCTGATAGATTAACATCCGTTACTTGGGAAGAATCCATGAACTGTTTTCAGAAGTCTTGAGAAGAATCTGAACAAGTGATAGGTTAACATCCGTTTACTTGGAGAACCCGTGAACTGTTTTCAGAAATCTTGAAGTTGAATTAGCAATAGAGTCGCATCCGTTGTTGGGAAGCACCCGTAAACTAAATTCGAAGGTTGCATCTAAACAAGCTGATAGATTCACATCCGTTACTTGGGAAGAATCCATGAACTGTTTTCAGAAGTCTTGAGAAGAATCTGAACAAGTGATAGGTTAACATCCGTTTACTTGGAGAACCCGTGAACTGTTTTCAGAAATCTTGAAGTTGAATTAGCAATAGAGTCGCATCCGTTGTTGGGAAGCGCCCGTAAACTAAATTCGAAGGTTACATCTGAACAAGCTGATAGATTCACATCCGTTACTTGGGAAGAATCCATGAACTGTTTTCAGAAGTCTTGAGAAGAATCTGAACAAGTGATAGGTTAACATCCGTTTACTTGGAGAACCCGTGAACTGTTTTCAGAAATCTTGAGATTGAATGATTTTAGTCTGTCGACTGATCTTACCTGAAAAAGGCAAAAAGTTAGTTGGATGCAATGCTATGATGCATGATACAATGTATATCATGGTTTTATGAATGTAAATGGATGTGCATGTAAGCTGGAGAGCTGTCTTGCATAGGATAGATGAATCCGGGACATCGGGAGATAGAGGTATCTTGACTGCTGCCGGGGAAAATAAATCCTGGGTCATTGCTGGGGAGCTTGGAGCTTGGATTGTATACCAATCTTCTGGGGAATTCCTGAAGTCTTCTACTGGGGAGTACCAAACTAGTAGACTTAATGTTGGAGAGGCCAGATTGAGAACCTTCAGCTGGGAGAGATGTATCTCTGGAGACTGACTCTACTGGGGAATGCAAGATTTTCTTCTGAAAACTCTGTGGGGAGAAGATTTAAAAGTCTGACTTCGCTGGGGATTGTCTATTTGAAGCTTTTGATCTGCTGGGGATACCGAATCTTGAACTCTGAGGAAAAATGATTTCCGGAAGATTCTTTGGCTGGGGATAAACTTCTCCGGGGATAGTACTGATAAGTTATTGTTGGGGGAATTCTGAGGAACTCCGCTGGGGATGGGAAGAATTCTGGCGAGTGTGACCTCTCCTGATGGTTAGTCGAGGATAACCCAGTTATACGCCTTTGTGAGAATAACTTTGAATAAAACTTGGAAGGGACGTCCGTACTCTGCGGGGAATACCTTTCGGAACCTTACGGGGATAAGCTCCGAGGGTCTGCTGGAGATAGACCTCAAGGTTTGTTAGGGACGTGGATTACAGATCTCGAGGGATTTCCTTTGGAAGGGTGTCGAAATATCCGTCTGTACTTTTATCCTATCAGTAATCCTTTTCCTTGGGTTTGATTAGGAAGTGATCATGTTTCAAATGCATATGCCTATTTAACAAAACATTGGACGTTTCTCAAAATAAAACAAATAGTGCAAGAGAAAAGGAAAAAGGGAAATGACACAAATTTTTGGGAAGAGTATTCGTATTGATTTTCTTTGAGTATGGGATACAAAGGAGACAATCATCCTAGTAAGAGGATCTTGTCGTAAATATTTGAAAAATTTATACAAAATAAAGATGGCTATGTGAAATAATTCCATGGGATTCCATTCTGCTGTAGCTTTCACAACTCTGAACCTCTGTCCATTCAATGCTTTGCTTGACGATGGCTGGATTGATCAGAACCCTGGAACCGGTTGATGAAGAGATTGTCTTTGAAGTGATCCGACGAGACATAGTCATACGCTTTAATTCCCTAATTTTTGCCTGAATCGCCCTTTCGGGTTTTCGATCCACCGGGAAACCCCTTTTTGCCCAAGCCGCCCTTTCGGGTTTTCGACTTGCCAGGTGTACGATTTTTTGTTTTTATCCCTAATTTTTGCCTGAACCGCCCTTTCGGGTTTTCGATCCACCGGGATGCCCATTTTTGCCCAAGCCGCCCTTTCGGGTTTTCGACTTGTCGGGTTATTTTACGCGTAGTATCTTTTGACTATGTCTGCGTTCGCAGGGTGTGGCAAATCGTCGCCATCCATGGTGGTCAGAATCATCGCACCACCAGAAAATACGCTCTTGATTACAAATGGCCCTTCGTATGTAGGAGTCCATTTGCCCCTGGGATCACTTTGCGGTAAGATAATCCGCTTGACTACTAGATCTCCGACTTGATACACTTGACGTCTGACTTTCTTATTGAAGGCCTTGATCATCCGTTTTTGATACGTCTGACCATGGCATACAGCGGCAAGTCGCTTTTCGTCGATCAGATTGAGTTGATCAAGTCGGGTCTGAATCCAATCATCTTCATTCAAACCTGCGTCCTTCATAATTCTTAGAGACGGGATCTGAACTTCCATAGGCAAAACGGCTTCCATGCCATAAACCAAAGAAAATGGGGTTGCCCCAGTTGAGGTACGTATCGTCGTACGGTATCCATGCAGCGCAAATGGTAACATCTCATGCCAGTCTTTGTAAGTGACTGTCATTTTCTGAATAATCTTCTTGATATTTTTGTTCGCAGCTTCAACAGCACCGTTCATCTTTGGTCTATAGGGAGATGAATTGTGATGATAAATCTTGAACTGTTCGCATAATGCAGTGATCATTGTATTATTCAGATTGGTACCGTTGTCTGTGATGATTCTGTCTGGAACACCATACCGACATATGAGATTTTGCTTGATAAAGCGGGCAACCACATTTTTGGTGACGGAGGCGAAGGAAGCTGCTTCGACCCATTTAGTGAAGTAGTCAATGGCAACCAGGATGAAGCGATGTCCGTTGGAAGCTGTGGGTTTGATCTCTCCAATCATATCAATGCCCCACATTGCAAAGGGCCATGGAGCAGTTAGGACGTTGAGAGGAACCGGAGGGACATGAACTTTGTCGGCATAGACTTGACACTTGTGACAAGTACGGGAATGTTGATGGCAATCAGCCTCCATGGTAGACCAATAATAGCCTGTCCTTAGGATCTTCTTAGCCATTGTATGCCCGCTTAGGTGAGTGTCAAATGTGCCGCTGTGTATATCAGTCATGATTAACTCTGCTTCAGCCTTATCAACACATCGGAGTAATACACAATCATGGCTTCGTTTGTAAAGGATGCCGTTGCTCAGGAAGAACTTAGCAGCGAATTTCCGTAAGAACTTCTTGTCATTCACGGAAGCTCCTTCAGGATAATCTTGGGTCTCGAGGTACCTTTTGATCTCATGGAACCAAGGTTGTTCCACTACTTCTTCGGTGTTAATCTCGTGACAATGCGCGGGTTCATCCATTCGCTCGATGGTGATTTGGGGAGCCTCGTTATCCCAGTTGAGTTTAAACATGGAGGACATTGTGGCTAGAGCATCTGCTAGCTGATTCTCTTCTCGCGGAAAGTGCTCGAAGGTAATTTGCTCGAAGTGAGGCAACAATGTCAGAACATGTTCTTTGTATGGAATAAGATTAGGATGCTTGGTATCCCAGTCTCCTTTGATTTGGCTAATGACCAAAGCCGAGTCCCCGAACACGATCAGAGATTTGATCCCCAAGTTTATAGCAGCCTTGAGACCAAAGATGCAGGCTTCGTACTCCGCCATATTGTTTGTGCAGCTGAAACAAAGTCGGGCCGTGAAAGGAGTGTGGCATCCTCCCGGAGAAATAAGTACCGCGCCAATGCCGTTTCCAAGTGCATTTGAGGCACCATCAAAGTACAGGGTCCATCGGGATCCCTTTTCGGGTCCGTCATACGGTCCGTCACCTTTAATGTTATCCAAACTCATGATGTCCTCGTCTGGGAAATCAAATCTCATGGGTTGATAGTCTTCGATAGCCTGATGAGCCAGATGGTCAGCTAGTACACTCCCTTTTATAGCCTTTTGGGTGGTGTATTGGATGTCATACTCGGTCAAGATCATTTGCCATCTGGCTATCCTTCCTGATAAAGCGGGCTTTTCGAAGATATATTTGATAGGGTCCATTTTGGATATCAACAAGGTAGTATGAGTCAACATATACTGTCTTAGTCGGCGAGCAGCCCATACCAAAGCGCAGCAAGTTTTCTCGAGCAGCGAGTAGCGAGTCTCACAGTCGGTAAACTTTTTGCTAAGGTAATAAATAGCATGCTCTTTTCGACCAGACTCGTCATGCTGGCCCAAAACACACCCCATTGAATTGTCCAAAACGGTCAAATACATGATCAATGGTCTTCCTTCGACGGGTGGCATCAGAATAGGAGGTTCTAGCAAATATTCCTTGATTCTATCAAAAGCAGCTTGGCAGTCGTCGTTCCATTCAATTACCTGATCTTTCTTCAAGAGTTTGAAAATTGGCTCACAGGTAGAAGTCAGATGTGAAATGAATCTGGCAATATAGTTTATGCGCCCCAAGAAACCTCTAACTTCCTTTTCAGTACGAGGGGCAGGCATCTCTTGTATTGCTTTTACTTTTGCCGGGTCGACTTCAATGCCTTTGTTGCTTACAATGAATCCCAGGAGTTTACCGGACCTAACTCCAAAAGTGCATTTACTTGGATTTAGCCTGAGCTTGTATTCTTTCAATCTGGCAAACAGCTTTTCCAGATGTTCAAGGTGCTCTTCCTCTGTTTGTGACCGAGCTATCATATCGTCTACGTAAACTTCAATCTCATGATGTATCATGTCATGAAATAGAGCTACCATGGCGCGTTGATAAGTTGCTCCTGCGTTCTTCAGCCCGAACGGCATCACTTTGTAACAGAAAGTGCCCCATTGCGTGACAAAAGTTGTTTTCTCCATGTCCTCGGGGGCCATTTTGATTTGATTGTAGCCTGAGAATCCGTCCATGAAAGAAAACACCTTATGCTGAGCTGTATTGTCAATCAGGATGTCAATATGAGGTAGCGGAAAATCATCCTTAGGGCTGGCCCTATTCAAATCCCTGTAGTCCACACACATTCTGACTTTGCCATCCTTCTTAGGTACTGGCACAATATTAGCGACCCATTGAGGATAGGACGTAACAGCCAGAAAGCCAGCATTGAACTGCTTCATCACTTCTGCTTTGATTTTTTCGGACATGTCAGGCCTCATTCGGCGAACTTTTTGTTTGATCGGTGGACAGTCTTCTCTTGTGGGGAGACGGTGAACCACGATGTCGGTGTCTAGGCCCGGCATGTCTTCATAGGACCAAGCGAAGATTTCAACATACTCATTCAGTAACTGTACCAAGCGTTTCTTGACTTCTGGTTCCAGATTGGCACCCATTTGTACCTCCTTCCGATTTTCCTCGGTTCCCAAGTTAATAGTTTCCAACGGCTCTTCATGCGGTAAGATGGCCCTTTCCTCTTGTTGCAGGAGTCTGGCTAGTTCCCCGGGTACTTCACAACCTTCGTCGTCCTCATACTCGGCTAGATTGACCAGGTCTTCAGAGTTATTGAAAGATACAGCAGAATAGTCACCCATGGAATCCGGGGTGGATGGGTACCTGCATTGGTGAGTGGTGGGTGTGTGTAAGGGGTAGCCATCCTTAAACAACGACAAAAAAAAACGCAAAAGGAAAGATAATGAACACAAACAGTTTATCAAATGGAAAACGTCCAATGAATCATTAAACATGGCACATGAATATGAAAGATAGTCAAAACCCTTACAAGTGGACCTACATGCCCCGGGTAAGGCAGGAGGTGGAAAGATAGTGTACGGATTGTTTGAAAGTAAAATATTATAGTCCAAAATAGAAAATGTTTGATAGATAAATTACTGAGGAATAAAAGTGACGGGGACAAAGTCTTTAGCCTCCCAATTGCTCAGCCCTCCTCTGACAGTCGGATGAATCCACTCTTCAAAGTTGCTTTCTTTGTCTTCATCTTCCAGGGCGTTGATTTGGTAAGGAGAAATCTTGACTGGTGCTCTCTCAATCTTTGACCGGCGCATGGCCTTCTGACCAACGGTGGTGAAACCTAATCCAAGCTTATCAACCTTGTGCGGAAAATCGGGTAGCTGCCCCCACGCTGAATTCTTTCCTTCTTTAACTGCAGCCCTTGCATCCTCCAGAGATGCCATCCTGGCCATCTGTCTTGGTGTCTCAGCTGCCAACTTCGCCACTGCTATCTGAGGGAGTACTTCTTCGAAATGTTGAAACGGTGTCTCAATGAACTCCCCTTCGACTTCCACGTACCGGAAAGAATTTAAATGGCTACTCATGTACTCTTCCTCCCCATGGACAGTAATGATTTTTCCCTTTACAGGATATTTCAGCATTTGGTGCAAGGAGGAGGTGACTGCCCCAGCATGGTGTATCCAAGGTCTACCCAGCAGGCAGGAGTATGATGGACGGATGTCCATTACATAGAAAGTGGACTTGAACACCTCGGTACCTATCTTGACAGGAATTTCAACTTCTCCATGGACCATTCTTTTCGACCCATCGAAGGCTCTGACGACAATATCACTCGGCTTCAATTCCAACCCTTCGCAATATAGTCGGTCCAAGGCCTTCTTAGGCAAAACATTCAGCGATGAACCGGTATCAACCAAAACATGCGCAAGGGTGGTTCCGCGACACTCGATTGAAATATGCAACGCATCATTGTGATTTCGGCCTTTAGAGGTCAGGTCGGCATCAGAAAAGCCTAATCCATTGTCTGCAGTCAGGCTAGCCACGCAATGTTGAAATTGATCTGCGGAGGTTTCTTGGGGCACATGAGCTGCCTTTAGAAACTTAATCAAAGCTTGAGCGTGCGCTTCTGAGCAAAGCAACAGTGCCAACATGGAGATCTTGGAGGGGGTTTGCCCCAACTGTTCCACCACATCATAATCACTTTTCTTGATTATCCTCAAAATTTCGTCCATCTCTTTCTTGGAAGCTTCCGGAATCACCAAGGGTTGAGCCCTCGTTCTGACGGGCTCGTCTTGTATTCCTTTTCCCTTATCGGCGATGGTAGGAGAGACAGCACTAGGAACGAAAATTTCTTTGATCAAAGGAGTTCTGGCAGAGAGCCTTGCTGGTGCAGGGATGATTTCTTTTACTGATGAGGGTCCAAAGACTGCTTTTGGAGGAGCAATCTCTGGAGAAAATATCCTCCCACTCCTGGTGATTTTGCTGGTGCCCGCAATGTTACTAATGCTGGCTTCATCATCATCATCTGAATTTTCTTCAATTATTTCAACTTGCTTGATACCATGGTAGTAGATGTCACCACCATAGTTCCAAGGTATCGACTTCTCGGAGACATAGGGAACTGGCCCCGGCCTTGTTATCTTCAAAGGTATAGACTTTGCAGCTGGCGTAATCTTAACTGGCTTTTTGACGGCCTCGGAAAGATTGGCGTGAATGGTTATGATTGAGATATTTTCAACATGAACTGGAACAACAGGAACTTTTTCGAACAAAATTTGTCGGCTATCCATGAGGCCTTGGATGCCTTCCTTTAGTAGCGGACAATCCAACGGCAGAGAGTGGCAACAGTAACAGTCTTTTTTACATCCCGGGAAGATCCCGGCCCTTAACAAATTTAGCTTAATGGTTAACAGTGGAGTAGTCAGATCACTAACATCAGCAACATACCGATCCTCCTCAATGGCGTTGACGTTCCGACAGTGCTTCGGCATAGGTGCAGAGATCACATTGGGCTTTTATGGAGCGTCAAACTCTACCTCCTTGGCATCTATTAAGTCCTGGATCTTATGCTTGAGGGCCCAGCAATCGTTGGTGTCGTGCCCAACACTGTCTGAATGATAGGCGCACTTAGCATTGGCATGGTAGTGTGGAGAGGATGTATTTACATTCTTTGGCGCTTCTTTGATAGAGGCAAGATTCAATTTCAACAGATGGGGAAGCACCTGCGCTGGGGTCATATTAATACGAGTGAACTGTCGTTGTGGCCTTTCTACCCGTTGCTGATTTGGTTTGGATTGGTTGTAGCGAGGCTGCTCACTCGGAGTGTTTTGAATCATTACGGCCCCCACAGTCGGCCGACGCTCCACCTTCCCCGCTCTCCTTTGAGAATATACCATAGCTGTCTCCTTCTTAAACGGCTTCTTCTCCATACTTGCAGCGACACCCTTCTGAATTTTTCCTGACTTGATGCCAGCCTCGATTCTTTCGCCTGTTAAGATCAAATCAGTAAATCCCGCGGAAGAGTTACCGATTAAATGATTGAAAAATGGCCCAGATAGGGTCCCAAGAAACATATCAACGAGCTCACGATCGGTTAAAGGAGGCTGCACCCTGCCAGCCAAATCCCTCCACTTTTGTGCGTATTCCTTGAATCCCTCACTTGCTCCTAGCGACATACCCTGAAGTTGGGTACGGGTAGGAGCAAGATCGGAATTATACTGGTATTGTTTATAGAAAGCGGTGGCCAAATCTTCCCAATTCCTGACACTGGTTCCTTCTAACTGATAAAACCATTCCAACTGGGCTCCCGACAGGCTGTCTTGAAAGAAATGAATCCAGAGATTTTTATCAGCTGTATAGGGCTGAATCTTTCTCACATAGGACCTGAGGTGCATTTTGGGGCAGGACAGCCCGTCATACCTTACAAACGCCGGCACCTTGAATTTTGGGGGAATCACAATTCCGGCGACCAAGCCCATGTCTTCAAAATCCAAACCCGGTACCCTCTGCAATTCCATGGCAGCCAATCTGTCTTCCAAACCCTTGTACTTGTCATCAGCTGGAGGATACTGCTGGTCCGAATAATCCTCGTCCTCTTCAACCTCTTCCTCCTCTGCATCAGACTCGGAAGGCACCGCAACCCGATCTCTTTTACTAGTCCCTTCATCAGAAGTAGGAGGAAATTCAAGCACCCTCCGAGCTTCTCTGTCAAATCTTCTCCCCAAAGTAGCCACTCCGATCCTCTTTTTCTTCTTCACTGGGTCCTTGCTCTCCAGATGAGCCTTGATATCCTCTTGACTCTTGACCAAGGTCGTCAAGAGTTGCTGGAATTGTGCGTTCTGGGCTTGTAGGTCTTTGACCGTTTGCTCGAGATCCATCCTACTGAAATAAACAGCAGATAGATAAGGAAACCTGGAGCGAGACCTGCTTATGCACATGATGAATGGTATGCTGATGTATGCGATGCATTCAAGGATTTAGGATATTCAAAATTGTTTCAGACAAAGAAGAACGCACGTCATATTAATAAGAAGAAATTTGTTAGTACATAAATCCCCCATGGGCCAAATATTACAACATAAACTTCTCAAGGCAGAAAGACATTGCGCATCCTCTTTGGTGCGATGTAGGCATTGAGGGCCTCTTGCTCGTGGATTCGGCGGGTAAGCTCCAGAACCTTCTTTTCACTGGCGTAGTAGCTAGCTTCAAAAGTGTTCCGTTCCTCCTTGAGCTGAATCCAACTCCTCTGCATTTCCTCCCACGATGTAGGCATGTCTGGATGTAGGATGGTGTAGGGGACCTCTCCTTCATTGACGGGCTCCTTAATCACTGGGAGTACATGGGGATAAGGCATCATCAGACTTTGGGCTCGGGCTCGCACCCACTTGAGGTAGGGCTCAAGAGGGATGGAGTTCTTGTGTCCCAGAGTCTTGCTATCAATCTTGTTGAGTTTTCCCCAAGCTCTGATGAACCTTTGGCGAAGTCCTTGCGCATCGTCGTCGAAGTCAAAAACTAGGCTAGGAATCAGCATGTCATGAGGGCCATCCCTCCGTGCGTACCCAAATTGCCTCAAAGCTAGGCAAGGGTTGTAGGTGATACCTCCCCTAATTCCAAGTAAGGGGACATTAGGAAATTCTCCGCAACGATCGACGATGATGATATTTTCTCTGGACCGAGAACACCAGTGTATATCAGAATGAGTGAGAGTCATCAATCGCTGGGACCACCTTATACCTTGATCATTCTTCAAGACAGACTGTGGAAGGTGCGAAATAAACCACCTTGCGAGGATAGGAGTGCAGCACATGAGAACACCCCTCTTTCTCATTGTTCGTGTGTAAAATGAGTGAAGGATGTCTCCAAGCAATGTTGGTATTGGATTTCTGGACAAGAAGATTTTGACAGCGTTGACATCTACCAATTGGTCAGGATTTGGGAACAGGACCAACCCATAGATAAGGAGTGCCACAATTTCTTCAAATGCTTGTAGGTCCAATGAGTTCCAACATTCTTGCGCCTTCTCAAACAAGAATTTTGCTAAGAATCCTTTGACACCGCTTCTGGTTTCCCAATGCCCCTTGATTTCAGACGGTTGTAGATGTAATGCTCGAGCAACATCTTCAGGCTTTGGTTCCTTCTCCGTACCGTTGAAGGGTAGTTGATTAAGGATAGGGATTCTTAGGAGTTGAGAAAACTCCTCCAAAGTGGGCACCAACTGATAATCCGGGAAAGTGAAGCAATGGTGAAGGGGGTCAAAGAATTGAAATAGCACTTTCATCATGTCTTCTTCAATGTTGGTGTTGACCAGGTTGAGCAGTCTACCATGTCTTTCACTGAAGGATGAATTTTCCGGAATTCTTGAAGTGATCTCTTTGAGTTGAGGAGAGATTCTCACAAGGTTGACTTGAATGGTGTTTCGGCGAGGTATTTCCATGACCTACAAAACAAAAACAATGATGAAGGTCCAAACCCTTGAAACGGTTAGTAAATGCGTATGATGCTTCATGATGTTTATGATGTATGCATAAAACATGTGTACAAGCAAATCACACCAAACCCTAGTTTCAGGCTTGCATGGGGTTTCATAGGTAAGTACCCTCTTGAGTGTAGTTGGCTTAAAAACCTGTCCTATAAATAGTAACCGGGTTCTAAGGAGCTCAATATCACTGGATCATTTTCATTGTTCATTGTTTTGGTTTAGCCACTTAACTGGCGACCAAAATATTCCAAGAAAACAACCCTCAATGAGTGTAGTATCGAGTATCTACCAACTTCGGAATGCACCAAAGCCGGTCATCTCACTACCCCTAATAAAAGGCCAAGATGGTCAAGTAAGGTTCTAGGTCATTAGTGCTTAGTGACATCGCTCAGCGGCCCCGTACTCTCCTTGATTGAACTCAAGGGTTACCGGTACCCACAAATATGTCGCACTAATATAGCTATTGCTTAGACCGTGTCGGTATACCCCGCACAGTTTCCACAACGTATTGCTATCTATGAATGTTTCCCAAAATCCGGGTGGAGGATTATAAACCCAAACAATAGAGCCAAGGTATAAAGCAAGCAAATCAACCAATTAGTCATGCAAGAAGGTGATCTAAGCCCTAAGGTAACCCCACTTAAAAGTAATCCCCAGCAGAGTCGCCAGTTCTGTGGTACGGTGGGAGAACTGACTAGTGTTTTGCGTTCGCGTTCGCACTTGTGCGGTTGAGCAAGAGTCGCCACCGACTTTTTATTTTATCCTAAAGGAAAGGTTAAAAAAGCACAGCAAAAACCTTTTGAGATATTTCGTGGGTTCGGGGGGTAGATTATGAAAAGGGAAGGTATTAGCACCCTTTTCATCCATGGTTATCCATGGGCTCTTAGGTACTTGCTTAGATCAATCTTGCCTTGGTTTTCAATTGTATGAAATGGTGCTTTGTGTGTTGTTTTGAAAATGCTTTGAAAAGATGCCTTGTGTTAGGCTAACCTCGTAACAATTCTTTACTCGAATGTTTTACAAAAAGGTGTTTTATCTTTTAAAAAGATGTTTCAAGGGTTTGAAAAGTTTGATTTTGGAAAGTGTTTGTGAAGTGGGTTTTGAAATTAGGCAAGTATTTTCTTTGCAAATTGACAAGTACTTAAGAGTTTATCTACCCTAAAGCTTTCTCAAAGATTTTCGTCGTGTTTTAACCCCTTTGACAATTTTGTTCTACCATTGAAATTGGTAGGCAATCTTGTATTTAGGAAGTTTATTCGGGACGGGCGTGGGTCATCGTATAGACCATGAATGCAATGATGCCAAGTGTCTTTGGCAATTTGTTTCGAAGGGACTATGATCATTCCGTTTAGGCAACATCCGAAAGCGTCATCGAGGGACTTATGATCATTTGATTTTATTTTGCCAAAGATACTCGACGTGCAAGCATGGCCCATTTTGGAAGGCAACATGTGGGATTACCCTAGAGGGTGCAAGTGTGATTGTGTATTGATTACATGTATTTGTCTTGTATTAGGTTATCTAGCGTTTGATTTTATGTACATACAAACCCTAGGTCTAATCATGGTATAATTGAAAAGCTGTAAATTGCGGAATGTAAATCTACGCTATTACAAAATAGTATCAGGGAGTGGGGGTATGAATGTACAAGGGGATGAGACTTATAGTATTTACAACCAAATCGAATGTCACAATCAAAATGTAAATATCGAATGTACAAATATAAGATACAATGTGTATAGGGCAAAATATTGTGTAAGTGTAAATGTGAGATGTACATGTATATGAATTGTGTAATTATGTACAAGTGCGAAATGGAATTGAAGCGTATTAGGGTTTTGACCTAGATATATGTTTTAATCTTGTATTTTTGATTTACATGTTAATTATGTACAAAAGAAAAATGAAGTGTTTTCATTAAAATGTTAAGTTTTAATTGAAAAGTATTTTAGTCAAATGTTTGTGAATTTCGATATTTAGAAAATAAATGTATTTGAATTGGTATGTACAAATGTGTATTAATCTAAAGAAAAATGTTTTTTTTTATTTAATTTATATGATATGTACCAAATTAATTTTTAATATAATATGTATGTACAAAATATCTTATCAAAAAATGTTTTAGCCTTATGATATATAAAAAAAAAGTATTTTTTAGTTAAGTGAGTATTTTACAAAGAATAGAAATAATAATAAAAAAAGTAAACATTTGTTTATAAAATAAAATAAAAAAAAATGATTAGTATTTTACAAAAGAAAAACAAAGAAGTAAATATGTTTATACAATAAAATAAAACAAGAGGTTAGTATTTGATAAAACAAAAGAAGTAAATATGTTTATAAAATAAAATAAAAGGTTAGTGTTAGATAAATGATTAGAGGTATTGTTTAGGAAAAAGAAAGAAAAGGGTTAGTGTTTAAAAAACATGATGAAGTGTTAATTTGGGCTTAGAATAATTGGGAACAGGTTAAGCCCACGGTTCAGGCAAACGAATTTAGGGTTAGGCAAATATTTCAGTTTGGTAATGAACAAAGGTTAGGGTTAGCAGCGGCGCCGTGTTGGGTTCATCTTCTTCGATTATCTCGCTTCCCTGAGTGCTTATCTCCGGCCACCAGCATCATCGTTCAACCCTTTCTTCCCTCCAAGGCACGGTCTCAACGCTCTCTTGATGCAAGGTTCGATTACAGCGTTTTATGTTCTTATCTCTTGTCTTTTTACAAATTGCATGTTTTCGATTCGAATTTTTGACTCTTGAATCTGTGCTATTGTGAGGTAGTGGAGAAAGAGGGAGAAGAATGGCTACCTTCGTTTGGGAGATGGAGGAGGGGCGGAGAGCGTGATGCTTCGGAGGCCGGAACAGTGAGGGATGCAGTACTGTGATGAGTCTTTGAGCTTGCTTTCCTGGTACTTTCGTTCTTTTGCTATATTTAGGGCTTTGATGATGATGTACCCTGAGAAACCCTAATGTATTCACTTCTTCATCTTCTTCTTTCCTACTGTGATGCTTTTATATTGTTGCCTGAGTGACTTGAGTTGCTGCCTATGTTGATATTGCTTATGTTGCTGCCTATGTTGCCCTTGACGCTTTCTCTCTTCTTCTCTTGTTGCTTGTGATTTTGCCCCTTGAATGACCGTTGAGTTAGATGCCTTCTGGTACTTTTTATTGCCCGATGATGTTCATACTGAGGGCCTAGGTTGCCTCACCTGTATTGCCTTGAACTTTTACGCTAGTGAGTTGGTTTCTAGTTGGTGTTTTGAGACAGGGGGCTGGTCATTCAGTATCTGGTGCAGGTTCTGAGTTTTGTTGTGTTTGATGGCTTTAGTTTGATGACAGGCAGGTTAAGGCATTAGCAGGTGTGTGCTTGGTTGGCTCAGTACGTTATGTTGTTTTTACTTCTGTCCTGCCTGAACTGTGTTGTGTTTTCTGGTTTCTTGGATGGTTTTTTGGGTGTGATGGTTTGGGTTTGTGAGAGTGATGCAGGTTATGGTGAGGTTTTTGTTATGACAGGGTTGTAGGCTCTTTGTTAGGCGTGTTAGCTTGCTTCAGTTTGATGGGTTCTTGTGAGGTTGGACTGTGTATTGGCTTGAGACAACTAAGTTTGTTGGTAATCTGTTGACAGGAGGTTTGATTATGTTTTGATAACTTGTATTTTGTTAGGCAGGTATGAGCTTCTTAGCCTCTCTTGGTTCAGTTCTGAGTTATATGGGTGATATTGGTGCTTGGCTCAATCAGTCTCTTTTCTTGCATTATTTCGTCCTTTTGCCATTGGTCTTTGGCGCCTAACCATATTTCAAATTTTGGTTTTCTTCTGATCCATGCTTGCTGGGTAGTTTGACAAAAAATTTTGGCATCTTTTCCATTTCTAGTAACTGTCCATGCTGTGTAGTTTTGAACCATGCTGAATTGTGTCTTCTTTTTTGTATATCTTTTCTGCTGTCCTACTGCCTATGCCTAACCTGAACTCTGCCTATGCTCTTTTATCTCTCTTTTTCTCACTCATAGTACAACTCAGAATTATTATATGATTTGTATTGTCCTATGGTTCTGAAGGGGCCCTCTCTCATGCTGGGAAATGATGAAAAGGATTAAATTGCTTGCATATATTTCTCTGCATCCTTATTCTGCTTTTGACAGCTTTGCACTTCTTTGATATTTTGGCATTTTGACTTTGCAGCAAATGTGCTTTTGGGTAATCCTTAGGCATTTTGACAGCAACTTCCTTTTTGCTTTGGATAGAAAGTTGGAAATGGATTTTTCAGTTTAACTTGAATTGGACATTGAGATTCTTATGCAGCCTTGAATTTTTAAGAATTATGCATTTGCATTTCATGAACCAAAAAATCTTCCCTCTCTGTGAACCGGGAGAAATCCCGTGATTTGCAGAGAGGGCAACTGATCCCAGTCAGTGGCCCCTAATGATGAGCAAATTAACTGTCTCTTTTAATTAATTGTCTTCTGACTTCCTCTTTCTTTTTGCAGATAAAAAATATGGAGCATCGGCATGAAGTGGAGAATGAAGAATTTAGAAATAGGATAGAATTTTTATTTTTTTAGTTTAATTCTTGTACATTATTATCATTTAAATACTTTGTAATAAATATTCAAATAATAACAATTGTAACAATTATTAAATGTGAAATAAAAATTCATTTGATATTTAATTCTCTTTCAATTCTCTTCTTTAATTGTTCAATTGTTATTTATAGTCCCTTGAAATAAAATAAAATGAAGGTTTAACTTCAAATATTTTAATTCTTAGAATCATAAATAATCAACTAAACCTTCAATGATCAAAATAAATGAATTCGCCATATCCATTATTCGAACACAAAAACTTAATCAGATGCAATTCCCCCTTTTTTTTTTCTTCACTGATTCTTTTATCAAGCACTGCAACTCCACATCGCACATATCCCTTTTGACTGGTGAATTCCAACCGACTGCCTCATTTACTGATTAAATCAAGATAACGCGAATTTTAACCCGAATCTCGGAACAAACTGCAAAGTGCGGTGGAATTTAAATTCTTCTGAGAATACGCCTATAAAACCTTAACTTCTGATTAAATGCTAGATAACGCTCGCCTGATCAGAATTGAACCAAAAATCATCCCAACCCTAAGCCAACTAATTTTGCTTGAATGTCAAGAAAAGTCCGTTTGTCCAATTCTTGCGCCAGTTTGAAAAGTCAGGAAATGTTCTGAAGCTGAGATTGTTTGTAGCAAAATGCGAGGGAAAATTTTGGGGTACAACAACTATGCTAGTAACCAAGAAGAAAACCAAAAAGAAGGCCTTGATCAACATGGGTAAGAGATTCAAAGGTCTTGCTCGTCAGGTACATATAGTCGAAGAGTCGTCTGAGGCTGATGAAAATCAAGACGAGGAGGCAAGGAGCACCCATGCTAGGGGTTCCAATAATCAAGCTTCCGAAGACGAAGATTATTTTGATGAGCAATATCCTCTGACTGAGGATAAATACAAGCAGTTGGAGGATAGACTAAAGGCTGTTGAAATTCAAGCCATGTCTGGCTTGGATTTTAGTGAGTTGGGCTTAGTACATGGGGTCATCATCCCCCATAAGTTCAAAATACCGGTATTCGCCAAGTATGACGGGGTTTCCTTCCCGAAACTTCATCTAAGGTCTTATGTGTGCAAGATGCAGCCACACACTACCGACAAAAAGCTCTGGATCCATTTCTTCTAAGAGAGTATTGCTGGGACTCAACTAGAATGGTTCTATCAATTGGAGGGTTCCCGCATCCATACATGGGAAGATCTAACCACTACTTTTTATCATCAGTATAAATATAATGCCAATCTGGCACCATCTAGAGTCCAACTTTGAGGTGTGACAATGGGTACTAATGAGGATTTTAAGGAGTACACACAAAAATGGAGGGGTCTTGTTGGTAGGGTCCAACAACTACTAACTGACAGAAAACTAGTTGACATGTTCATGGGTACATTAACTAGCCCATTTTTCAACCTATGTATTGGCAGTTCTTCGTCTGGCTTCACCGAGTTGATCCTAACTGGTGAAAGTGTAGAAAATGGCATTAAGAGTGGGAAAATTCTCGTGACATCTGCTTCTGCATCCAATATTATAAACAAGCCGTTCACTGGAAAAAAGGAAACAAATGTTGTGTATGGGGCAAGGGCCTATACCAAGAAGGATCATTGACCTTCTATTAATGTTGTGTTAATCTCCAACCCTCCATCTGCTCAAAGGCAATCATCTGACAATCAACGATACGAAGTTCCTCGGAGATAGTTCACGAGGATAATCATGTCATTATCCCAAGCCTTACAACATTTGTTGAAGGCCAACTTAGTGACATTGCGCGATCCACCATCCAATCCAAAAATTTCATCACCTAAGTACAATCCAAATGCCAAGTGCACGTATCATTCCAACAGCCCTGGGCATGAAACTGATCAATGTTGGGATCTGAAGAATAATATTCAACATCTGATAGACAATAAAACAATTGAATTTGATCCACCTGCTACTCCAAATGTGATAATCGCACCAATGTCGAACCATGGCAAAGGTCTTAATGAAATTGATTATACTACTTTTGTCCCCTCCATTGAAGATTTAACAACTCTATTAACTACTGTGAGGGATAATTTGCTGAGAGACGGGGTGTTCCCTGGCTGTTCTAAAGATTGTGTTTTCTGTGATCAACAAGTAAATGGGTGCAAGCGGCTGAAGGAAGGTGTGCAACGCCTGATAGATAGTTGCGAGATTCTGTTTGAGAATATTCCTACCATCAAGAGTTTGACCAACAAAGCTGAAGACCTGTCCATAATAATAATTTCCAACAAGCCTTTTAGGATCCCCTCAAAGGGTCCTATTAGAATTTCAAATGAACCAACCATTGCTCCTTTAATAATCACTACCACTGGGCTTATTCCCTATTCCTCTGATAAAGCGGTTCCATGGAACTATGGTGTCGAGGTTTATTATCATGGGATAAAACAAGATTCTTCGATCGACAAAGACGAAGCTGATGTTACCAATATTGTAGGTTCTACTAAAGTGACGAGAACATGGAGGATCTTTTCCCCATGTTCTTTCACCGCCCACTACCACAATAACTCTCGTCCGCATAACCAAAGACAAGTTTAGTGCCAACACTAGAGGAAAAGAGAAAGAAGGTGAGACTGATGGGATAGAGGCACCTACCAAAGATACTGACGCTGAAGAACCCTCCACTCGAGAGATGGAGGAAATCCTGAAAATCATAAAGAAGAGTGACTTTAAAATAGTCGAGCAGCTGGGGAAAACCCCCTCCTAAATTTCCATGTTGTCATTGTTACTTTGTTCGGATGTTCATGCCCAGGCTCTAATGAAGTTCTTGAAGAAAGCCCATGTGCCCCAAGAAACCACAGTTGACCAGTTCGAGAACTGTGTAGCAAGTTTAACGACTGACAATGGATTAGGGTTCTCCGATGCTAATTTGACTCCTATAGGAAGGAACCACAATAAAGCCTTGCATATCTATATTGAATGCAAGGGGACCACCCTGGCCCATGTCCTAATTGATACTGACTCATCTTTAAATGTGTTACCCATAGGTGCTTTGGACCAGCTAGATTATGAAGGAGTGGTATTGAAACCAAGTGATATTTTCATAAGGGCTTTCGATGGGTCTAAAAGAATGGTTCATGGAGAGGTGGATCTCCCAATTAAAGTTGGCTCACAGATTTTCAATCTACCTTTTATATAATGGACATACATCCCACCTACTCTTGTTTTCTTGGGTTCCCTTGGATCCATGGGGCAGGGGTAGTAACATCCACCCTTCATCAAAAATTAAAATACCCAGTCAAGGGGAAGATTGTAATTGTTTGTGGTGAATAGGAATTCATGGTGAGCCACCTCAATTCCTTCAAGTATGTGGAAATGGATGGAGAATTCATAAAAAATCCATGCCAGGCTTTCATAATTGTTCCTCATATGGTTGCCGCCACTAAAATCTCCTCAAACATATCAAAAGATGATGAAGTTATACCAAGAATGGTTTAACTTAAGGATGCCTGTGTCGTGGTCGAAGATGGAAACTATACTATCTGGGGGAAAATTCTCGAGATTCCTTTTAAATAAGACAAATTCAGATTTGGTTTCACCATCAAAGCTCAAAAAGAAGTCAGACACGCTCATGTGGGAAAGTTACCTCTCCGTGTCAGAAGTCATGAAGTAAACGATGTGGAAGACTCTGATGACGAATGCGCTTTTGAAGAATGGATCTACCCTACTTCCGGAGGAAAGCTCAATAACTAGCATGCAAAGGATTTCACTCTCATCTCCTTCATTGAGGAGTAATTATTATTTACGATTTTCTGTCAAATTCAAGAACTTTTGTTGTAATCTTAATTCCGAACAATAACTTTTAAGCCATGTGCCTTGCCCGGGGCACTTTGGTCCATTTGTTAAGGGTTTTTTTCATGTTCATTTATCATATGATCATTTAATATAAACCATTGGACCTTTTCGCTTTCAAATTTTTTGATCATTGTCTTTCTTTTTCTTTATTGCATTTTTTCAATAGCCATGTATCTTACATGCACACATACACACACACTTGCAGATCCCCATCCACTCTGGATCTCATGGCCAACGATTCTACTCTTGCCAGTTATAACTTCGAACATCCAATTAACCAAGCCAAAGACGAAGGTGAGGAAGATTGTGAAATACCAGGAGAACTATCCAGGCTGCTGATGCAAGAGGAGAAAGCTATTCAACCTCATGAAGATCCAGTAGAGGTTATCAACCTAGGCACTGAGACAGACATGAAAGAAGTCAAGATCGGCGCCAACCTAGAAGATGGTATCAAGAATAGATTGGTTCAGATGTTACATGACTATGTTGAAGTGTTTTCCTGGTCGTATGAAGATATTCCTGAATTGGATACCGAAATTATGGTTCATCGTCTACCAACAAAGGAAGATTTCCCTCCTGTTAAGCAAAAGGTTCATCGTATGCGGCCAGACATGTCTGAAAAGTTAAAGGCTGAGGTAATGAAGCAATTTGATGTAGGTTTTTTGGCTGTCACATCTTATCCTTAATGGGTTGCGAACATGGTCCCCGTGCCAAAGAAAGATGGAAAGGTTCGTATGTGTGTAGATTATAGGGATCTGAATATGGCTATTCCCAAAGATGATTTCCCTCTACCACATATTGACGTCTTGGTTGACAACATCGCTCAACATAAAGCCTTCTCCTTCATGGATGGATTTTCTCGCTACAAACAAATCAAGATGGCTCCTGAAGACATGGAAAATACCACTTTGTTACACAATGGGGCACCTTTTGCTACAAAGGCATGCCATTCAGAATAAAGAATGCAGGGGAAACATATCAAAAAGATATGGTAGCTTTATTTCATGATATGATCCATCATGAAATATAGGTCTATGTGGATGATATGATTGCAAGGTCGCAAACTGGAGAAGAGCATCTCGATCACCTACACAAGCTATTTGAGAGGCTGAAGAAGTACAAGTTGAGGTTGAACCCTAATAAGTTCACATTCGGAGTAAGGTATGGAAAGCTTCTAGGTTTTGTCGTCAGTGGTAAAGGCATCAAAGTTGATCATGCAAAAGTAAAATCCATTCAAGAAATGCTAGTTCCCCATTCTAAAAAGGAGATTAGAGGATTCTTGGGTCGTCTTAACTATATTTCCCGCTTCATATCTCACTTAACTGCTACTTGTGAACCAATCTTCAAACTCTTGAAGAAAGATCAAGTAGTCAGATGGAATGACGACAAAATTAAAGAATATTTGCAAGAACCTCCTATCCTTATACCTCTAGTGGAAGGAAGACCATTGATCATGTACTTAACTGTGTTAGAGAATTCTATGGGGTGTGTGTTGGGCCAACATGACGAGTCTGGCCGAAAAGAGCATGCAATATACTGTCTGAGCAAAAAGTTTACCGACTGTGAAACCAGATATTCACTACTCGAGAAAACTTGTTGCACTCTGGCATGAGTTGATCGCCGGCTAAGACAGTATATGGTAACTCACATGAATTTATTGATTTCTAAGATGGACCCTATCAAGTACATCTTTGAGAAGCCCGCTCTCTCCGGACGGATAGCTAGATGGCAAATGATTTTGACTGAATATGATATATAATATACAACGCACAAAGGCCATCAAAAGAAGTGTATTAACAGATCATTTGGCCCATCAAGCTGTTAATGATTATCAATCTATAAACTTTGACTTCCCGAATGAGAATATCATGTTAATGACTGATTGTGCAAAACTTGGACCGAATGACGGACCTGAACAAGGATCTTGATGGACTATGATTATTGATGGAACTTCAAATGCTCTGCGCAATGGAATTGGTGCGGTGATAATTTCCCCTGAAGGTTGTCACACTCCTTTCACTGCTACATTATGCTTTGATTGTACGAATTACATGGCTGAGTACGAGGCTTGCATCTTGGGTTTGAAGGCTGTCATTGACTTAAGGATCAAGCATTTGGATGTATTCAGAGACTCTTCTTTAGTGATTAGCCAAGTGAAGGGAGAAAGGGACACTAAGCATCCTAACCTAATTCCTTACAAAGAGCTTGTGTTAACTCTGATTCCATGCTTCGAAGAGATCACCTTTAAACATTTCCCTAGGGAGGAAGATTAGTTAGATGATGCTTTGGCCATAATGGTTTCCATGTTCAAAGTCAAATGGGATAACAAAGCTCCTATGATTACAATTAAGAGATTTGACAAACTTGTGCACTTCTATGAGCTTGACACTGACAAAGAGAAACCATGGTACCATGAGGTGAGGAGATATCTTGAGGCACAAGAATATCTTGAAGGAGCTACCATCAATTAAAGGAAATTCTTGTGTAGATTTTCAGCCAAATTCTTTCTAAGAAATGGAATCCTGTACAAGGGCACCCATGATTCTAATCTACTCCAATGTGTGGACAAGAAGGAGGAAGAGAAAATTATGGAAGACATGCATGATGGCCTTTTCGGGACCCATTCTAGTGGACACATTGTGGCTAAGAAAATCCTGAGGGCTGGTTACTATTGGTCCATAATAGAAACTGATTATCATCATCTCTCAAGGACTTGCCACAAGTGTCAAATCTATACTGACAACGTACATGTACCTCATATTCCTCTAAATGTCATGACTGCTCCGTGGCCATTTACAATGTGGAGCATTGACATGATTGGAGAGATCGAACCTACTACTTCCAATGGACATCACTTCATTCTAGTCATTACTGATTACTTCACCAAATGGGTTGAAGCTGCCTCATTTCTGTCATGAAGAACATTTTAGCCAAATTCATCAAGCATAATCTCATCTGCCATTACGGTATCCCCGAAAGGATTATCACCGATAATGGAACTAATCTCAACAATGCTATGATTATGGAACTCTGCACTCAATTCAAAATCAAGCATCACAATTCTTCTCCGTATAGACCCAAAATGAATGGCGTAGTTGAAGCTTCCAATAAAAATATCAAGAAGATTATGCAAAATATGGTGGTAACATATAAAGACTGGCATGAGATGTTACCATTTTCTCTCCATGGCTACCGTACTTCAGCTCGAACATCAATTGGGGAAACCCCGTTCTCTATGGTCTATGGCATGGAAGTTGTCCTCCCTGTCGAAGTTCAGATTCCCTCTCTAAGGATAATGAAGGAAGCATGTTTAGGTGAAGACGAATGGATTCAGACTAGATTAGATCAGTTGAGCTTGATTAACGATAAGCGACTGGCTGCTGTTTGTCATGGTCAGATGTACCAAACACGTATATCAAGGCTTTCAACAAAAATATCAAGCCTCGAGTATATCAGACTGGAGACTTGGTAATAAAGCGCATCATTCTTCCACAAGGCGACCCCAGGGGAAAATAGACTCCCACTTACAAAGGACCATTTGTTGTAAAGAAAGTTTTCTCTAGTGGTGCCATGATGCTGACTACTATGGATGGCGAAGACTTCCCATATCCTATGAACGCGAACATAGTTAAAAAATACTACGCATAAAATGACCCGTTAGGTTTACACACCTAGGCAAAATAAGGGCATCCCGGCGAACCAAAGAGGTCCGGGAAAAAATTAGGGATATATACAAAAGATTGTACACCCGAGGAGTTGAAAACCTGAAAGGGCGACTTGGGTAAAAATGGGTATCTTAGTGGGCTAAAAACCCGAAAGGGCGGTCCAGGAAAAAGTTAAGGATTAAAGTGTATGACTATGTCATGTGGGATCTTTACAGCCAGCCTTATTACCAAAGTCCAAAGTTCAAATGGTTCAAGATCAATCCATTCAACTTCTTTCAACGACAAGGGATGATATTCGAGGACATAGGGGTAATGTTGGGGTTGGAACACAATGAGATCATTTTCACATGGCTATTATTTTTTGTTTTCACTTTGTATTCTTTTCATTCTTTTGACGATTTCCTCTTACATGGCTATTATTTTTTGTTTTCACTTTGTATTCTTTTCACCTTGTGGATTTCTTCCTAAAGAGACACCTCCCCGATAGTTCGTCAAATATCCTCTTCAACAGGGTTTATTTCCCCAACAAACTATAGATTCCCCAACTTGAGTTTGCCTCTCATAATATTACAAATCAAGGGACCGCAACCCCTAATCCCCAGTGAAGTCGCCAACAGAGTCATCGCTATCTTCAAAAGTTACTCTAAAGCCTGAACCCAACCAGCTAATAGTTTAACTTCTTCAATTGCTGAAACCTAGACCCGACCAGATAACAATTTGAGTTGCTGAAACCTGGACCCGACCAGATAACAGTAAATCCCAATTTTTAGTTAATAAATCCTGGATCCGACCAGATGATAGTTTAACTTCTTCAATTGCTGAAACTTGGACCCGACCAGATATCAATTTGAGTTTCTGAAACCTGGACCAGACCAGATAACTGTAATTCTCAATTTTAAGTTACTAAAGTCTGGACTCGACCAGATATTAGTTTAACTTCTTCAATTGTTGAAACTTGGACCCGACCAGATAACAGTTCAAATTGCTTAAACCTGGACCCAACCAAATACCAGTTAACCTCAAGATCAATTTGCTGAAACCTGGACCCGACCAGATAACAGTTAATCTCAATTCCGAGTTACTAAAGCCTGGACCCGGCCAGATAATAGTTTAATTTCTTCAATTACTGCGAATCCTGGACCCAACCAGATAACAATATAATTCCTATAAAATTACTAGAAAAACTCCTTCTCCCCCAATAGAGTTTACCACTGTCCTAGTGAGTTACTGCAAATCCTGGATCCGATCAGATAACAACTAACTTCTTTATCCCCAATAAGTCATTGTGAAGCCTAGAATCCGACCAGATAACAACCAACTTTCAAGAGATAGTTCCCCACTAGAGAAACAGACAAATAGAAATCTTGAACTCTTTCCCAGGAAGAGATCATCACTCTCCATAGAGTCTTCTCAAGTAAAATCGACATTCCCCGGTGTAATTCTCCTCAACACAATGGGAATCCTCGATGGAAGTTTCATGTCTAGCATATATCAAGGATATGCTTCAACAACATTTTCGCATTCATACATCATATAACATACATAACATATACATATAACATAATCTCATTTATTTTGAGAACATTATTACACCATGCATACATTGGCATGCAGCTAACCCCTTTTTCCTTGCAGAAAAATCATCGATCAAAAGACCTCTTCTGGACCAGAATTAATTCTCCCAGTTAAACACAAGAAAGACATCTAGTTTCAGTATGAATCGACCAAAGATTCATGATAATGTTTCCTCCAATTTCTACCATCATCTCTCCAAATGGAATCTATAAGCCCATTCCCCAATCAATACATCATTGAGTGCAAATTTCTAGGCACTTTAGTGTTCAATCATCTTTCACCTTCAAGTCACGAAAGGCAGATCCACCAATCTAACTCTTCAAGTTAAAGAAGATTGAACAGGGGCAGATATTGTTCCACAAAATTTTCCCTCTCAATTTCTCAAGAATTCTCTCACAAGATCTCCATTAATTCAAGACTGCACAAGGTTTGATCAACTTAAGACACTTCCTTAAGCACTGATGACTCAAAATTAGGTTTTGAGTTTGTACAAGGACAAGTTTACTTTTAATGCTTCATATGACTTTCATGAATCATTTTGGACTCCCAAGATTTCTCATGTCAAGTTTCAAGCTTTGGATCACATTTTTTGCTCAGTCAATTGATCAGTTGACCTAAAATCAATTGTATTGGGGAAAAAGTCAACTATGGTCAATTTAAAGTCAAATTTAACAATTTTTATCCACATCAACATTATGAACTCATATATGTCATTGGATCAAGTTTGGATCACAATTCCTCAAGAAATTTGATCAGATCATCAAAAAGGCAAAATGGTCAAAATTAGGATTTTGACTGAAGAGGCTTAATTTTTTACTGTTGACCAAATGCATGACTTGTTGGTTTGAGACATGATATTAAGAATACAAATGCATCTTTTTGACCTAATGGCATGGTTCAAAACATTTCTCAAGATCAATTGATTGATGGTTGAAATTTGGTCAACTGATGAAAAAGTCAATTGTACACTGAAAAGTCAAATTTTGACTTTTTCATCAAAATAAAGTTTCAAAAATCATATTTCATCAAGATATGTCAAAGTATGAAGATTTTTCATCAAGAAATCAAAATTCAAGATTACTTTGAAAAAGTCAAAATTCTAAACACTTAGAAATTTTTCTAAGTGTTAAGAAAAACATGATAATTTCATAACTTTGTGCCATATTTCCACTATAATGCATTATGATTTAAGAAAAACTTTCAACATGAAAGTTGTAGATATCAATGAGATCTAAAACATTGTAGGACAGTACAAGTTCTAAAAATACTTGGATTTCAAGTTATTAATTTATGAAGACATGTCCATGAAATTGAAACACTTAGTGAAAATTTGAGCATTTTAAGTCAGGATTTTGACCTAACTTCTTGGCCATGTTTCACATAGTTCCAATTGGAGTTTGAAAAAGTGATTCAAAGAGGAATTGTATAGAATGTTAAAATCTTTCTAAAAAACCAAGAATTCCTTGAGATCATGTTTTAGCAAGGAGAATCGAAGAGATGAAGTTAAGGTTTCATTCTTGTTTTACAAGGCAGATTTTTAGGATGAACGTGAACCAAATCCATGCTAGGCTGCATAATCTTTTCTTTGAAGACCTAAAAATTGTTTGTCACTCCATAATTAATGGTTTACACAATTTCTAGAGCCATGATCCAAGCACTAGATCCATTGTCCAAAAGATTCATCCATTTTTGGAATAAAGCAACATTACTATTCTTATAAAGTAACTTTAATCACAAAGTCAACTTGCATTGAGCCTCTAACTTGTTCCTTCTGCACAATATTCCTCTACAAAGTCAGAGGAACATATTTAAAGTTTGCAAACACTCTAGATAGCTTTATACCATGCCTTGGAAAGGTATTTGTCAAGATAACTTTAAAAACAAGTCAAAATCCACAAACATGTGATCTTGTACATCTGACTTCTCCAAGCTTCCAAACCTTCCCTCTATAAATTGAGACATCATTTGCAAGTTAACACACGATTTTAAAAGTCATCAATCTCCCTCAAACTCTCTCAAATCAAAAATTGTAACACAAGCACAAAAACTTATCATTTCTGATTTCTGAATCCAATCTCTCAATTCACTCGTGCATTTCTTGGCCTTTTGCTTCCAAAAGCTTCTAAACATCATCCATAGACAATCCCATACCCAGCTACAGTGGTGTAACACCTCCATCACCATCCTTCATTTTCAAAAACAACACCTTGCACCTTGACTTCTCTAGGACATTTTAGCCATCCATAGTTCAAGCTAAGGGTTGCATTAGCTTTCTATGAACTTGAGGAAGCTAACCTGATCATCACAACAACTTGAATCAAGCTCTAATTCAAAGCACGGTCTCTAACTGCAAGGTGAGTTTTCTTACTTTTCATCTCATTATTTAGGCATTGTTAGGCTTGCATTTTCAAAGACAAAATGTAGATATTATTGCCCTGAAACTGTACATATCCATAGATTTCATTTATATGGCTGGAGTAGGGAGAATTTGTTATCTGAACATTCTGAGAAAATTAGGTTAAATTTGGTACCATTAAAAATTCATGTTTGTCTTTGATTTATAGTTTTAATGCTTTATATTTCTGGAATCGTGATGAAATTTGCCACAAATTTCATGTTTACATTTTTCATTTTGGTTGAGAAATAAATAAGATACAGATGGTCTGGCTGGCGCAAGGTTTAAGATGAAGTTCAGGCCTGGGAAGGGTTTTCAAATATATATTTATGGTTTGACATAAATACAAGGATGTATAGTCACCCCAGTGGTAACGCAACGCGCGTATTATGTGAAGGGCATGGGTTCGAGCCCCAACGCTGCCATTTTGCATATTTTCTAACATTTTTCCATTTTTGTTTATTTGGACCGTGCGCTCCTGGCCCTTAAGAGTTAGGCCTTACCATTTTTGCTTATGCTTCACCCCCCGTCTGCCATACAGCAACACAACCCATTTATTTTCTTTTTGTTCTGATTTCAAAAATTGTTAATGGGTCGGACCATAAACTTTTTTACACACATACACTCAAAATCTGTTTTACACCCCTGACTTCATTTTCATATTTTATTTTTATTAGTATTAATATTTATTATTATTATTTTTATTAATGAAAATCCTAAAAATATTTTTATTTATAACTTAGGTAATAATATATTTATATTTTATTTCCTTTAAGACCAAAAAGACAAAATGTTTTCTTATACAACTTTAATTTCTTTTCTTAAATAAACTAATAATTAGACTTAGATTTAGTTTATTTTATATTTAATTAAAATTAATTTAGAAACTTAGGATTTTTAACTAATTAATTTTTATACTAGTTTAATTTAATTAAAACTTTTTCAAACAAAACCCTAAAAAACTTGTTTTCTTCAATAAATTAATTTCTTTTACTAACTTAATTTCTTTTACTAACTTAATTTTAACTTTCTTATTTTAGGTAGTCATTTTTATCTTAAGTTAATTAGGTCAAAACTATATTTCTTAACAAAAACCAAACAAAATCCATTCCTTATCCATTCATACTTATACATTATATTCATTCCATTTCTTGTACATAATATTTATTTCAATTTTTGTTCATTAAATTCAATATGGTTGTAATAGATAACTAGGGTTTAATTCCTTGCAAATTCCTCATTTGTAAATTTGTATACCTCATCCCCAAATAATGTAATAGCGTACAATTTACATTTTCGCAATTTATCGCTTTCATATAAATGCTAGTAATTAGGGTTTGTATGGCAAGATAAAATCAATCTTAGAAAACCCTAATTCAAGATAAATTAAGCATGAAATACAAAACACTTGCGCACTTTCACCTCTAGGATTAACTCCACTTGTTGCCTTGAAAAAATTGTCATGATATGCATGTGAGACATCTTATCAAAAATAATAAAAAATATAAGATCATAGTCCCTCGATGACGCTATGAATGTTGCCTTATAATGGTCTTAGTCCCTTAAAAGAAATGCTAATATATCTCACAACATTGCTATCTATTACTGTACGATGACCCATCCCCGTCGCTTTACATCCAAAGACAAGGCTAATTACCAATCCATGGTAAGATGGCAATATCAAAGGAAGAAAAAATGAACAAAAAGACTTTTGAGTAGGTAGAACGTTTTTAGTTGCTTGCTCATAATCTATCTTCAAAGACAAACATCTTTTCAAACACACCAAACACTTTCAAAAACTTGAAATATTTTCAAAATTCCAACACTTTGTATGCATTCTTATAGAGACGAGAATCATTACAAAGTTTTCCTAAACGAAGGCGCTTTTCAAAAATACTTTCAAAAACCCACCACAAGCACATTTCAAACAAAGCAATTTTCAAATTATCTAGCAAGCAACTAAGAGCCCATAGATAACTATGGATGAAAAGGGTTCTAACACCTTCCCTTTTTATAACCTACCCCCCGAACTCAAGAAAATATCTCAAAGATACTTCTTGTTCTTTTCACCATTTCCTTATTAGATAAAAGAAAAGTCGGTCGCGACTCTTGCTATCCGAAACAATTGTGATAAAACGCAAAACACCCAAGTCAGTTCTCACACCGTATTACACAGCCCTTTTGAGTTTTCGTCTTAGCGAGCTGTTCTTTTACTTTTTCCTAGGCGAAGCATTTATTGATTGCATCAGCATTCAAAGGATGCAGGAACTCCTAGCCATCCATTGTTTCAAGAATCAATGCATCGCTAGAGAAGGCTTTCTTGAAAACATATGGGCCTTCAAAATTGGGAGTCCACTTGCCTGTAGAATCAGCGTTAAAATACCTGATCTTCCTGAGTACGAGATCTCCTTCTCTGAATTCATGAGGTTTGACCTTCTTATAAAAAGCTTTCTTCATTCTCTTTTGGTATAATTGATCATGACACAAAGCCGTCATTCTTTTCTCTTCTATTAAATTCAACTGGTCAAACCTATTCTGGACCCATTCAACTTCCGACAATTTGGCTTCCATTATTACACGCAAAGAGGGAATCTAAACTTCAATGGGGAGCACTGGTTCCATTCCATATACAAGAATGAACATGGTTGCTCCTGTTGAAGTGCGTACATATGTTCGATACTCATGCAGAGCAAAAGGGAGAATTTCATGCTAGTCTTTATAAGTAACAACCATTTTCTGAATGATCTTCTTCATGTTCATATTGGCCGCTTCAACAACCCCATTCATCTTTGGCCTGTAGGGAGATGAATTATGATGGACAATCTTTAACTCCTCACAAAGTTACGTCATCATCTTGTTATTTAGATTTAAGCCATTGTCGGTAATGATCCTACTTGGCACACCATACCGACATTTGAGGTTGTTCTTGATAAAACACACTACTACCTGTTTAGTGACATTAGCATATGAAGTTGCCTTCACTCATTTAGTGAAGTAGTCAATCACCACTAGTATGAAACGATTTCCATTTGACGCCTTGGGTTCAATCATTCCTATCATGTCAATTCCCTATATATAGAAAGACCATAGGAAAGAAATAACATTGAGAAGTGTTGGAGGTACATGAATTTTATCAGCATATGGCACTTCTTTGCTAATTTGTAACATTCAGATTCCATTGTCAGCCAATAGTAACCTACCCTAAGCATCTTTTTCGTCATTGAATATCCATTAGCATGGGTACCAAATGAACCTTCATGAACCTCATGCATTAACATGTCTTCTTCATGTCTATCCACGCATCTGAGCAAGACCATGTCAAGATTTATTTTATACAGTACATCTTCATTAAGGAAAAAGCTTCCCGTCAACCTTCTCAATGTTTTTCAATCCCTTTTTGATGCACCAACCGGGTATTATCGAGTCTGAAGAAAATGCTTGATATTAAAATACCAAGGTTTTTCATCTACCGCATCCTCTGCTATAAACACATGAGTCGGTCTATCCAAACGCCGTACTTTAATACGAGGCACATCATTCCAAGTATTAACCTGGTACATAGAAGCCAGAGTTGCCAAAGCGTCCGCCATCTGATTTTCATCTCTTAGAATATGGTGGAATTCAACTTTGTTAAAGAAGGGTAATAGTCTTCTAGCATAACCTTTGTAAGGGATCAAGCCAGGGTGACGAGTATCTTATTCTCCTTTAATCTGATTAACAACCAAAGTCGAATCACCATACACATCTAGAACCTTGATTCTAAGATTAATGGCCTCCTCGATACCTATAATGCAAGCCTCATATTTCTACATATTATTAGTACAATCAAATGTCAGTCTTGCAGTAAAAGGAATGTGTGATCCATGTGGAGTGATGATCACCGCACCAATTCCTTTTCCATAAGCGTTCACTGCCCCATCAAATACCATGCCCCAGCGAGATTCAGGATTTGGACCTTCACCAGGTAAAGGTTCATCATAATATTTTGCTTTTAAGAACATCACATCCTCATCAGGGAAATCAAACCTGACAGATTGATAGTCATCTACCGATTGGTGAGCAAGATAATCTGCCAGCACACTACTTTTTATGGACTTCTGAGTGTGGTACTCAATATCGTATTCAGAAAATAACATTTGCCAGCGGGCAATTCTCCCGGTGAGAGCAGGCTTTTCAAAAATATACTTATTTTGATACATTTTGGAAATCAACCAAGTATTATTATTCACCATATATTGTCGCAACCACTTTTCCGCCCAGGCCAGAGTGCAACATGTCTTCTCCAACATAGAATACCGTGGCTCACAATCAGTAAATTTATTAATGAGATAGTATATGGCATATTATTTCTTTCTTGTTTCATCTTGTTGTCCCAAAATACAGCCCATAGAACCATCTAACATTGTTAGATACATGATCAATGGTCTTCCTTCAATGGGAGGAAGCAAGATAGGAGGTTTAAGCTGATATTCTTTAATACTTTCAAATTCCCTCTGGAAATCATCTGTCTACACACAACCTTGATCTTTCTTTATCAACTTAAAGATCGATTCACAAGTTGCGGTCATGTGGGAGATGAATCTGGAAATATAATTCAGACACCTAAGGAAGCCTCTAACTTTCTTCTTAGTCCTTAGCGCAAACATTTCTTGGATCGCTTTGACCTTATCTGGGTCAACTTCAATCCCTTTCTAGATGAAAATAAAACCCAACAACTTCCCTGACCGGACACCAAAGGTGCATTTATTTGGATTCAAGTCGAGATGATACTTCCTCAAACGCTGGAATAACATCAACAAATCATCCACATGCCCTTCTTCGGTCAGTGATTTGGAAATTATGTCATCAATATATAACTCAATTTCCTTGTGCATTAGATCATGAAATAGGGTTGTCATAGCCCTCTGGTACGTTGCACCAGCGTTCTTCAACCCGAAGGGCATCACTCTGTAACAGAATGTTCCCCAGGGTATGATAAACGTTATTTTTTCCATATCCTCAGGAGCCATTCTTATTTGATTATATCCAGAAAATACGTCCATGAACTAGAATACTTTAAATTTTATTGTGCTATCAACCAGCATATCAATGTGTGGAAATAGGAAATCATCTTTTGGACTAGCTTTATTTAGATCTTTGTAATCTACGCACATGCGCACTTTTCCATCTTTCTTCGGTACGGGCGTAATTTTGGCTATCAATAGAGGACACACTGATGTCACAAGAAAACCGTTATTTATCTGCTTTAGGACTTCTTCTTTTATTTTTACTGCCGTATCAGGGTGAGTTCTTCTCAACTTCTCTTTGACGGGCAGTCACTCTGGCTTCAAAGGCAAGTGATATTCCACAATATCAGTATCTAGACCCAGCATATTTTGGTAAGACCAAGCAAATATGTCCACATACTCTTTTAACGGCTCTGTCATTCTGTTCTTCACATCAGGATGCAACGATGCTCCAATCTTGACTTCCTTTGGTTCCTCTTCTGAACCCAAATTGATTGTTTCCAAAGACTCTTTATACGGCTGAATGGAATTTTCCTCGTGCTCGAGCAACCGTGAAACCCCTTCTGGAATCTCATCATATTCTTCTTCTTCTGTCCCAAACACAGGATATTCAAAGTTGGGAAAGGGTGCAGGGCCATTGCATTCAACAAGTTTATTAATTAATCTGTACATGTAATTTGTTATTGCTTTTAGAAACTGACACATATATCAAGTGATCATGCAAATTTATTTTCAATTATTTTTTTAAAAGGTTTTTTTTATTATTACCATTTTCCATGAAAAAGCAGAAAAATAAAAGACACAATTTTGAGAATCAAAGACAACCTTTATTTATGATTTTAATGATCAAAGCAAACAAATAAGCCCATACAACATTAACTTTCATCTTGGACAGAATGAAAGCTTTTTGCAAAGAAAAAAAAATTACTTTGAGACATGGATGCAAGAGGGAACATCATAAGTGACCCAGTTCTGGATTCTGACTCCAGGCGTCACATAATTCGGTATTTCCTGGTCTTCTTCATCCTTCTCAATGGCATTAACTCCAGAAATTGTTGGATGGAGATAGCCTCCGCTGCGGAAAACATCATGATATATTCTCATAGTAGACTTTGACTTCAAACTTTCGCCTTTTCCATTCTTGGCCGAGAATCCTAAACTAGCCCTATTCTTGTTCACTGGAGGATCAACGACCTGTCCTCATACTTTACTCAGACCATTTCACACAACCTGCTGAGCATCCTTGAATGAAGTCATAGAGTTCTCATTCCCTCTTACATTATCAATAAACAGATCCTGGAATTGTGTCCCCACAACAGCTTCATCTGCTTCTACAATACTGAAAGATGATAGATGAGATATCAACAATGCTTGCTCTCTATTTATAATAACCACTTTGCCTTCACGCACGAATTTCAGCTTTTGGTGTAAAGTGGAGGTGACGGCCCCTGCTTCATGTATCCATGGTCTTCCCAGTAGACAACTATATGCAGGTACAATATCCATGACTTGGAAAGTGATCTGGAACAGATGCGGACCTATGTGAATAGGAAGATCGACCTCCCCAATAAATGACTTCCTTGAGCCATCGAAAGCTTTGATAATAATACCACTTGGGCGCATAGGAGCCCCTTGATATTTCAACTTCATCAGCGTACTTCTCTGTATCACATACAAGGCGGATCCATTATCAATCATCACATTTGATAATGAATCTCTCTTACAGTTCATGGATATGTGGAGAGCCACATTGTGATTCCTCCCCTCATCAGGCAATTCATCATCGCAAAAGCTCAGGTTATTACATGATTTAATATTACCTACCACACTGCTGAATTGATCTAATTGCATGTCATACTCCACGAAGGCCTGGTCCAACACCCTCATTAAAGATTCTCTATGGGCAGTATAATTCATCAACAATGCTAAGATAGATATCTTCGAAGGAGTCTTCAATAAATAATCCATAATTCGATGGTCTCTCATTTTGATTATTTTCAAAATATCATCTACGTCCTTCTCCAGGGTAGTACCACTGGATTCCCCTGCAGCGTCCTTATCTTCAACACTTTCCACAGCCTTCTTACCAACATTATCATTTCCCTGAACAGCTGGTGCAAACACACGACCGCTACGGGTCACTCTACTACTCTCATCAATATTTCAAACACTAGATAAAGGCTGGATGGGAACTTCCACACCATCCTCTAAAATTGTAGCATTATACTTGTATTGTACAACTTTGTCTGATTTGTAAGGAATGGGCCCTGGCAAGCTAATCACCACAGGGGCAACAACTGGCTTGCTACAACATTCAATTTCAACAGGGGAAGAATCACTGAAACATGGAACAATCGCATTCACACCTTCTTCAGAAAACTTTGACATCAAAGAATCATCGCCAGAGAACATACCCTCATTTGAGGAAAAGAATTCATCCGCGGAAGCATATTCATCATCTGATTCTTCCTCAGCCAAATAAACCTCAATCTCATTAACCTCATGGTAATCGTCTCTTTGGCTTGAAACCTTGATAGTTCCATTATCCAACAACAAATGAATACCTTTTCTCACAATTGAACATCCTCGGGAGTCCCT